>CM030840.1:3956639-4379139 GCA_018105865.1 Metaphire vulgaris
ACAAGTGACAATAGCTACAAGCAGGGTGAGCCTTAAAAACTGATTTGGGGGAATGAATGCCTCGCCTCAGTAACTATACAAGTGAAATGACAATAATTACAATTGACAGTGACTACAGTGACAATAACTATATATATATATATATATATACATATAATTATATATATATATAATTATATATATACACTTATATATATATTTATAAATATAATTTTATATATATATATATATATATATATATATATATATATATATATATATATATATATATAGTACATGAGTTAAACGGCTTAAAAGCAAAGTCTCGCGTCTGTTTTGATCTTGTTGACCTGACCGAGGTATGGGACTGTCCATTAATTACGTCAACAAATTAGGGAGGGGTTTGAAAAAGCTTGACAGTTGTTGATAGGGGAGGGAGGGGGGTCAAGAGAAATTGACGTCAACAATTTCTTTTTAAATGATAAAAAGTAGGAAATTCCATGGAATACCATTTATTACAACGGAAAAAAGCCTGACTAGCAAAAAAGGTCATCACCACCGCATTATGACGCTTGATGAACAAAAGAAAGGGGAAAAGGTCTCATCGCTGCAAAAATAATAACCTTCTAAAATTTTAGGGAACCCGTCACTGGTCTTAGTGGGGGGTCAAAGTTTAACATAATTATAGGGGTCATTGAAAGTGGGCAGTTGTTGACAGGGGGGGTCAAAAATTGCCCAAAAATTCTTGACATAATTAATGGACGGCCCCTATAATGAAAGAAAGAATGATGGCATAGGGCATACATTATATATGCCCAGCGGTTGGAATGGGGAATAACTGATCCGGTTAATTGCGCTTACAACCGGCTTATGCACTTGTCTCTCACGGATGCGAGAATGCATTGCTGTCAATGCGACGGGTAGAAATACTTGAAGTTCATTCGAACTTCGAAGCAACCTTCATGAAATATATGTCAATGTCCAAAAGGTCATTGTGACCTAGGCAAAGACACAGCAGCGAACAATAAACCACCACGTGCTGGAATGTCTTATCTACTTATTTATTTACTTACTTACTTATTCATTTACTGAAACTCGCTCGCGCGATCTGATTGTTTTAATGCTTGATGTGCGCTCCACTCGACAATTATTTTGTACACGTTCTTGTCGTCCCGGGCGCAATCGCAGAGCCAGCGCGGTTGATTTAAAGTGGCAATTAAGTGTCAAGTGTCTCGCACTTCTAGAGTAGTCTTTGTCCGTGACAGATCATAGACTCTTATTTTACTGAGACGCAATTAAAAACTCGGCGAGAGCATTTCTATATAATATATCTTGTTATTTTTCTTTCTACTCGTTCGTATCATAATTATACCCGCCACCTCATGCGTGGATACGTTGACCTTTTCCCGGCCGACAACCCACCTTGTCTATACATGTAGCTATTTCAAGGAAGATTAAGCGCATAAGAATAAGCAGCTACTACTGTACTACTTCTAAAGCGCTAGGCCTAGTCCACAAATGACGTAACGCGCCTGGGGGCTAGGGTCCGGACATTTGTTACGAAGTGTGACGATGAGGGGGGTCCGTAAATGCGACGTAACGCAACACACAATTTTTAAGTGACGACCTTTTTTGCTTGTCAGGGCATTTGGAGAGGGAAAATACAAGGATGACCGTTTTTTGCTTGTCAGTATGTTTGCAGAGGGAAAAAGAATAGAAGGATGAATGACCTTTTTTGCTTGTCAAGACTTTTCGGAAGACGGAAAGGAAGGTCGGCCCGTTGTTACGTCATATTTTAGGGGGTCTGACTTTTTGCTACGTCACGTTACGTAGGGGTGAGGGGGTCGAAAAAGTGCCAAAATCGCGTTACGGCATTTATGGACGACCCCCTATATAAACATACAAGACTTTACTTACTTACTTACTCACTTTATCTTGCAAAACTACGACGCAAGAAATGTGGAAGTATTCATTGAAATACGCAAGTTTTCTATACTGAAGGTCATTGGAAAGCAAGTACAGTACTGCAGCATTCAGGATTATATACGCCAAAAGTTTACAGGTACTTGGAAGGTCGAGATGACCCGAAACGCAAGGTGTCTCGATTTATTACACAGCCGAATGAGTATCAAGTACGCCTACTCAGTACTTTATCCTCAGGCCTCAGTTGATCAAACATGTTATGTTTGCCTCCGATGATTCACTGAATTTTAGTAGCGTGTTTCAGATATCATGTACAGTAACTACTGCTGGACAGCTACTGGAAAATCGTAGCGAGGCGTTAAAAACACAGATCCACCGGGAAATGGCTATGATGCGCTTTATAGACTTGGTTTATACACAGCCTTGTTCACAGTTTACCAGTTCATTCGCTAGAGGGATGCTTTTCAGTGTTAGTCATGAGTCATGACTCAGAACGAGTCAAGAGGGTCACAGTCAGTAAGAGAGCAACACATCCTAAGTGACCTGGATCATTCGAAGAGCAATTAATCCTGTCAACCATTAATTCCCTTTCCTTAGGAAGACCTTCGTACATCTCTCACAGCCACGTAGGCTTCATAAACAGCTTTCAACAGACTACTGACTTCTTAACATATTATATGTCGTTTAAGATGGCGGGATAATAATAAAAATTTTGATAAAATAAAAGCAGCATCAGTAGAAGCAGCAGCAGCAGCAGTAGTAGTAGTAGTAGTAGTAGTAGTAGAGTAGTAGTAGTAGTAGTAGTAGTAGTAGAGTAGTAGTAGTAGTAGTAGTAGTAGTAGTAGTAGTAGTAGTAGTAGTAGTAGTAGTAGTAGTAGCAGTAGTAGCAGTAGCAGCAGTAGCAGTAGCAGTAGCAGCAGTAGTAGTAGTAGCAGCAGCAGCAGTAGGCCTAGTTACTTGATTTCAATGATTTGGAAGGCATTAATTAGCATATATTGAAAACCCACCATAATAATTACTCTAAGCATTGAATAACTGATAGATTTATTGACTGAAAACAAAGACACAAAACAAGACTCCTCCTGCACATAGAAGCAATAGACTAAAATACAAACGACATCGCTTTAATAATTTTGCGCTATAATATGAATATCTGATATCAGTTCCTACTCTGTCTCTGTTGACCGGTTTCGTAAATAGGCTGATGACGGCTGCGATGACAAACGCGAGGAGTATCTGGGAGGCGGTGTGGTAGTATTCGTGAAAGTAGACGAAGAACAGAGGCCGGGCGTCCGGTTGGCCGCAGGGCGGCGCCGGGTAGACGAGGTCGAGGATGAAGCGAAGCAGACCCCACGCCTGGGCCACCAACATCCCCCAGAACGCTCCCTGTCACCAGAATACACAGATACGGGTTTGGAAGAGCTCAGAAGAGCGATAACAACGCTGGCCTGATTGGGAGCTGCTGGAAGCGAGTTCGATTCCATAGATTTTAATTATACAATAGATACAGCATGTCCATCGCCGAGACGGCAAAACGTTGTATTATTATTATTATTATTATTATTATTATTATTATTATTATTATTATTATTATTATTATTATTATTATTATTATTATTATTATTATTATTATTATTATTATTATTATTATTATTACTATTACTATTACTATTATTATTATTATTATTATTATTATTATTATTATTATTATTATTATTATTATTAAAGAGCATTTCTAGAGCGCAAATAATCGCAAAGCAGCAACAATGCGCTAATGTCAGTTGCGAACCGGATCAAACATACAAGAATGTCTTCAGTTGTTTTCTAAAAGAGAACAGTGTCGTGTTTGAATCGGAGGAACGCAATGTTGTTGGCAGACTGTTCCAAACAACGGGGCCGCCGGCAACGGCCAGGTTGCGGTCACCGCGTAGCCTGTCCGAGTTCGAGGCACTGTGAGTGTGCTTGGTCAGGGCGGAGCGCAGATGCGCCGACCAGGCTACTTAGCCGTCAAGCAGAAAATATCAGTTAGGTATGGCGGATCAAAACTGTGTTGAGCCTTGAACGGGATGGTCCCGAGTAATTGTAGCCAAATTGCCACAATTTTACCCTCACTGCTGTCATGGTAACCATTGTTTAGACTATCTCGTGATAATTAAATTTTATGTTAGATACCATTTGTTGACTCGGCCTTCATTCGCTAGATCAGTGCTTCCCAAACTGTGGGTCGCAACCCAAAAGTGGGTCGCAGGGTTCAGTCTAATGGGTCGCGGTGTAGCGCGAAATTAGATTCAAAATTATCAGTTTCTAACCAATGCCACGTCACAAGCCTAGAAAGTTGCAAGTAGGCTTAGATTTTAAGCACAGGCGTTGCAAACGTATAGAAATAAATAAAAAACGCGTTTGTTTCTGAAAATATAAAAAACGTAAAAACCCGTCGAGAAAACCCTTCATTTACTCTCTAGGCAACACAAAATTAACATGTTAATTTTTTTACAGTATTGGCGTAATTAGTTTATAAACGAGGAAAAGCAGGACAACAAGAAACATTCATTAGTAACGCATC
Source organism: Metaphire vulgaris (assembly GCA_018105865.1). Taxonomy (NCBI): domain Eukaryota; kingdom Metazoa; phylum Annelida; class Clitellata; order Crassiclitellata; family Megascolecidae; genus Metaphire; species Metaphire vulgaris. The sequence goes on from CM030840.1 coordinate 3,961,105, forward strand.
AACGCTATATTTAAGCATATTTACCCATACGGTAACGGTAGAGACAGTGTTTAATCTAGACTCTTGAACTCCGGGGGAAACTGACAAAGCCGGGGGAGTAATTCTGCTCGGGGCTGCTGTTATTCCATGTAGTATGCAAACATTTCCGGGGAAAATTTTGAATTTCCGGGGGGAAAGGGAAATTTTCCCCCCGGAAACGGCCTAGATTAAACATGGGTAGACGTAGACCTCTAAGCTTACAAGTTTTAAAGACATAAAAGTCAAAAGTTTAATAATGCATTAAGGTAATAAATAACTCCCGATAAAAATTGTTATTTGCTTAAAAAATTCCTAAGAGTTCTTCAATTTCTTCATCACCATCTGACTGGTCTGACCACTGTCTGGTTTCCTCCATATAGTTTATATTATCCTGCTTTTCCTTTAAGAGAAGATTAGTATGTACAAACACAACATCTCGTACTCTCTTGCAATGTAATGTGGTTTATCTTCTTCATGTGGATGAACTTGATGAAGTCAAAAGTTGATCAATTTCTCTCACAGACATCACCTTTGCTAGTACTCTAACTGCAACGGGTACCATATTGCAAAAGCCGATGAAAAACACAATAAAAACGTGAGGAAATATACGTTTTTTGTTGGAGAATAAGAAACGAAAAAACGTTTGCAACATCTATGGTTTTAAGAAATTTATATGTATGCAATCCTCCATACACAGCCTATATTAAAATGATTAGTGTTTCATTCAATTTTTGCTGACAATAAGTTTGCAGGGTCGCGGCATGTTACAAAGCCGCTGAAGTGGGTCGCAGTTCCAAACAGTTTGGGCAAACCCTGGTCTATAGTACTTTTTAAAAATTAAGTTTATTTCGCTATAACGCAAGGAAAGCGCATTGCGACCATTTTGCTCTAAAACTCCACTAACAATAGGGAATTCAAAGTGGTCAAAGGTGTATCTGGTGGTTAATCGAATTTGCCATACTCATAGGAGTTTTAAGACGCGTAAAAATGGTGTGTCCGTGGCAAATTTTGAGAAAAATGATTTTAAAGAAATTTCAATATCTAGTTCTCTCTTTTTGTCTTATTTGGTAAATATATGAATAATTCTGCCTAATATATTTGTCATATTTTCATTCGAATTGAATCAGAGCTTTTGTTTTGCCATTTATTCAAGACTCAAAAGATTCCTTTCAGCCAAGTTTCGCCATAAAGTCCAATTTGATTTAGGCGCCCCTCCATCCACAGAATAATAATTCGCAATAAAAAAATTTGGTCGGCCAACCAGGGGCAGCCCCAAATCACCCGCTTGGCTACGCCACTGCTATAAACTGTAAACCCTATGCTCCATTCTAAAATAATAGTCCAGTGTGTCCCAATATGTGGGTCGCGACCCAAAAGTGAGTCGCAGGGCTCAGTCTAATGGGTGGCGGGGACGCGGGGTAGCGCGGGATTAGATTCAAAAGTGTCATTTTCTAAGCAATACCACAATGTCACTAGTCTTGAAAGTTGCAAGTAAGCTTAGGTTTTAAGAGATTCGTATGCATGCAATCCTCCATGCACGGCTTATATTAAAATGATTAGTGCTTTATCAAATTTTAGTCGACAATAAGTTTACAGGGTCGCGGAATGCTACAAAACCGCTGAAGTGAGTCGCTCATTTCCAAAAAGTTTGGAAAACCCTGGCCTATAGTAATTTTAAAGATAAATCTTATTTCGAAACAATACAAGAAAAGCGTATTGGAACCATTTTGCTTCGAAACTCCGCTCACAATAGGGAATCTGTGATGTTCGAAGATTCCGTTCTGACGGTTAAGCGAATTTGCCATACTCGTAGGAGTTCTAATACGCGTAATTAAGGTGTGTTCCGGTCAACTTTTAAAAAAGATAATTTTCATGAAATTTCAAAATAAGTACAGTACTTCTCTCCTTTTGTCTTATTTGGCAAAATATGAATAAATTTGCCTAATATATTTGCCATATTTTCATTCAAATTGAATCAGAGCTTTTATTTTGCCATTTGTTCAGAACTCAGGAGATTCTTTTCAACTAACGCTCACCAGATGGCTTTATGAATTTTCGATGTTACATGCTATGATTAGGGTCGCGGCACGTTACAAAGCCGCTGGAGTGGGTCGCGGTTCCAAATTGTTTGGGTTTAACCCTGCGCTAGATGGCAGTGGTAAGACGATGCAATAGCAACATTGCGCAGGTAAAGCGCAGGTTCGGAGGTAAAGACCTGGGCCACAGTCCGTCCACCGATGAATGGCTTAGCCATCTGTTAGTTCAGTGTTTTATCCAGACTCCAGGCCTTTGGGAGGAAGGGGGAAATTGAGACTTTCAGGGGGGAATTGGGAATCGACTTGGTTGGAAGGGAAAAGACAGCAAAATTTGTGTAAGTGCTGGGATTTTTTTTTGGGGATTTCGAGTTTTTTTGGGGTGGGGGATTTCGAGTTTTTTGGAAGGGGGGATTTCGAGTTTTTTGGGGGAGAATCTCCCCTCCTAACAGGCCTGTATAAAACTCTGTGTTAGTTCATGGCCTCAAAATCGGGGCTCAGCACCGGACCCTGCGGGCAACGAAGCCACAGGTTGCACTTTGCACCTTTTGCCATGGGCATTCACAGATAGATCAATAGTAATTAATTTAATTTATTCTCATATTATAGTGGTGTTTAAAAAGTCTTGAATGACCGTCTTCTCTTTTTGAAACAAATTAATTCTACGGCTGTTTTAATTTACTGCGTCGACCTTAGAAGCGAAGGAAAAAGAAGTAAAGTTTTCCCATGCTTGATTTCGAGTGTTGGGGCCGCTGCTGATCTCCGGTCTAGGCTTGGACTGGGTCGCCGGTATAGGCCTTCTGGGAGATTCCCGGTGGGCCGCAGAATGCCAAGACACTATGAAGATAAATTTAAAATATTTTGTAGCTTTGCCTTTTAGAAGAGTGGAAATATTCGAAAATCTACAAATAATGTATGTGGGTTAGCGACCCGATAAACGTCGAGGAAAGTCTGACAAGCAAAAAAGGTCATCACCAGTTTTCACAGGCTATGTGTGAAATTGTATTCTCTGTCTTCCTCGTGCTCTTTGTGCAGCTATTTCAATTTTTACCTGTATGTATACTACTATAGTAACTATACTATGCATACACGAATTTCATGCATACACAAATTACAAATAATTATGCCTGTAAGTGTACAATTGTACATGAATGCGTACAATGCATTGGGGGATAACCCTGCGGTTATCAATACGTGTTCATATTCTAATTTGATTAATTTATTGCAGATATATATATATATATACATATATATACATATATATATATGTATATATATATGTAGTAGTAGTAGTAGTAGTAGTAGTAGTAGTAGTAGTAGTAGTAGTAGTAGTAGTAGTAGTAGTAGTAGTAGTAGTAGTAGTAGTAGATTATTATTATTATTATTAGTAGTAGTAGTAGTAGTAGTAGTAGTAGTAGTAGTAGTAGTAGCCTAGACCGGAGATCAGCAGCGGCCCCAACACTCGAAATCAAGCATGGGAAAACTTTACTTCTTTTTCCTTCGCTTCTAAGGTCGACGCAGTAAATTAAAACAGCCGTAGAATTAATTTGTTTCAAAAAGAGAAGACGGTCATTCAAGACTTTTTAAACACCACTATAATATGAGAATAAATTAAATTAATTACTATTGATCTATCTGTGAATGCCCATGGCAAAAGGTGCAAAGTGCAACCTGTGCAACCCGCGACTACTCTGCCCCGAGGCTCGGAATTTCTCTCGACGGCCCTGTGGTTGGCAACTGGGCCTCCCCCACATTGTACTTGCCCGGGACTTCCCACTTTGTAGGACCTGCACTGCCCCCAGTTCCAAAATGTCCAGGCCAGTCCAACCCTGGGTCCTGCCACACAGGCCAGGTGGCTTAAGCCATTAATCCTCGATTAGGATGCCATTTAGACGTCTAGACCTGCGCTTTACTTCGCAGTTAAACGTTGCTTCGAGTTTTTATTACCATTGCCATCTAGCGAGTAAGGCTGAGTAGACCGTATGGGCTCCTACGGGGCTAGAACCTGCTCCATCACGTGCCTGTCCAGCACGTAACCGCTTCTGCCATCTTCCCGCCACAAAAAGAAGGGATTAAAACAGATGGGGGAAAAAGAAAATAAATAGAAATAAAAGAGAAGAGAATGTGGTTCTATACTTTTGCACGCCAGTGTATGAGAAAACTATCGAAAAGGCATCCCCGCGGGACACGTATCCTGTTGAAATAGAAGTTTTTGACTGTACGTACTGTTTCCGTGACACGCGACCAGAACATGGCGAGCACGAACATTGCGCACGTGGGCGCTCCAAGGTACCCGTTGACACTCGACACGTACTTGAAGATTTCGCCGCCTTTGGCGTCCTGAATGACTGGCACCCAAACAACGACGATGACCACCAGGACAATTACAAACAACCTACGACCAAACAGACAGCAGCTCATAATACAAACGCTAGACGAGAAACATCAATGAAGTCTATACAAGGCTAAATAATAATAATTAAAAAAATTTTAAATACTACTACTACTACTACTACTACTACTACTACTACTACTGCTACTGCTACTGCTACTACTGCTGCTGCTGCTACTACTACTGCTACTAATAATAATAATCTGCTACTGCTGCTACTACTGCTGCTGCTACACTGCTGCTGCTACTGCTACTGCTGCTGCTGCTGCTACTGCTACTACTGCTGCTGCTACTACTACTACTACTAATAATAATAATAATAATAATAATCTACTACTACTACTACTACTACTACTGCTACTACTACTAATAATAATAAATACAATAATAATAACAATAACAACAACAATAATAACAACAACAACAACAACAACAATAATAATAATAATAATAATAATAATAATAATAATAATAATTAATAGGCCTAATAATGTCCTGAGATAGGTTACCTTCCAACGATTCCAAGCTCTCGTTCGGAGGCCCTCGGCCGAGCCTGGCTCCACAGATCGAGTGTGAACATGGAACTGGCGCTGTTGAAGATGGACGTCAGAGAACTAACGACGGCCGCTATCTGAGACGAGACGAGCAATCCGCGAAGTCCTACAAAACTACAGCGCTATAATATTAGACGGAGCGTCGTCACGTGGTCATCGGCGCATAAAAATAGGCAAAAGGAAAACCAGTTACTAGCGACAGTGATTTTCAACGCATGAGAATCTTACTAAATCACTTAAAATGGAGGTCAGAGGGCCCGTGCCACCTATTGAGTTCCTGGCCCCCAGTAGCCCCCCCTGTTGGGACCCTATACTTAATACAGCATACCTAACAACAAGTGGTTGGCCCCCATGATTAGAAGTTGCCACCCTAACGTCCCCTCCCCTCACTTGCCAAATCCTGGAGCCGCCACTGGACGGTCGCTCCGGCCCGATTTTGCCCGATTTTGCAGTATGGGGAGGGGTAAAAATTGCCAAAACTAGCGTGACGTACTTTATGGACAGCCCCAAATGGCTTGAGGCGAGCGATGCAAATCGTTCGAGAAAATAATTATTGGAAGATTAATGGACGGTGAAAAGATTAGAAATTCAGATCTCAGCAGTTCGATCACCGGCAGGCGACAGGCCGACGACCAGCTTCGGATAGGCGATGTTGCTGCAACCGACCTTTGACCCGCAGACGGCGTAACAGGTGTCCGGATCGGCACAGGCCACTTCGTCTGCTCAAAATCATCAACAAATGACGTCATCACCACTTGTACACATTCCATGAGACAAACGGCCTAACGAGAAGAAATACGACTTGCAACAATAAAATTTTAATAGGTTTCGATCGGTTTTGCATATTATTTACTTAATTTAGTTCATGTGTATCAAATCTAGCTTTCTTTCCTCTTTCCTATATAGGGGCTTTACCTGTGTATATATCTATAATACAGTATATAAATATTATATATATATATATATATATATATATATATATATATATATATATATATATATAGCACTGACTTGGGTAGAGTGCTCGGCTGATCATTCCAGGTAAAACGATGATGAACATTGGCAGTAGCTTGAGGCATGCCGATAGCAGAGTGCCACCTTTGGCATGACTGATGTTTTTCGCTGCCATTGCTCTCTGAACTAGCACCTGAGAACACAGGAACACAGAAGACAGAGACAGAGATGTATAAAAACGACGACGACTCCCCCACACAAAATCAAACTCACTTTAGTTTCGCTTTAAGTGTGAATCTTGAAACTTCTAAATGCTCTAATCCACGGATGTTCAACAAAATTCCATGAAAGGACAGACATTTTCTATGACTGATGCCAGAGGGCCAGCAGGTGCAACACTGTTTTGGTTCATTAGTAATATAGAACAGGTAAGTTGAAAGCGAGACATTTAGAAAACATTTTGTATGATTTAGAAAAAAAAAGTTATTCGTCGTTTCAATAGCTTCACAGGCCATTTCACCCCTGTGGCGGGCCGGATCTGGCCCGCGGGTCACCATTTGAATTCCCTTGCTCTAAACTGCTCGATCCGATGCATAAAGATGACAACGAGAGCGGCGAGGTGAGCAACTGAGCATGTATTTAATATATTACCGCCGAGTCAATGGTAGCTAGTAGCTACCGTCTAACGTGAATAATATTATATTGTTGAGCGGCGGTTTAAGTCTCGGTCTAGGGCAGCGGTTCTCAACCTGTGGGTCGCGACCCCCAATGGGGTCGAATGACGATTTGCCAGGGGTCGCCCGAGACCATCAGAAATATGGGGTTGTCTCTTTTCTCATTATTGTACACAATTTCCTCAGTGGTAGTTACGACGTACTAGTTGTTTTACTATAATTGTCATTCGGAGATAGACATGGAGACAATTAAATAGTAACAATTTCGAACATTTTTATTGTCGTAGCATTATTATTTTTAGCAGTTTACATTGTGGACGAAAATAATTTAACCGTTGGGGGTCGCCACATCATGGGTAATTGAATTAAAAGGGTCGCGGCACTATAAAGGTTGAGAATCGCTGGTCTAGGGCATTCGGCCACTTCTGATATACCCCGTGACTCAGCAAACACTCCTAGGAGATGGTCCTGTCCTGTCCTATCCTGTCCTGTCCTGTCCAGTCCTGTCCTGTCCAGTCCTGTTCTGTCCTGTCCAGTCCAGTCCAGTCCAGTCCAGTCCTGTCCTGTCCTGTCTTGTCCTGCTTGTCTTGTCCTGTCCTGTCCTGCCCTGTCCTGTCTTGTCTTCACCCGGACTCGCCCACGAGGGTAGACAGCATCACGAATAAGTTTTCTCCACTCCATGAGTATCAATTCCTTCTTCTGTCTTCCTCATGACGGCCGGCGCTGGTAGGCCACAATAATATACAGAGAACGATTATACACCGTATCAGTGGCGGCTCCAGGATTTGACAAATGGAGGGGGCGTTGGGGTTACAACTTCTAAGCATGGACCAACTATTTTTCATAAGCCTGGGCTAATGTAAGCGCTTAGAATGTGTGCACTGAAGTACGGGGGCCACTGGGGGGAACATTCAATAGGGGCAACCCCCTACCAGGCCGCCTCCCTGTGGATCCGCCTCTGCGCCGTACCGCGTCCGATTCAAGCTCACCTGGTTGGCACACCAGTACCACAGAGATCCGAAAGTGGTACGCAGCATGGTACCCAGCCATGGGTAGTCTGCAAGCCCGATGTCTCTGAATATGTGCCAGGCGTCGTCCCTCGGCCGGCCGCAGGTCGAGTTCGGATGGTCCAGGGTCCAATTGGACACCGCGTGCATGTACTTATAACGCAGAGCGTCAATTCCATAGACCTCGATGAATCCTAAATACAGAGAGAAATGCGTGCATTACCAGCAGGGGCGTAGCGACGGAGGGTGGGCGTATATCGGTATATATACCCCCTCCAAATCAGTCTACCTTAAAAATGTTTATGCGATTTACATGTGGTTATATGTGGTTTATATGGTTCATGTGGTTTATAGTTAAGATTTATACCCACCCAAAATATTTATACCCTCCCAAATCAAATTCCTGGCTACGCCCCTGATTATCAGCAATATTTTATTATTTATTTATCTGTTAATCATTTATTATTTAATTATTGATCTGTTTATTATTTATTTATTATTTATTTATAAAAGGTAGTCCCATACTCGAACGAGCGTAGGGTTTCCGGCGCTGATGTCCGGTTACTAGGCAAGCAGCGACGCAGGTGGCTTACGCCATTAATCTAGAGTAGGTTGCCATTACTTTCTCTAGACCTGCGTTTTACCTTCGCAGCTTAGCGCTGCTACCAATTTATCGACGCCTAAGCGATGAACGGCTTGGTTGGCCGCCGGCACCACGATTAGATCCCGGGATGGTCACCCATCCAAGTACTAACCGCGCTCGACGTTGCTTAACTTCGGTGTTCTGACGAGAACCGGTCGCACAACGCCAAATAGGCCGGGTCTTATTTATTTATTTATCTGTTTATCAGTTATTTATTATTTATTTATCTGTTTATTATCTGTCTATTATTTATCTATCTAACCGAGTCCGTTATAAGGAAGTCCTACATTATATGTGAATAGACTGACCGATGATGCAGAGGGCGACTCCGCCGATGACCATGATGATGGCAGAGACAGCGTCCGTCAAAATGACCGTCTGCAAACCACCTGTTCACAACGATTCGAATTTAATAAAACGTCATTAGTCAGGACAACAGTTACGTCATGACGTAATGTCGATAATTAAAATGCATAAAAACGCTCAAACAGATCTTTCGTATCAGCAGATTGACATTTGGAAGTCAGAAGAGTTCGGGGATGGAGGGGAGAAAAGGGAGGGGAGGGAGGGAGAGAAAGGAGGGGAGAAAGGGTAAGGGAAAGGAGGTGAGGGAGGGAGGGAAGGGAGGGGAGTGAAGGGAGAGTGAGAATCGGACCAGTGATTGGAAAGAATTTTTAATTGTTCAATATGCAAAATAGAATTTTTAATAAGTTAATTACAGAACGAAACTTTCCTTGCGTGCTATATGCGTAGAGGGGAGGGACAGTCAGTAAGCAGCGACTAGGAATTCCCTATACCCCCTTCTAGGCCTTCTCCTACAATTATCACACTGGGGGCCGATAGACAAACAATAAATTGTCTCTGTGTCTCAATGAAATCTTGAAAATGTAGCCCTAGTTGTTATGAATGGTTTTCACACAGGCTAACTTAGCCACACAGGCTAACTTAGCCACACAGGCTAACTTAGCCTCATCATCTTCTTCTTTTCAGGTGCCATGCATTGCTGCGTCGGTGACCATGGACTTCCACTTTACTTGATATCTGGTATTCCTCAGCAGTTCGATGTTGTTGTCTGTCTCCAGTCCCTCTCTTAGTCTGTCTGGGTATTTTGATCTTTGTTTTCCTTTTGATCTTTTACTCTCCACCAATCCAGCATTCCTGTAACTGCCAAATTCTCAAGTCCCTCTTTCCTCATCAAATGCCTCAAGAAATTTCATCTGTCTTAGCTTGATGATAGCCATCAGTATTTGTTCCTCTTCCATCATCTGTAAAATTTCTTTGTTGGTTCTATTATCTTTTAGCCTCATGCATAAACCACTTAAAATTGCGTTATTATTATTATTATTATTATTAGTAGTAGTAGTAGTAGTAGTAGTGGTAGTAGTAGTAGTAGTAGTAGTAGTAGCAGTAGTAGTAGTAGTAGTAGTAGTAGTAGTAGTAGTAGTAGTAGTAGTAGTAGTAGTAGTAGTAGTAGTAGTAGTAGTAGTAGTAGTAGTAGTAGTAGTAGTAGTAGTAGTAGTAGTAGTAGTAGTAGTAGTATCGTGGCGTGGCGTGTACATTCGTTGGTTTCTCACCGAATACAGTGAATACGAGAGTGATGAGCAGGATGAAGGCGATGGCTGAGAACAGACTCCATCCGACCGTCTGATTAATGAAGATCGCTCCAGCATAGAGATCTGACTAAAGAAAAGACAGAACTTAGACCACCTGCATCCAATTGATCATCTTCACATTACGCCTAAACGTCCCCGCCTTCGTCATCATCATCATCATCACCATAGTCGTCTCATCATCATCACTATCACCATGACCATCACCACCATCATTATCATCACCGCCGCCCCGGGATATTTTTAAACACCCTAACACCCCTCCAACATCCATACCCCAATTTTAGACCGACCCCCGCCCCCAACACCCGCAATCTCAGCTATGGGATGACCGTTGTTTTTTGCTTGTCAGACGACTTTTTGGCAGGGGACCCCCAGAATTTGCCGACTCCCTCAAATTGATAATCCTAAAAATAACCCTGCCGTCGTCGTCATCATCATCGTTATCATCATCATCATCGTTATCATCATCATCATCATCATCATCGGTATCATCATCATCATCATCATCATCATCATCATCATCATCATCATCATCATCTTCATCATCTTCATGCATCACTACCACCACCACCACCACCACCACCACCACCACCACCACCACCATCATCATCATCATCATCATCATGGCGCCTCTGAAGATAAATAAAATAGTTACTGTACAGATTGCATATTACTGTACATAACGTCATGGTCGTTAACGGTATCGTTGTCATCGTCGTCTTCCTCTTATTCTTATTCGTCGCCATTATAAATTAAAATGGCTAGCAGCATCCGTCGTTACCATCTTCTTCAGTCGAAAGCGATTTCGTGGTTTGCATTACGCACAATAACTAACCGATGCCGTGGCGAAGATGTAAGTAAGTAAGGCGACGATGCTGAGATAGATGCGCAGACGGCGACCGCCGAATCGCCATTCCAGATACTCGGGCATTGTGTAGATCTACAGCAGGGAACCAGAGCAACCGAAAAAAACAATGACAATTAGACATCATCAATGCATCAATGCATCTGCTGAAATGACAGGAATAGACGTTCTGATACCAACTCTCGATAACAAAGCATCGACCTAGATTATTATTATTATTATTATTATTATTATTATTATTATTATTATTATTATTATTATTATTATTATTATTATTATTATTATTATTATTATTATTATTATTATTATTATTATTATTATTATTATTATTATTATTATTATTACTAGACAATTTATACAGCGCCGTATGCATGCCATAAATCAAAGTCAAGGGCGCTTTACACAAATCTTAATAGATGGAGAGTAAGATGAAATCTAACGGAGATACCTACAAGATATTGACTAACAAAGCATGCAATATTATTATTATTATTATTATTATTATTATTATTATTATTATTATTATTATTATTATTATTATTATTATTATTATTATTATTATTATTATTATTATTATTATTATTATTATTATTATTATTATTATTATTATTATTATTATTATTATTATTATTATTACTAGACAATTTATACAGCGCCGTATGCATGCCATAAATCAAAGTCAAGGGCGCTTTACACAAATCTTAATAGATGGAGAGTAAGATGAAATCTAACGGAGATACCTACAAGATATTGACTAACAAAGCATGCAATATTATTATTATTATTATTATTATTATTATTATTATTATTATTATTATTATTATTATTATTATTATCTGTCTCATGGCATCAACTGGCAGTGAAAGAAACACAATAAAAAGAAAGCGAACTGTGGATGTTTTTCAAATTCCAAACCATTTCACCATTTTATTCAATTTGATTAGTTTTGGAATTTCAATCTCTAAGATTTCTTAGCAAATCAAACCATCGTGGAGATCATTATTTAACTTAGTTTTATCTGAAGTTATTTATTTAAATATCACTGTTACATTTTCGTTACAGCACGTAGCATATATTCCCCTGCAAAATTTCGCCAGCGTTTTTTGATCGCCCAATAGTAAATCAGGTCGTCGAGTGACAATCAGTATGCTGCACTGAATTTCGATCTCGATTGCTCGAATTTGCCGCCGTGCATAAAATAAACTCTTCTATAGACGCTATAATTAATTAAGTGAAGATGAAAGCAATGATGTGAGGTGAATTATTCTCGCTTACCCCGGAAGCAATGTAGACTGGAAGGAAAACCCAGCCAAGAAGAACCAACAAGAACACTGCCTACAGATTCACAAACAATCTCTAACGCATACGATTTCGATATCACAGCATTGTATAGAGTTGCAAAGCAGTCTACCTAGCGCTGCCATGTTATATGCATTCATCTATACAGTGGGGGTACCTAGGGTATAATATTGAGTAATAAATAAATTATGCATTTCTATAGCACCAGGTTTAATAATCCAAAATTAGCTTTCTCAGTTTCTTCTTTTTTCTACGCTGAGTAGAGAATGATCGCAGAGTTTTGGCGCCCCGTCAAATGACCTGCATGGCATCTGTCCTATCTAACCCATGGGTTGGGTTGGGTTGGATTGGGTTGGGTCAGACTTTTTCATGTCAATGGTGGGTTGGGTCAGAAAATAAGTCATGGTTTCAGAAACTGTAATGTATTACAGTGGGTTGGGTCGCGTAAACCTATTACTGGCCTGGGTTGGGTTGGAGATTTGATGGGTATAGCGTTGGATTTGGTTGTAAAAAAATGGACCCATGGACTTCTCTGATCTGACATACATGATCTCTGGAATGACCTGGTCTTTTGCGGACGGATTCGAGCACATCATACTCCACCATCCTCGACTCCTCTATTTGGCGAGAGATCTTTTACACGGAGAAACCCGATCCTGTGGAACTCTCTTCCGTCTCTTCCGGACAGTGTGACCAATGCGAACGCTGCCGCGACTTTTATTACCAACTTGAAAACGCATTTATTTAAGCTCAGTTACGAGTAATTAATTGTCAAAGCACCCTTGTTTTGTGCTATTGGCTCATCTACGGCGCTATAGCAAATTGTCTGACAATAATAATAATAATAATAATAATAATAATAATAATAATAATAATAATAATAATCATCATCATCATCATCATCATAGACCAGCTAGCACCAGTATAAGCAAGATTAGCGCATTTGTAGTTTTAATCCCGTGTCAATAAAGCGTCATGATGCACGATTTGCTATTTACAGATTTGTAAACTTGCCAATTTAGTTTTCTGACCCCTCTGCCAGGTGCGCCAAATACCCTAGGTACGCCCCTGCTTCTACACTGTACAGTATACGCACTAAGAAAACTAGGGCCATCTAGCCTTTGTAGCTCAATGCAATGGTTAGACCAGTGTTTTCCAAACTGTGGGTCGAGTACCAAAAGCGGGTCGAAGGGCTCAGTCTAGTGGGTCGCGGGGCAGCGCGAAATTATATTCAAAAGGGTCATTTTCTAACCAATACGACAATAACACAAGCCTTGACAGTTGCAAGTAGATTTAGATTTTAAGAAATTCATATGCCTGCAATCATCCATACACAGCTTATATTAAAATGATTAGCGTGTCATTCAATTTTAGTTGGCAATAAGTTTGCAGGGTAGCGCGATGTTAAAAAGCTGCTGAAGTGGGTCGCAGTTCCAGAAACTTTGTGAAACCCTGGCCTATAGTACTTTTAAAACTTAAGTTTATTTCGCTATAACGCAAGGAAAGCGTATTGCGACCATTTTGCTCTAAAACTCCAGTTACTCCGCTAGCAATAGGAATTTTACGTTGGTTGTTCTAAATCTAGCGGTTAAGCGAATTTGCCATACTCACAAGAGTTTTAAAACGCGTAATAAAGGTGTGTTCCTGACAAATTTTGAGAAAGAAATTTTTTAAAGAAATTTCAATATCTAATTCTCTCCTTTTGTCTTATTTAGCAAAATATGAATAAATCTGCCTAATATATTTGCCATATTTTCATTCGAATTGAATCAGAGCTTTTGCCATTTATTCAAAATTCAGAAGCTTGTTTTCAACCAACGTTCGCCAGATGGCCTAATAAATTTTAAATATAATTATCAGCGATGATTAGGGTCGCGGTACGTTACAAAGCCGCTGAAGTGGGCCGCGGTTCCAAAATGTTAGGGAGACCCTTGGTAAAAGCAGTTGTCTTCAGTTCATTCGATGTGTTTGTCAGTCAATTAATGTGGCTTATGTGAAATTATTCGACATCTACGCAGAAATTGGGCAATCCACAGTTACCGTTTACAATTTACAACAACGAGATTTACAATTAAAGACGTACGGTCATTTTTTAAAAGATACAGAGAGGCATTCACGCAGACATATGTAATCGTAGATGGTTGGATTTATAGACAGATCTAACAGGACAGACCGACAGACAGACTGACTGACTGACAGTTCACAAAGCCCAGATCAGTAGTGCTTCTTACATTCCATTCGAACATGATGACGGCTATTCCTGACACAGCACCGGTCCCTGACATTCCTATAAACTGGTTGGTTCCAATGTTACTGGCAAACAACGATAGACCGATCTGCAGTAGAAAGAAAATGCGCTATATAAAGTTAATGACTGGCAGAATGTCCAGCACCTGATCATGTCCAAAATGCAATCCATGCAAGCTATACGATGATAACAAATGACCATTAGTTAAAATAATGTTTTTGTTTGGCGCGCTTTGACTAAAAATGAACAGCTTGGATGTCAGTCGATGTTTCAATAGCGGAAGTTACAAAGGGCAAACGACGTTCACATCAAGTGGGAACCAAGGACTTTGTATTTACTGTTCACTATCACTCTGAAGGGCGGTATATAAATCATATATATAGACAGATAGGACTATGCATAGTATATATATATATATAAATGTATATATAGGTGTATATATATAGGTATATAAATCATATATATAGACAGATAGGACCAGGGGCTTCTATCCCTATTTAAGGCGGGCTCAGTGTGCGCCCGGGAAAAAAATGGGGGGGGGGAAATATTTTGCTTTCAACACCGTTATATAAACTATTAATAAGCTAAATGATGCTACTTATCTTAACTGAACTGACACTGATATTGATTCAAAGTAACACTGATCGTGACGTAATCAGTGGCGTCATTTGGGGGGGGGCGTGGCCCCCAAAGGAAATGAACAAATTAATTTATAATGTATTAATGCGCAAAAATTGCAAAAATTGCCAAAAATATAAAAAAATTGCTAATTTGCCAACATTGGCCCTAAATTTGCCCAAATTTGCCAAAATTGCCCAACATTTTCCAAAATTTTGCAAAAAAATTGCCAAAAATGCCTAAGATTTGCCAAAATTTGCAAAAAATTATCTTGCCTCCAAGAAAAGTGTGAAATGACGCTACTGGTCGTAATCAATGGTACATGATAGCTATGCCTAATACAAAGGATAAAAAGCTGAAAATAATACAAAAGTCTACATGGGAGCAAATTAGCAGGGGGAATTTGTAATTTGGGAGGGATTTGTAATTTTGGGGAATTGAGCCCGGCTTCAAGGGGATAGAAGCCGCTGGATAGGACTATGCATAGTATATATATATATACATATATATATCACCTATATATATATAATTATATATATGATGCTATTAGGTATATAATACTATATATATACAGTAAATATATATATATACTGTATATATATTTTTATATATTTTATTTTATATATATATATATATATATATATATATATATATGCACAGAAAGACACATAAATATGTTCGGCGCACAAAGCAATTCAGGAGAAATATTTTGCCTGCAAGATACAATTGTTTTATTGTCGTGGGTCAAAACCGAGAAAAATATGTTGATATTGTAGGTGGTAGGTCGATTCAAAGCTTGTAGATGAGATGGAAAACACCCGATACTCGTAAACTAATGCAACTATATCTCCTCTCGAATTTGGGTCTTGAAATATTAAAATACTAAGGAAAGTGGTTTACATTCTGTGATATGCTCAGAAAACTGTCGATCTATAAACTCCTCATTTCGCTCTCCGTTACAGATTCGCCGATTAATTATCGGCCGATAATCGGCAATCGGTCGATTTTTCGGCGCCCATAATCGGCTTGAATAGGCATAATTTGTTCATCTCTACTATACATGCGTAACTGCAGAAACAGTTGTTGGGGTGGAAGATTGCCAAATGGACAAAAACCTCAGCCGTTTCTTTAGGTTTAGTCGACTTCGACTCTGAAGTCGTTTGCAGACAGACCTCGAATACTTTAAAATATCCGATCAAAACAGTATAAGTCTCACCCTGTGTCGAGCAACTTACCGGCCACCATGCCATCGATCTACCGGCAAGAAAGTAGTCTTTCAAGTTTCCACGACCAGTGCATATCGTCTTCGCACACGACATCAAAAGTAAAGCGCACCATAAATTAGCAGCTATATATATATTAAATATCAGCAATTAACTGTGTAATTGTAATTTATGGCTTGACATTCAAATGACGCTGAATGTTCTACGCCAGAGGTCACATTTTACAAGTTTACATTTTGGCATTTTAGAACTTGTATTAATTGCGTCTCTTCAACAAGTAAGCTGCGAGGTAAAACGAGGGTCTGGAGAAAGTAATGGTAACTAACTCCTTATGCCGCCTACGTCGCTGATCGCCTAGACCGGAGATAAGCGCCGGACCCAAACGCTCGAACTTGAGCACGTGATCTACCTTAACCTTCTCAGCAAGTATAAACCTTAAGATGATGTTCGCTTCAGGCTTCATGAAATTCGCTGTCTCTTCATTGGGTACCGCTTAAACGTGTGCTAAAGAAGTTCCAAGATTACACGGTAGGCGGTAAATGTACACTGTAACTGGCATCTAGTTAATAATATGAGAACTTCTAAAGCGCCTCAAGACTAATAATTCCTAATTAAAAGTTGTTGAAAGTTGTCAACTTGTCATCTTGCGCATTATGACATAACCGACAGCAGCTCTAGTGTTGAGCAGGTCTTGCATAATATATAGACGACCTCGTGTTATTAAGTAAAGATTCAAGCTAAGCGCTGTTAAGATCAATGGTCCCGGAGAGAATACAGGAACAGACCTATTGGAGGACAAGAGGGCAAAGAATGAAATTACGCTGCAAGACCATAAGTAAGTAAGCAAGTAAGATCTCGTTAACTTCTACAGCGCTTTCAAAAGATGCACCGAAGTCGCTCCTTATTCCTATGCTCTTAATCTCAAAAATGAAGAAGCTATAGCCAAAGGTGGGGTCATTCATGCCGGGTCATTTAGTCATAAGGGAATGAATGGATGGGGGAAACACAAGAGTTCTCACGCAGGGCAGACCCTACTGAACCACTCTAACCCCTATTATTATTATTATTATTATTATTATTATTATTATTATTATTATTATTATTATTATTATTATCATCATCATCATCATCATCATCATCATCATGATTATTACTATTATTACTATAATGCTATTATTATTATTATTATTATTATTATTATTATTAGTAGTAGTAGTAGTAGTAGTAGTAGTAGTAGTAGTAGTAGTATCATCATTATTATTATCATCATCATCATCATCATCATCATCATCATTATTATTATTATTATTACTATTACTATTATTATTATTATTATTATTATTATCATCATCATCATCATCATTAGCCTATTATTATTATTATTATTATTATTATTATTATTATTATTATTATTATATAAATAGATGCATGGATTTATTACCCATAATGCCACGGCCAGGTTTGCAAGTAGATAGATTGCTACAATGGCCACATCAGCCGGAGCCAGATATCCAATCCCGTCAGCCATTAATTCCGACTCTTCGACTTTACTTCGTCCAAATCCGACAAAACACCCGACACCTCGAGATTCTCACAGAAGCGGTTAAGTTATCGAATCGTTCGCTTAAAATCTCTCTTTTTTCCCCGACGCGACTGATAAGTTAGTAATCGGTGTTTCTTTCAAGCATAAACTTGCTCATCGCTTCACTCCAGAATTCAAAACTCTCTTTTCGAATTTGATTTACGATTCGAAACTATGAACCGACAATAATTAGATTCGCTAATTAAAGTCCTCTCCGAACAGCAGCTGGTCGGTACAGTAGTCTAGAAGCGCTCTGCGACCAAGAACATTGTCTATATACTATACAGCAGCTCTTCTTCTTCGTCCTGCTTAAACTCAGATTCAGTGTAACGAGTTTCTTTGGCGTAGATTTGTATTTAGGCCAGGGACTATAGGCTTAATACTCGAACCATTATCAGGGCAAGGACCTCTAGGATCACCACACGTGGGATTATTCTTGGCTGTCCGAACGTATGTGTCGTTTCGTTCTAAACAGGTCGAAAGGTCAGAAGTTCAGAGGTCAAAGTCGCTTGATAAGAAAAGGCTCACGACTATTTTTAAAGGGCAGACAGATGTATTTAGATCTATCAATTGGCTTTCTAATAAGAGGTCCATTTGCGGGCTTCAAACGCGCCGTATAAGTCTCACAGTTTAGCAATGGCGTAGCCACTGAGAGAAGGGGGTGAAGGGGCCGTGGGTCCCCTATTCTGACCGCGATGACTCGTGAGATTTGCGCAAAACCGTTGATAAACTTTTCGAAGAAGTGGCACTTAGGACGATTGGAAGAGAATATATATATATATATATATATATACGACTTTTCGCTCGACATTGGCAATGTGCTGCCTCCCCTATTTCGGAACTCTGGCTACGTCACTACACTACAGCGCATAGGATACAGTAGAGATTGTCTTTATATGACGACTAGCATTGAGTTCGAAAGTTCGCAGAAGCTTGAAGAACGCCTCACGTGATTAATGAGTGTGTGTGTGTGTGTGTGCAGTGGCGTCGCGTAATGGAAGCCAGGGGATGCCCGTGCATCCCCCCAAAATTAGAAAGTATTGTGTGTACTTAGCAACTGCATCAGTGTGACAATTCTGCCGATATAAATGTGAGTCTTAACTTGACCGTCTTATGACTGCTGTCATTGTTAATTTGCTGCTGAATATATTTTATATTTATGGCAAAATTAAAATGAATTGGACCATTGATTAGGGTTATTGCAAAACTTAGTAGTTTAAAAACTGCAAACGGTTGTTAAATTCAGAGGCGGAGCGAGGGGCAGGGGGGACATATGTCCCCGGGCGCCGAGGTGAGGGGCGCCAAAATCGGGAATAAAGAAGAAGAAACACGTGTGACGATCTTTTTTTTGCTCGTCAGCAATGTTAGGGGCGAATGTTAGGGGCGCCAACGCTACGCTTTGTCCCCGGGCGCCGCATACCCTCGCTCCGCCTCTGGTTAACCCCTTAACTGGGTGCCCCGAGTAACGCTAGTCCATTTTACATTGAGTTACAAATAGTTGCCCAGTTAAGGGGTTAAACTCAATTACCCCCGGCGTCAGGAGTGGGCATCCCCTAACAAAATTGTTGCGCGACGCCACTGTGTGTGTATGTGTGTGTATGTGTGTGTGTGTGTCCTTGAAGCACGACCCCATTTAAGTTGTTCAAATGCATCACACATACAGTACATACTATAGCTGAAAAGTTGCTGATTGACTCGCAGTTTCGCAGTCATGGGGTTGTTTGGGGTTGTTCAAACAACCCCATTTCAAAAAAATATGACCAACGCAATTGATCTAAATTCGTTGACTTTTTGTTGAAGGAGGGGTGTAGTGGGAGGGGGGTCGGCCGCGGCCTCCGCTGGCGTTCAGTTGCATAGTGCCTCCAGTTAACAACCCCACTTTGCATAGGCTGGCTACGCCACTGTGATTGAAGTATACAGTAAGTGACGCGTGATCTAAAACAAAAAACTCCAATAAATCCACCTTTTATGGAATTCTAAGAGAACAACGGACGACAGAAAAACGCAGGACCAGCGACACATTTCGCACATCAGCATTGTTTCTACAAACTCTACCAAGCCTAATTATACTCATTTCAACGAGACTGAATTATTAATTTATTATTGCAGAATTAATTGGACAATTTGTATAGTCAGTCTGTATTTTAAAGGCCTACGTAATTTTAATAAGAGATAATGCATGTGTTAGTTCGTCAAATAGCCTACTTAGGCTATATGACTGAGCAAAATGTTCTATCCTTTCTTTTCTTTATGTCTTATGTAATTATTAGTTTTGTTTGCAATATGTTGCTTTCCGTTTGTTTACAAATCTATTTGTGGTTTGCCTGTTTTCTTTCTTTGGCTGCAGCAAGTGCGATATATATATATATATATATATATATATATATATATACTGCATATAAATATGTATATATATACATTTGAAATCTAAATTATACGGCTTATATTAAAATGATTAGTTGACAATACGTTTGCATGGTCGCGGCATGTTAAAGAGGCGCTGAAATGAGTCGCACAGTTCTAGTTTGGAAACCCTGTCATATAGCACTTAATTAATTAATCTTATTTCGCAATAACGCAAGGAATGCGTATCTCGACCATTTTGCTCTGTAACTCCACTAGTAATAGCCAACTTCTAGCCCTGAAAGTTTCAACCTGGCGGTTAAGCGATTTTGTCATACTCATAGAAGTTTTGAGACGCGTAATAAAGGTGTGTTTCTGACAAATTTTAGGAAAGATAAGTTTCAAGAAATTTTCAATATCTATTTCTCTTCTTTTGTCCTATTTGGCAAAATATGAATAATTTGGCCTAATATATTTGCCATATTTTCATTCTAATTGAATAAGAGCTTTTGTTTAGCAATTTATTCAAACCCCAGAAGATTCTTTTCAACTAACGTTCGCCAGGTGGCCTAATGCAGTTTTTGATATGCTACGATTAGGGTCGCGGCACAAAGCCGCTGAAGTGGGCCGCGGTTCCAAAATGTTAGGGACACCCTGAACTAGATACTAGTTACATTTGCCGCTCACCGTGTAACCTTGGAAGGTAAGTCCAGTGCTCGAGTTCGAGCGTTTGGGTCCAGCGCTTTTCTCCGGTTTAGGCAATCAGCGACGTATGTGGTATAAGGGGCGAGTTACCATTACTTTCTCCAGACCCACATATTGTCTTGCTGAAGAGGCGCAATTATTTAATACATGTTCTAATATATCAAAATGCACAATTGTAAAATCTGACGTCTGAGGTAGAACATTCAACGCCATTTGAATGTGAGGTTATGAATTACAACTACACAGTTAATTTCTGATTTAAGAAATTTATATGCCTGTCATCCTCCATGTACGGTTTATATTAAAATTGAAATGATTAGTGTTTTATCTAATTTTTAATTGCCAATAAGTTTGCCGGGTCACGGCATGTTACAAAACCGCTGAAGTGAGTCGCACAGTTCGAGTTTGGATACCCTGACCTACAGTACTTTTAACAATTAATCTTATTTCTCAATAACGCACGGAATGCGTATTTCGACCATTTTGCTCTGAAACTCCACTAGCAATAGAGAACCTCATGTTAGAAATAAATTGAAACTTTGCGGCTAAGCGATTTTGCCATACTTATGGGATTTTTAAGACGCGTAACAAAGGTGTGTTCCTGGCAAAATTTTAAGAAAGATAATTTTAAAGAAATTTCAATATCTATTTCTTTCCTTTTGTCTTATTTGGCAAAATATGCATAATTATGTCTAATCAAGCACAGCCCACGAATGATTTTGATGGCAACAATTTCGTACTTCTATGTTTTTGTTATGCCTCAAGAAGTCGGGAGCCAGACTTCCCTACACTCTCTATTACAGTAGAAATACGTATACAGTGAAGTGGGGGTCATATCTGCATAATATAAACCTATAGTTAAAAACTTAAAAGTAATGCTGTGTAAAAATACACTAGGAACACTAAGAAAATGGCTCAGAAATTTCAAATTTATTTACAAACGACACCATCTTGCATACAGCAGGTATTTATTTCTGAGAGTTGTATATTTCTGCGCTTAGACAGACTGTCGGAAACAGCTGCGATCAAACAAGCGCGACTTCGCCTTTATGTCCCTTTCCCGTCCAAGATGGTGATGCTGGGGGAGAGAGATCCGTGACCCGCGGCAACCCTCTTCTCTGGAATGCTCTTCCCGCCTCAGTGACACCTATTACATCCTTCGAGGCGTTTGCGACTGCCCTCAAGACGCACTTATTTCGCACATCTTATATGAACATTTGTAAATCGCTCATGATTTTAGCTCTAGCTATGTTATAGCGTTTAATAAATTATCTATAGAATAAAATTACAATGTCTCACAATTTTGATACGCGGCCATTATCACTATAATCACTTATCATAAACTGTTAAACTTTCTTATCTAATATTTGCTGCTTTATATTTAAACTTTTAAAAGTGTTGCCTGTATAGTCAGACATCAAATTCTATCAATAGTTCAGCTGTTATAACAAAGACAAAACCACCATGTGAATAAACTCGCTACGCAAGCGGTGAGTCGTCATATAGACCAGCAGATATATTAATACACACGGAACAAAGTTCGGAATAGACAAAATAGTGTTGATTTCAGTAAATATAGGTCTACATCTTTATCTCGCGCTGGCAAATGCATCTAAACACAAGTACGAATGAGAAAAAACTAAAGCAAATAAACAACACAATACAAACATAACATAACTATTAACTACCAAGACAAAATTTACTAAAGCATATAACTTAGGTATTTGGCAAATGTTACACTTCAATGTATTCAATGTCTCTAATTTATTAAGCACAGACTGATTGTATAGATTGTCCAAAAACTTTGCATACTGATTACTAAACATCGCGTTAACAGGATACATATTAAAATCATCAGTTCGTATACATATATATATCTGTGCGGTTACCTCAACAGAAAACGCAAGTACAGGCAAACAAAACGACTTTAAGCAATATTCAACCGTCAGAAGCTCGGATTTCTTATAATGCACCGAACAGAATTCTTCACGTTGGCACCACCAATTAACCTAGAAATTTACCGAATTTACTCTCCGATTAACTGCAGTCGAAAAGCGTGACATTACAGATGAGAGACGGACCCACATAAGCCCAACGTTCAGAAAATCAGCAATGGTTTCCGCGTTGTTGTATCCAAACTCGGCAGCACCATGCAGTTTAATCTTCAGTCTTGCCGTAGGCCTATACGGCAAGACTGAAGATTAAACTGCATGCTCACTATCCTTTTTCCGTCTGTGCCCATCTGCACTGACACTATGTTAACTGCTGCCAAATTTATACCTTGTGAATGAATGATTACGATGGTGCTTTGTTTCGCGACACACAGTTGCTACAAATAAAACATGCTGAGCATAGGTGCTTTGCGGGTTCTTTTGGCTATATTTCTACCGAGTTTCATCAAGCTTAGTTAGAATTTGACAAGTTATAGCCAGAATAAAAAATGGTTCGGGATTTATTGGTTCACGGTGTATCGGTCTATATATGAATGTAAAAGTTTTACTTGTTTTAGGCCGTCTCATACCTAATCAAAGCACTTACACTAAAACATGAACTTGCACGCTGCTTACAAATCCAAAACAAAGCACTCTATTTCTTCAGATCATAATTACAGAGGACGGCATCGACACTAATCGATGCCAATGTGCCAACTACAGGTATACATATACAGGATGCAGCTCCACTGACCACCTCACCTACCGCTCCAAGTGGGTCGCCATTAACTATCAAACAAAATAAACCCCTCATTACGCCACATCCCACCCCAACCATTGTGGTTGTAGTAGCAGTAGTAGTAGTAGTAGCGGTAGTAGTAGTAGTAGTATAGTAGTAGTAGTAGTAGTAGTAGTAGTAGCATCAGCATCAGCATCAGCATCAGCATCAGCATCATCATCATCATCATCATCATCAGCAGCAGCAGCAGCAGCAGCAGCAGCAGCAAGGCAGCGGCAGCAGCAGTGGTGGTGTGGTAGTAGTAGTGGTAGTAGTGGCAGTAGTAGTAGTAGTAGTAGTAGTAGTAGTAGTAGTAGCAGTAGTAGTAGTAGTAGTTTTTGCCCCTTCTTCAGAACGTATGTTGTCCCGTTTTCCGCTGTTAATTTGGCACCGACTTTAGTTGCTTCTACTGCCAATGCTGCTGTCGTTGTACCGATTACCGGTGTTGTCAATCCCTATCCTGGTCCTTGTCCTTAAAGACTCCTTAAGGTCCTATTTGAAGTCCTTGTGCTTGTCCTCGTCCTTGGGGAGTCAGTCCTCGTCCGTGGGGCGTCGGTCCTTGTCCTTAAACTCGTCCTTGGAGTGCTGGTCCTTGGAGTGCTGGTCCTCGTCCTTGGGGATCGGTCCCTGCTAGCACCACTGCCGTGTGAACGATCTCTTGATCTACTTCTTGACCGCGATCTGGCGTGCCCATCGTCCTCAATGATCCACTCTATGTAGGTGTGGCACTTGTTTTCAGCGCTGTGCCTGAGGGCGTCTTCGATGAATCCCATGACAGTTCTTGGATTGAAACCAAAAGTCGGGTCCACATCGATAAGTCCAACTGTTATGTCAGTTGGGCACGCTGTGGGCCTCATCCTTACCAATACCATTGCATGACTTTTCTTTTCAATCTGATAGTGGATATTCAGCCGTGGATTTGCGTCCTCAAAATTCACTCTGGTCTGATTGTCAATTCGGTAGTTGCATTTGTCGACTGTTTTTTCCACAATCGTATAGGTGGGCTTTTGAGTGACATGTAGACGGTATGAGTCAGGTGGTGATGTCTTTTTCATCTCGCAAAGAAGATCATAAAGTATTTTTTGTTGGAACTTTGACGTTTCAGCAAGATGGCGACCTGAGACCGGGTCTCCAGCATTCCAGGACATGATTGACTCGTACGTCTTTCCATTCTGGCGTACAATTCGTCTTGTCGAATTTTCCATATTACCTATAAAATCGCTCATCGTTCTAAAAAATACAAACAGGAAACAGTTATGGAGAAGCCTGACGCTCACAGATGAAAGCCAAAAGCATAGCGTTTGAATATCGCCTATAACAGGAACTAGCTATCGCCTAATTAAAACGGATAAAAACCCCAGACAGCTCTATGGCCAGCCCTAATAGCAGTCTAATAACTTGGGAACTCAATCCCAGCTTCCCTTCGCAGCCTTAGACACTGTCAGGCAATAAAATCTGAATCTTCATTTCCCATAATTCCTGCATTATCTCCTCGTGTCTTCAAATCTAAGCTTAAATTCTTCTCGACCTTTTTCTAAAAGCATTACCTCCACGGCTATAGCAACCTAGCCTCACTGCCCTTTTGGTATATCGACCATTGCCTGGCTGACCTTCCACCTTTCCCATAGTCGGAACCTGTAAGTACGTATTTCAGCCAGGAACCACCACAGACAAGATCTTGATTACGATTTTCTACTGAAGCGACCATCGACTGGTGCTGATGTACTACTACATGGCTCTAAAGAAGTTTCCTGCAACTACTACTACTACTACTACTACTACTACTACTACTACTACTACTACTACTACTACTACTACTACTACTACTACTACTACTACTGCTACTACTGCTACTACTACTACTGCTGCTGCTGCTGCTGCTGCTGCTGATGATGATGATGATGATGATGCTGATGCTGATGCTGATGCTACTACTACTACTACTACTACTACTACTACTACTACTACTACTACTACTACTACTACTACTACTACTACTACTAGTATAAGAAAGACTAAGCATCTATGAATCAGCAGCTGCAGTCGTACAACTTTCCTAAATCCTAGCGCTATTTAAATTCACGAGATTTTACTTGTTTACTTATTTACCTACTGTATTTACACATAGCAGTAATTTTTATTACGAGAGAGGACATGCCTTTGTACTTGAGTCCGCCGATTTCTGCTGCAAACTTGTCGCTTTTCGTATCAATAGCATAGGCCTGCAGAACCAAAGAAACTGTGCAGATAAAATAGGCTAGAATTGAAGCCGCTGTTTAAAAGCCAGAACGGATAAAGAAAGCGGTTTAGTGCTAAGTCCGCACGCCGGGCCACGCCCTGTGTAGGCCTATTAACACTGCATCATTTTCAACAGCACGAGTCAAACAACGCACCCAATCCGGACATTGCACATGTCGTCGACGGCTCAGGCAAACTAAGACTGGCCTAACTGTGCTGGTCTAAGACGCGGAACTACAATGCACTGCGGTATAGCATGTGTGTGTGTGTGTGTGTGTGTGCCTGCACATTCGTCCAGGCACACATAATGACACATTTACACGACTCGAAAATTTCAGTGTTTAACCTAGACTCCTGGACCCGGGGGCGACTGACAAGGTCAGGGGGGTGGGGTGGGGTGAAGTCAACTCGAAACAAGGCTTCTGTTAGTTGATATACACTGTAGTATGGCAAAATTTCAGGGGGGAAATTTGAAATTTCCGGGGGGAAGGGCAATTCCCCCAGGAAACGGCCTAGAAATATGAAAATTAGTACTCAGTAGAATTGTTATTATGTTTCGCAAGACGGATCTTAGACTAGTGAACGGTTAATTGCATTTAATTAAAAGGGCGTTACTGTATATTATGTTACAGTAGCACTAGCGCAGCCCAACACGCACACAGGCGTTCTCCGCAATCAGAGCAATTATTATTCTGCATTATCAACCCATTAGGCAGTCTAATTAAAACGGCTCGGAATATCCAAGCCACTTCTCTAATGATTTATTTTCTCTTTTGCGAATAACTTTCTCAATTCCAAATTATTGTTGACTTTCTAATGATTTATTTTCTCTTTTGCGAATAACTTTCTCAATTCCAAATTATTGTTTACTTTCTGTAGGCCTAACTCTGTCTTATTCATAGAAAGTTCAATGTTGCATTTCTTCACCGTTCACATTCGCCCATAGAAATAAAATCAGTTAGGCCTATCTTTTATGCTTGGGAATCTGTGTAGCGAACTTGTGACATAGTAAATATTTCTTCCGTCCATCGTGGTGTATATTGTATAACCTCTCTCAAGTATTGCCCTATTTTTAAAAGTTTTACTCACTTTATCACCTACTGCTAATTTCGGTTTAATTTGAAGACTTGCCTCGTCAGCATATAATTTCAGCCATACAATTATCTCCTTCTTGTTCTCGCTTGTTATCACAGGAGTATGTTTAATTGATGAACGTTTAATACAGTATTGTTAGGCATATATTATATATAATATTAAGATCCTTATCTATATGTCTCTCTGTTACCTTCAAGCGTTCTGATTGGTTGACTGTTGGTAGACGGTTTAGACCGTTTAGTCCTTACGTCGCGATGCGTTGGTGGGCGAGCGTTGACTATTGGTAGACGGTTTAGACCGTTTAGTCCTTACGTCGCGATGCGTTGGTGGGCGAGCGTTGACTATTGGTAGACGGTTTAGACCGTTTAGTCCTTACGTCGCGATGCGTTGGTGGACGATGTTCGAAGACGACGTTGCTATTGGTAACAATTGTTCGTAGAATCGTAGTTTAACACGGTTTAGTCGAGTCATTGCAGCGTCAGAGGGCTGGGCGTGCGACGACGTTGCTATTGGTAACAATTGTTCGCAGCCTGAGGTAGTTGCGCAATTTTAACGTACATTTTAGCGTACACAAAAATACGATTACAGCGTCACAAATGGCCACAGTTGCGTGATTTTAACGTACATAGGCCTAATTATTACGTGGCGCAGAGCTTGGCTAGGTGGCGATCATTGAAATGTTGTTCAGCATGAATTCAATGATTGGGTATTAGGTATAGGTATTGGATTAGTATTATCCTGCACTGCGAGCGAAGCGAGCGCGAGCGAAGCGAGCATCTTTCTAGTATATATATATATATATATATATATATATATATATATAATCAGGGCCCTTTATCCATTAGACACAGTATGCACTGTGCCTAGAACCTACAAAATTTTCAGGTGCGTCCGAATGCCAGAAAATAAAGTATTGAAAACACAAGCATGGTATCTCACCTAAAATATGGCAGAAATTGCAGATTATAAATTCGATAATGTTTGTAACTCTAACAGTCACTGTTAAACTTAAAGTGTCAAATTATGACACACTAGCTTGGAACAATTCTGTATGTAGAATCCACCAAGAACACTAAGAAAATAGTGCAGAAAATTCAAATTTATTAACAAGCGACGCAATCCTGCGTATACGGCAGATAGGCCTATTTACTGTTTTGATACGTGGCCATTAACACTTATCATGAACTGTAAGATTTTCTATTTCATCTATATATCTGCTGTTTATATTTGATTTATTTTAAAGTAATCACAGATTCCCGCCGCTGTTCAGCTTGTATTAGAAAGACACACCAATTATGTGAATAAACTCGTTTTAAGCTCGTTGTCCAAGCGACGTGTTGTTATAGAACAGCTGATATACAGTATGTCCTATGGTGAAACCGGTTGTATAGAAAGTCCGACTTCACCGTATAATATTATATTCGGACATACTGTAGGCCTAACATACAGGGCAGAGGCTTGGCTAGGATGTCAGGCGCCCGGAGACATAGCGTACTGATGGCGCCTCCACCCTCATCTTTCAGAAAACCCTGACAGGCAAAAGAGTTTGTCACTCCTCGTGGTTACGTTAGTTACTGTATGTGGGGCGCGGACGGCCTATAAACAACTATATCGATGCTTCTTTTTGCTTTTTTGCTATATTAAACCCGATTTTGGCTCCCCTACTTCGGTGCCCCTGGTATATATGTACCCCGCCCCTATAGCTACGCCTCTGTACTCGGGGCAAACTACCGGGTAGTTATGAGTTGACGAATAGAGCGACTAGTCCCTTTGTTGCTGGCTGAGGCTGCGGTGCAACTCTTTCGCGGTGAAGATGGTATGCCTAATCACAATGTTCTTAGATGTCTACCCGGTAGTAAGATTCGACCGTACGTTACGCCTCCTAGAAATACGCGTAGCCTATAATACGTATGTTAGACCTACAGTATGTCCGAACAGTGTTTAATCTAGACTCCTGGACTCCGGGGGGAAACTCAAAAAGCCGGGGGGAACTGACAAAGCCGGGGGATTCTGCTAGGGCCGCTGTTAGTCCATGCAGTATTCCAAAATTTCTGGGGGAATTTGAAATTTCCGGGGGTGGGAGGGCGATTCCCCCGGAAACGGTCTAGATTAAACACTGTGTCCGAATATAATATTATACGAATATACGCGTATCATACGTTAGAATACGTTGGCAGTGACGTTGAACGCCGACGTACTTCTAAGGTTACCTATTGTCTATGCATCGGGTCTGTAAAAATTTACGAAGTCACGGATGCCGTTAATTGCAGTGGCGGCTCTAGGATTTGACAAGTGGGGGCCGTTGGGGTGGCAACTTCTAATTATGGGGAACCATTTGTTGTTTAATGTATGTAGCGTTAAGTATAGGGTCCCAACTGGGGGCCACGGGGAGGGGGCAGGCACTCAATAGGGGCACGGGCTCCCTCTGGCCCC
The DNA here is from genome assembly GCA_018105865.1 of Metaphire vulgaris. Classification (NCBI taxonomy): domain Eukaryota; kingdom Metazoa; phylum Annelida; class Clitellata; order Crassiclitellata; family Megascolecidae; genus Metaphire; species Metaphire vulgaris. Next base: position 3,990,351 of record CM030840.1, read on the forward strand.
CCGGTGGAGCCGCCACTGGTTAATTGCCGTGATTTTTATCATTATTTTGCGAAATGAACGCAACATGTCATCAATGACTTATAAATAATTAGTCATAAATCAATGTTCCACAAACAAAACCACTCTAGACTGGTGTATCGAACGTTGACTTAACTCTCGGCCCGCCACAGTTAATTCCATTTGGAACCCCGCTGTTCGCTGCAAGTTCTGGACTGCCTCTAATCGTTAATTGCAGACTAACAGTCTATAGAGACAGCCCGCTATCTAAAGCAACCAAGGATAAACTCGGGAAGATCAAGGATGTCACTCCAGCCACTGCAGCCAGCACCCATCCACAAACCAATCATCGGGAATTTCACTTAGACCATTGATTAGGGTTATTGCAAAACTTAGTAGTTCAAAAACTACAGGTAGTTAAACTCAATTACCCTCGGCGTCAGGGGTGGGTATCCCCTAACAAAATTGTTGCGCGACACCACTGGGTGTGAGTGACGACTATGAAGGGTCTTTCAAGCTTTCTCATAACCATACTTATTAATTATTCTTACTAGCCTAACCTATCGTATGTAGCCTACATAAACCTCTGGCTCATCCCTCTTGGATTGCTCTCCCGCCGTTTCTGACTGATCTTTCCGGCTTGACCTGGCTCTAATTCCATTTGGATTTGGTGCGCCATCGGCTGATGCCCCGGGCGTTATGATAGTGGCGTCATGGAAGATTATTGATTGATTGATTGATTGATTGATTGATCGATCTCCATACACTACAATACTCTCCCCTTAGGACATTTCGTACCGAAATGTAAGAAATGGACCAAGGTATGACCATGACAATTATATAACTATATAACAAGGTTCAAAGTGGTTCAGTAGGGACTGCCCTGTGTGAGAACCACTGTTGTTCCCGTCCAGAATTAGAGATAATTATCGCCTGGCGCCCTCTATCGATTAAATAAAAACTAATGTAACCTTTTAACGTAAAATCGAAAATGAAAATGAGAATTTCCAATTACTAGGCTTAAAACGGAGGTAATACTACTACTGGATAACCATGGACTTTCCAAGGATAAAGAAAGAAATGCAGAGAGTGGTGAGGGGGTTGTTACATGAATGATAACCATGCATTTGTAAGCAGAATCTAGGCTACAGATATGCATGTGTATCCAGTGGCGTAGCTAGGCAAAGTGCCGCCTGGGGCGAAAATAAAAAGTGCCACCTTTTCGCGGTGGAAAAATTTCGAAATTTCCTGGAAAAAAACCCATAGGCCTACCAATCAAGTCTTTAAAAAAGTCTTACAAGCAAAAAAACAACGTTATCAAATCTCTAAAAAAGTCTGACAAGCAAAAAACCTAATAATTATTAATTTTTTTAAAGGAAATCTCGAAGATGCCGCCCCTACGGCAAGTGCCGACTGGGGTGCTTCGCCCCCTCTGTCCCGTTGCTACGCCACTGTGTGTATCAAAAGCATGATTGAAAATAAGTATATATATATATATATATATATATATATATATATATATATGTCTGCACAATATAAGAATACGATAACATTTCAAACATTGAAAATATTGCTTCATTGCTATACGCAAATATACAAGTGAGTCAAGTGACTTTCTGTTGTGTCACATGCATCGGCCTATGTACGTTCAAATGCTGTTTATATAACAGTACTAAAGAAACTCGTAAAATAAACAAGTGGAATAGCGAATAATGAAATAATTAAAAACAAAACTCCCTTAAATAGTCCTAGTCAGCGTAAACTATATATATATATTTATTTACAGTGGCGTAGCCAGGATTTTCTCCAAAGGGGTTACGACCATTCCTAACTTCGAAAGGCAAAAAAAGGTGTCACCTATTATTTTGCTTGATTAAGTCAGTTAGTCCTACATAGCCTAGCTATATGAGCCTATACAAATATATTCATAGCTTTCTTTGCTTTCTTTTTTCCTTTTTGCTACTTTAAATCCGATTTTGGCGCCCCTCCACCCACAGAATAATAATGCGCAATAAAAAAATTGGACGGGCAACCAAGGGGGGTCTGACCCAACCCCTTGGCTGCGCCGCTACACACACACACACACACACACACACACACACACATATATATATATATATATATATATATATATATATATATATATATATATATATATAACATTGTCCATTGTAGAGGGCTCGCCGCGTAATATTGTAAATGGACAAGATTGCAACAGATTTTAATATTTCATTTAATCAAGTACAGTTCTATTAAAAATCTTAACTGGAACCTAATTACGCCCACTGCGCATGCACCAAATTCGCATTAATAAGTAAGTAAATAATATTTGGAAGATGATCACATAACACCATATAGACAGCGAACAAGTTCGGGATAAACAAAATTGTGCTGATTTATGTTGATTTCTGTTAATATAATAATACGTAGGCCTATACAGTAGTAGACCTACAGCGCTGTGAACGGTTGTAGCAAACAATGGCAGAGTATGCTCTATTGTCTACATTCTACAACTCTACATGAATGCAGCATTTTAACTCGTGTTTGGGCTTCACGTATATACCTAATTCGCCGCTTGTAACTTGGCACTAATTTCAGCTAGTGCTTCTGCCTTTAACTGGTCATCTGAATGATTTCTATGCGCAGCTTTTACATGCTTAATCGTCCACTCTAAGTAGGTGTGGCACTTGTTAGCAGCACTGTACTTGAGGGCGTCTTCGATGAATCCCATGACAGTTCCGGGACTGAAACCAAAAAAAGGCAGGTCCTCATCAATAAGCCCAGCAGCCTCAGATGTTATGCCATGTGGGCACTCTCTAGGCTTCATCCTTACCAATACCATTGCATGGCTGTTGCGTTCAATCTGGTATTGGATATTCAGCCTTGGATCAGGGTCCGACAACTTTAGTTTCATCTGGTTGTCAATTCGGTAGTTGCGCCCGTCGACCGTATTTTCCACAATCGTATAGGTTTGCATCTCAGTAGCACTTTGACGGTATGAAGCAGGTGGTGGGAGATTTGGATTCGATGTCATTTTGTCAAGAAGTTCATAAAGTTTGACTTTTTGGGTATGTGATGTTTCAGTGAGATCCGAGGTCGAGGGTCCAACATACCAGTACAAGGTTGACACGTACTTATTTTTTCCAGTCTGTTCCACCGTATGTTGTTTGTACGGACGTTGCTCGGAATGTATCAACGTAGTATTCATCGTTCTAAAAAAATACAAACAGGAAACAGTTATGGAGGTGCCTGCCGCTCATAGATGGAAGCCAAAAGCATAGCGTTTGAATATCGCCTAACAGGAACTAACTATCGCCTAATTAAAACGGATAAAAACCCCAGGCAGCCCTAATATGGCCAGTCTATTAACTTGGGAACTCAATCCCAGCTTCCCTCCGCAGCCTTAGACGCTGTCAGGCAATAAAATCTGAATCCTCAATTCCCATAATTCCTGCATTATCTTGTCATGTCTTCAAATCTTGGCCTAAATTCTTATCCAACTTGTTTTAAAATCATTACCTCCACGGCTATAGCAACCTAGCCTCACTGCCCTTTTGGTATATCGGCCATTGCCTGGCTGACCTTCCACCTTTCCCATAGTCGGAACCTGTAAGTACGTATTTCAGCCAGGAACCACCACAGACAAGATCTTGATTACGATTTTCTACTGAAGCGACCATCGACTGGTGCTGATGTACTACTACTACAATGGCTCTAAAGAAGTTTCCTGCTACTACTACTACTGCTGCTACTACTACTACTACTGCTGCTACTGCTACTGCTGCTACTACTGCTGCCACTGCTGCTGCCACTGCTGCACTACTGCTGCTGCCACCTGCTGCTGCTGCTGCTGCTGCTGCTGCTGCTGCTGCTGCTGCTGCCACCACCACCACTGCTGCTGCTGCTGCTGCTGCCACTGCTGCTGCTGCTGCTGCTGCTGCTGCTGCTGCTGCTGCTGCTGCTGCTGCTGCCACTGCTGCTGCCACCACCACCACCACTGCTGCTGCTGCCACTGCCACTGCTGCCACTGCCACCACCACTGCTGCTGCTGCTGCTGCTGCTGCTGCTACTGCTGCTGCTGCTGCTGCTGCTGCTGCTGCTGCTGCTGCTGCTGCTGCTGCTACTGCTACTGCTGCTACTGCTACTACTGCAGAGTGCGATTTGTGACCTGGAGCAGTGGGGGAATATGTCGAGCTAGGGGGATGTAGTTGTTGGAAAAGTGTAACAGTGAAGGGATGTAGTAGTGGGGGGATATAGCAGTAGGGAGGATGCAGTTGGGCAGTGGGGGGAATCCCCGTTCCCCCTACAAATCGCGCCCTGACTACTACTACTACTACTACTACTACTACTACTACTACTACTACTACTACTACTACTACTACTACTACTACTACTACTACTACTGCTACTACTGCTGCTGCTGCTGCTGCTGCTGCTGTTGTTGCTGCTGCTGCTGCTGTAGCCACCACCACTACTACTACTACTGCTACTAATACTAGGCCATACTACACTATTTTATTTAAGAAAGTCTTAACCGCTAGCGTCTAAGAATTAGCATCTACCGTTGTACTACCACACAATCTCTCTTATAAATCCACGAAATTTACTTATTTATTTACTTGCACATAACAGTGATTTTTTTCTATTACGAGAGAAAACTTACCGTTGTACGTGAATTCACTGATTTCTGCTGCAGACTTGTCGCGCTTCGTTTCAATACAGAACCAAAGAAATTATACGTTAATGTTAAAATGGGCTATACTGGAATCCGCTGTATAACAGGCAATTGGGGAAGCAGCAGCCTGTAAAGTGGTCGATAAAATCGGTGGCTCAAGTGTGGTGTACTTGAAGAAGAATGGAATGGAATGGAATGCAGATCACAGTAGTACGTGCAGGTTAAGGCCTCTATTTAACGCCGGTGAGAGTTCAGCAGCAAGCTTCTGGCCTATACGTTGATTTTCGTATTTTTTGCGTGTGTTCATGGAAATGTCATGGTTATTCAGTACACGGGCGCCCGCACATTGGGGCAAGAGGGGGCACTTGCCCCTCCTGGAAAAATTTCTGTGGGCCCCCATGATTCAGTATTTGGGAATTCTTAGTTTCATTTTCATGGCTATTCACTAGTATTCAGTATTTAATTTTGGGTCTTAGTTACATTTTCGGTTTTACAAAAAGTTTTAGTTACAGAGGTGCGCGGATCCTAAAATTTTGAGACCGCGGATAATCTGGTCCCGCCAAGTTTTGATCCGCGTAGGATCCGCATCCGCGAGCGTTTCCGCTGGCAGGAACCGCGGTGGATCTTCAGATAGTAAATAAGTTTGATGTTTTACTATCCGCCATTATTTCTGCAAGCCTAGGACTGTACTTTAATATTATAATTTATAAGCAGTAAAATTATGTGCCTATGTCATATCTGAATAATGTATATTGGACAACAGAGATGATTACATCACACCTCGACCAGTACACAGCAAACTTAGGCAATACATTGGTTACTTCATAACCAAGGAGATCCAAATTCCCCAATATCTCTTCAAATTATCAACAGCGTTATCAAAGTGTTGGGTGTCATATATCTATTAATGGCGGGTAATTTTTAAAGCCCCCATTTGGCAGGCACAGACGCAGACGATACGGGTTGTCTGGTCTTTTGACTTGTCTGAAGTTGACTCCCGTGAGTGAGTCTGATCTATGATGTTAACCACCTAACTTAGCGTTTCTGTTGATCAAAGCGGTAATTACCGTTTTGATCAATGGAAACCATGCCATAGCCAAACAATTCAGGTAGGTAATTACTAATTTGGGAAGGTAGTAAATAGTAATGCACAATTTGTATGTATTTGTGTGTGTGTGTGTGTGTGTGTGTGTGTGTGTGTGTGTGTGTGCGCGCGTGACACTGTGTGTTGCCAGTTGTCAGGGTCTGTGGATAATCCGCGTCCGCCGGTTATTCGATACTTGGGTCCGCCGAGGTCCGCGGCTCCATTAAATCCTTGCGGGTCTGAATCCGCCTGCGGATCAATTCGCGATCTGCACATCTCTGGTTAGTTAACCATTTTTTGCGTATGTTCTTGGAAATGTCATGGTTACTCAGTATTTGGGAATTCTCAGTTTCATTTTCATGGTTATTCAGTATTTGGGAATTTTTAGTTTCATTTTCATGGTTATTCAGTAATTGGGAACGCTTAGTGACATTTTCGGTTTTACAAAAACGGTAGCATTAGTTCTTAGTTAATCGACAGAGGGCGCCACACGCAATATTTTCCTTAGCTTGGCGTTTAATGACTTCACTTCGCTGAGAAGGATTCATTATTTTACTTTGTTTAACATATAATAATTATTTTTTAGTTTATGGTGAAGTCTTAATACTTAAAGTTTTCGTTATCATATTCTTAAAATCAAGGGTAGCACGTTTCAGGACGAAATGTTTTAAGGAAGGAGTAGAGTGTGATGATGATGACGACGACGACGACGATGATGATTATGATGATATAATTATAATATAATGGAGTACAAAGAACAGTGTTGGAGTTGTTAAATTTGAGCTGTGGTGAGGTTAAGATTTTCATTGGACCGAAATTCAATGAATGACAGAAACTGCATGTAGTCTACCCGATATGCCATTTTTGGGAGGGATGAAAATTTAGCTGGAGGGTCAACCCCCTCTCCCCCGCAATTCCAGTACTGACGAAGAAACAGGACGTATTTAAACAGCTCCGAATAGATAAATATATATCGCCAAAGGTGCTATAGGCCTACTGTCGCCTACCTACTTGCGGACTTCAACAGATTACGAAATCTAACGGAGTAGGCCATCTGTAGCTTTGAGCGCTGATGATTACAAACGAGTTGTAGGCCTATTGAAAGATGGCATGCATAGGCCTTCTGTGCCTTGGTTTATGGGCAATTCTTTCTTCACTCGTTAGAGTACAAATTGAAAAACTAATATAAAATGAAAATTAATGTTGTTGAAGGAGTTGTGCTTCGAAATGTTCCATTGTCAAACTTTCAGCCGATTTAAGCAGCCACAGGAAGCTAAAGATTAACAATTTTAGAGTAGCCTATAGGTCTTTGTTGGAGATGAATTGCCAAACAGTCCAACAGTTTTGACAGGCAAAAGAGGTAGTCGGCTCAATTGCTACCTCTCTTGCCTGTCAAGACAGTTGGACTGAAAAAAATTGCCGAAAAATGTCGGTGTCCTCTATTCTGGATTCCTGGCTACGCCACTGATCATTCGTGTCTTTTTCTGCTTGAGAAACTTATTGATGATGAAACTTTTCCGGAAGTTAGGCTTATATGCTAAGAGCCCTGTTTTAATATGTTTTAATTAAGAAACGATTGCTTTTTAAATAAATAGGCCTAGGCCTACTGACAAATTCGGATGAACAGATGTCGGTGACTAAAAAAGAGTGGTTTCTGGAGTAGCCTAGTTAATCTGACTCAAGTAGGTTATATATATAACTAACACACGCGATGATGGATTTCCAGCGACTTGAAACATCAATCTATGGCCTCATATAAAGCTGGTTAATATATTAAATGCGAAAAATTCACAAGACGCCGCTAGTAAAGCATAGGCCTCTGCAGTGGCGGCTCTAGGATTTGGCAAGTGGGGGGCCGTTGGGGTGGCAACTTCTAATCATGGGGAGGCCAACCATTTGTTGTTTAATGTATGTAGCATTAAGTATAGGGTCCCAACTGGGGGGCACTGGGGGGCCAGACACTCAATAAGGGGGGCACGGGCCCCCCTGGCTCCCCGGTGGAGCCGCCACTGGGCCTCTGCACTCGTATATGCTAATGCTGGAACTAGCAAAGTATCAAAGAGTGGCGACACAATGGCTGGTGAGTTGTGATCTCGCATTGAGTAGGCCTACGTCTGCAGCTGCTGCCAAGGACCTCAAGAAACCTACATGTAGGTTGCCAAATGACTACCACTATGTCTCTCTCTCTCTCTCTCTCTCTCTCTATATATATATATATATATATATATATATATATATATATATATATATATATATATATATATATATATATAGGCCTATATATACTTCTTGAAATGTCTGGGCTTGCTAACATTGTGCGAATCATTGATAAATTTAAGAACCTACCAGATTTCAACCATTGCCAATACTGGCAGAGTTCAATAGGCCTACTACCGACTCATAAATCGTCATGATCCTAATATACAATATTAGGCATATGTTATCAATTTGATCTGATTTTTTTCTGAAAATGCTATTGCAACAATTAATAATTATAGATCAATATTATTTCATATTTTATGACAGTCTTATGTAAGGCTTCGCCATCGCCGGTCTATTAATTTAATCTGCGAAACGGGACTTCAAAGACTTAACTCGGCCCTGGTCATTAGTGCAGTAGTACTCAGCTCCAAATTCAATGTTTGTGTGTTTGCATCATCGCTAGAAATATAGCGGGTAGAGGTCATTTCGAGTAAAGGTCTTTTGACTTGTATCAGTCAAGGGGCGTAGACAGGAATTTGATTGGGCGGGGTATAATGTGATTTGGAGGTGGGGGTATAAATCTAAAAAACTTTGAAAATCTTAAAAAAACACATTACAAATTTTAAGGTAGTCTGATTTTTTGGGAGGGTGGTATATATACCGATATACCCCCGTCGCTACGCCCCTGTATCAGTCAAGTTACTTATCGAAAAGTTCCTCAATGGAATGGTGAAATATTTATAACTCTCCAGGCCCCAGATCAGTTCAATTCAGCACAAGAAGTGCTGCCGCTTAGGCTACAAGGCTACTGGCATTCAAGATACCGTTAGCTTTCTTTTACAGGAACAATATTTTGAAGGCTCAAGCCAACAAATTACAATATTAGTATCGTCCATTGCTCCTCTAGGACCTCACTCGGCCGATTTCACGCTCCGGTGATTAGAGGTATGTGCCTAAAAGTCTCAAATACAGGACTGAGTGATTGAGTTCGTGAATGTTGTCGACGTCTTTTGTGAGTTGCCACGCTTGGGACAAGCCACAGAAGCGGTGCTATACCCTATACCCACCCACGGCCTGAGGCTTTTGCAGGCGAAACAAGTCTTAGTCTGAAAGTTTTAGTCTGAAAGTTCGCTGACGATCGACACGGGCGAATTCCGGCGATCTCCTCTCGGTCTCATAATATGTTTTGATTCGCGTTTCTTAGTCGCGTATTTTGACTCACGTTACCATGAAAATTGGATGATATCCAGGTGGAATAATTGTGAAACTGGAAATCCAGCTGAATGATGGAGAAAGCTTACAAGGTAAGCGGTGTGTGTGCGTGTGTGTGTGTGTGTGTGTGTGTGTGTGTGTGTGTGTGAAAGAATGGAGACAAAACTTCTTAAAAGTCATCGCAAATTCTAAGCACGTCAAGATGAAATTATCGCTTTCGACTGACGCATTAGGAAGTAATTGAGCAAAAGCTCACGAAAACTCAGGAAAAGAGGGTAAATGTTGAAAGTGCCACATTGCAGTTAGTTTTTGGATTTTACAAGAAAGTTGAGAATGGGAATCGAACTACAACTCCCAAGCCATAAATTCAGGCGACGAATGTAGCTAGGTCGGATGTCCAGACTCCAGACACCAGATTTTCGGCCATTGGTTGGGAGTTGGTATTTTTCAACCGATGAGAGTCGTCAAATCTCAAAACTTAGGCCTGCCTGATAAATCGAACGATGATTGAGAAGTAATCGCTCAGTTTGAGTTTCTCTCACTGACGTAACTCGTAAAATTCCCTTTATAAAATAGAAATAGGCCTACTGTTTTTTAATTCTGCTCTGATATCGATTCTGAATCACACAGATGGCCATACATTCGGGACAATTTGGACCCGACTAACTGACACAGAATATGAAATAGCAAATACCGTTTTTGTTGGTCAAAGCATCGGTTTCGTCTTTACGCGCCTCCCTTTAGCAATCGACCTACGGTTTACTGCGATGCAGTCGCAAAATGCACGGCTTTACTCAAGCGTTTTAAAACACCGTCAAAACAGGCATTCCGCGGATGCACAGAGGCCATTAAGTGCTAGCTAGCGCCTTCACGTTTCAACGACCCCGGCTAATGCACGTGTTCACTCGCTGCCTTTCTTCTGTCGTTCGATGCCAAAAATTCCGTTCGAAATCAAACGATTTGAACAGTCATCCATGGAACGTACAGTAACAGACAGAAGCCGGGCTTGAGGTTACCATCTTGTCACTGCTCAGCCGCCGTCCATAGCGTTGTAGCACTTACACCAAAATTTCTCGACTGCAATCGTTTTAGTTTTTGGATTTTCTATGACATTTCATAAGTGCAGCAGTGGCGGCTCCACCGGGGGGGCCAGAGGGGCCCGTGCCCCCCTATTGAGTGCCTGACCCCCCAAGTGCCCACCCAGTTGGAACCCTATACTTAATGCTACATACATTAAACAACAAATGGTAGGCCCTGTATTAGAAGTTACCACCCCAAGGCCCCACTTGCCAAATCCTAGAGCCGCCACTGAAGTACAGTTATTTGTAATAATAACAAAGTGCCCTGTGTGAGAACCACTGTTCTACTCATCCAAATCTAGTATGCAGTGTTTCCCAAACTGTGGGTCGCGAATCAAGGCGCGTCGCAGGAATCAGTTTAGTGGGTCGCGGTTAGCGAGACATTAGATTCAATAGCCTATAAACTAAATTGAAAAGTTATAAATTATAGTTATAAAAAGTTATAAATTAAATTATAATATGTTATAATACAATATATATGATAAAAAGTCATAAATTAAATTATAAATTAAATTGAAAATGTATTTAAAAGATTAATGTTTTACCTATTTTAGTTGACAATAAGTTTGCAGGGTCACGGCATGTTACAAAGCTGCTTAATTGATTCGCACAGTTCCAAAAAGTTAGAGAAACCATGACCTACTGTGCTTTTAAATTAATCTTATTTCGCAAAAACGCAAGGAAAGCGTATTCCTACCATTTTGCTCTGAAACTCCACTAACAATTGGGAATCTTAATTTTCAAGTCGGTCGAACCTAACGGTTAAGATCTTGCCCTACTCATATGATTCTTAGGACGCGTAACAAAGGTATGTACCTGGCAAATTAAAAAATATATAATTTTCAAGAAATTTCAATATCTATTTCTCTCATTTGGTTTTACTTGGCAAACTATGAATAAATCTATATCATATATTCGCCATATTTTCATTCAAATTGAACCACAGAGCTTTTGTTTTGCCTTTTATTCAAAACTCATGAGATTCCTTTCAACAAACGTTCGCCAGATGGCGTAATGCATTTTAAAAATTATTACATGATAATTATGATCAGGGTTGCGGCACGTTACAAAACCGCTCAAGTGTCCTGTCCTATAGTAGGCTACTGAGGTTTATTTCGAAATCATTCACAATAGTAGCCATTCCTACGGTCTCTCCAGCTCATTCCATCTGTCCACCACTCTTGCACTAAAAAAGTGCTGTTTGCATCTCCTGTTCGCCGATAGCATGCCATACTGTACAGTGTTTCTTCTAGCCCCCTTGACATTGGGGGGGGGGATTTTGAAATGTTTGGGGGGACAAGGTTTGAGTTTCCACACGTTTGGGGGGATTTCCATTCCCACAGCCAACATCTAAAAAAATTGGGGGAGAATTTTCAAACTTTGGGGAGGGGGAAATTCCCCTAAGAAGGCCTAGAATAAACACTGCATACTGTGTATTGCAATTCGTATTTTATACGCCTACAGAAACTCTATTTTATTTCGCGTTAAGCGCTGTAAGTCTTCTTAACTAAGAAGATTCGAGCGATGCTTTTGGTAATTTGAGAGAGGATTTCGCATGAGATGTTCGTCAAACGGCGCCTGGATATATATATATATATATATATATATATATATATATATATATATATATATATACTACTGGTTAAAACTAAAACTAAAACTTTTATTTGCTAAAACTGTACAATTTTCTTAGAGTTCTTCAATGGCGTTCAATAATATGCATTTCAGCAAGGTTCGGTCGTCATTTTGCCTGATTTTCGTATGTCCGTCTAAATGTTTGCAAGGATCTGCCTGTCACTAAAATCATCAAAGTTTCTTTGTATATGGCAGTTCCAATAAACATGTATGAAAATCATAATAACTCATTGATACCATATTTGATTTTCTGCTGCTGGTGATGATGATGACGATGATGATGATGATGATGATGATGATGATGATGATGATGATGATGATGATGATGATGATGATGATACGATATGCAATTTGCTAGCGTAATTCTGTCTGACGTTTGATAAATGTTATTGTTCGATTGTTTTAGATTGTTCGTTTGTTTGATTGATTGATTGACTGATCAATTGAATGACGGATTGATTGAATCAGTGGCGTAGCCGAGGAGAGGTTTGGGGGTTAAACCTCCCTCCTTGGCTGGCCGACAAGCAAATATTTTTATTGGGTATTATTATCAATCGATAGAAAAAAGAAAAGAAGCAAACATATCAATATTGTTGTATAGCTGTAACAGCCGCGCTCACATAACTCATATAACTATATAACTAACTTAAGCCCAATCGAAAATAATAAGGTAATAAATGATGACCTTTTTTTGCTTGTCGGGACTTTGCGAAGAAGTCATGCCCCTACGGGAAATCCTGGCTACGCCACTGAATTTAATGAATGATTGACTGACTGACTGACTGATTTTTGTTTGTTTTCTATCTTGATCGACTAGTTTACTGATTATCGAGTGACCGATTGCTGACTGGCTGACTGACTGACTGATTGACTTACTGGTTTACAGGTTGGTAGGCCTATTGGTAAATGTATTGATTTTTCTGAATGAGTGAAACAGGCTAAATCCCTATTCTCCACAAATGAAACAATTCATCACTTTCATTGAATTCGCGCTGTTTTCTTCTCTCGTTCAGCCTTCCTTTAATCGTACAGAATGTGCCTTTATTATTCGTCATAATCTAAATAGCAGAACAAACCGAAATAGCACCAAAGCAAGGGAAATAATAATTACATTAATCGCAACTGTGCATTCTCGGCCATGCGAAAAACAAAATTTGCATTTGTGCAAAAGCTCTTTGCACAGCATGCAGAAAAACACACACGTATTTGCCCACAAATGCCTTCAATGGATTTGTGACGTTATTAACTGCCTTTTATGTCTATAGGTAAAATGGCTGTCTTTCTAACGCAGCCTATGAAATCAAAACGCCTTTGTGCTTTTGACACAATGGAACGTCGGCCATAGTAAGTGTTGCTGTTGGGCTCGAAGCTATTAGGCACAGCCTTAGCCAGAGTTGTCACCTATAATTATTGCTTAATGTCGCATGTGTGTTTGTGTTTGTGTGTGTGTGTGTGTTTGTGTGTCTGACTGCTCGGTCAGTCGTTAGTAATTTCTCCAGCGACTAACTTCACTGAAGTTTGGGAATGAATGCTATGCTTATTTTGGCCTAACATTAGTAAGGTCAAGAAGGGGGCACAGGGAGGGTTGGGGCCCCCGATCCGGGCCAAGTCTATTAGTCAGCCCACTGTTCAATAAGGGAAAACGAAGTGAACCACGCTATTACTGACCAGTGCACCTGACTTCTGTAATCCGCAAAGTTATTGGAAAATACTGATAGAGAACATTTCGAAACATTTGACTATAGACATGAAATTGTTTAAGACAGTCAGCATGGATTTAGAAAGGGACGTTCATGCCTGGCCACATGTTAGGCTTTTGTGACTGGGGAGGTTCGCGATGCTACACAAACCCCCTAATCGGATCAACCCGGGTTCACCTGTATAGGCAATGTTGTCCTATTTTCTGGAACCCTGGATACGTAGCCACTGCTGTCTAATAGCCAGTGCCGGATTAACTTCTTTGGAGACCTGGCGCCAACAACGCAACAAAACTTTATAAGGCTCTCAATCCTCCAAGTTCGAAGTTTCAAACCTCTGTCAAAAAATTCAGAAAATTAATTTTAAAATATAGAAAACTTCCGTAAATATATTTATTAAAAATGAAATACATTTAGTACTGTGTTTTTATTAAAATTCATTGTTCGTGATTTAATATAATTTATTTATTTAAAAAAATAATAAAAATTTAACCTGTGGACCTGGCGCAAGTGTGCCAGTTGCGCCATGGTTAATACGGCACTGAATATCGCTGTCTGTTTAATTAATCAGCAGATTTTCCTATTTTGATGCGCACTGTTGTTTGCTTATAATGCTTGTTCAAAAATCATTTTCCTTTCATATACTTTAGCGTAATAAATGATCTCTATTTTTTAAAAGTTTAATTGGAGTGAAGACGGCGAATTGATTGAAAACGAAACTGTGGCAGACAAAGTTTCGTTTTCGTCTTCAGGAAAATCCTCCGATATCCTTTATCGATTATCAATTATCGATTTACGAAATTCAAATGTATGGGTTTGCATTGCCGAATGTTAGCATAATCCACAACGATAGAAAAGTAAGTAAGTAAGTAAGCAAAATCTCGTGGATTTCTATAGCGCCTTGGAAGCAGCACAACAGTAGCTGCTTATTCTTAGGCGCTCATGCAGCCTCGCTTAAATTAGCCATAGTTAAGTCAACCGAAGGATAGCGAGTCTATAAACGTGCGGTTGAACTTAGAATCTGACGTCGTCTTCGGTTTAAACTACGGTCACAATCTTAGAAACATTATTATTGAAAAACTTGTACAACTTTATCACCCATGTTGCCCTTTAGGCCTATATTCACCTAGGGATTGGCAGATGGAAAACAGAAATCAAAATGAAAGCATCAACACACTGAAAGGATCCAGCAAAAGCATAATGTCCACTGCAACTGATGTTTTTTTGCAATAATATTAAAAATAAAATAATAATAATAATATTAAAAATAAAATAATAATAATAATAACAGTAATCGTAATAGTAATAATAATAATAATAATAATAATAATAATAATAATAAGAAGAAGAAGAAGAAGAAGAAGAAGAAGAAGAAGAAGAAGAAGAAGAATAAGAATAATATCAGGGCTTATGGTGGTTTAGTAGGATCTGCCCTGTGTGAGAACCACTATGCTCCACACGGTCATTCAAAACATTCTGTAAATCCGGACAGGATTTGAACCCACTATCACTAGACACCATGTCATAACACGATCCACTATGCTACCCACATACTCTCCTATAGCTTATCCGTCGATTTCTCCGTGCTCGTCCTTAAGTCTGTCAATTCCACCAGCGCGCCCTAGATCAGTGAACGTCTGAACGAGTGGGCGGACGCCCACAGCGTCACTCAGGCATGAACATGGAAACATCGAACAGGTCTCCGAGTCTAATAACAGGTGTCGCCGCACAGTGCGCGTTCGAGAAACTCGCCCGAATAATAGACTTTAACTTTAAAAGCTTCGCAGACAGTTATCTTCTGTGAAATCCAGATACCTCAACGTTTGACTCACAATAGCCTAAGTATATCGGCCTTTTCGGTCTATAGAGGTCCTCTTTAGGCGTTTCTTTTAAGTCCGGTCTAAAATCACGTTATGACGTATTATGGGAATCTGCATATGAATTAATAATAAATGACGTAAGTCGTAGGCCGCACTGAACTGTTTTTAGTTTTTACGTTTCCTTGACTACGTTCCTACGGCGTCACGTGACGTCAGAGTCTGCAGATAAACAAGTAAGTAAGATGGCAGAGGAGAAAGATGGATACAGCAGAAACGGCAACCCGATGTCGACTCTGCTCTCGTCCAGGGAGCTGCCGAGCTGGGCGTTGAGGCCGGCGGTTCCTATGCAACCGTATAACAGCCAACTGATAGCCGAATGCCAGGCAAGATCAACCGAACCTCCGCTTAAGCAGGGTTTAATCTAGGCCGTTTCCGGAGGGGAAAATTGCCCTCCCCCCGGAAATTTCAAATTGCCCCGGAAATGTTGGCATACTACATCAACCAACAGCAACCCCCTAGCAGAATTCCCCCGGCTTTGTCAGTTTCCCCCCGGTTTTTTCAGTTCCCCCCGGAGTCCAGGGGTCTAGATTAAACACTGCGCTTAAGATCACTCAGTGCTGGAAAATGTGGTTTTAAAAAACCTAGTTTGTTTGGGTTTAAAGAAAAAGATGTAACAACCATATATAGAAAGACCAAAGTTCGGTTTCTAAAGTGTTTTAATTAGAAAAAATGGGGGCGGACTCATTCATGAAGTTTTCAACTTTTTTACTCTCGACAGACAGCAGAGAATATAACTATGCGACAACAGTGGCATTCTACTGTTCAAGTCAAATATGTCTAAGTCTTTTTTTTACTCTGCAGGGGTGCATCAAAGACCAAGGGACAGGACATACGTGTGACGTCAAAGACCAGGCAATACCAACATTTTCGGACTCTCATGAGCACAGCTCCTATACACTGGACAGACAGACCACGATGCCACAGATGACGCTGGACCCCTATGCATGGTCAGCGACCCCTGACCTCGGCCCTCCATCCTACAGACCCCCACCCATCCCAGACAGAAGGCGAGACCATCGTTACTACGCCTACAGCGGCTACGAGAGACCCCACTACGAAGAGTACGATAACGACGACAACTACAACTACAACAACAACTACAACAACAACGACCAGTTTTACCCCTACGAAGGGCACGGGAGTCGGTCTGCCCACGGGATTCCCGGAGCGTTTCACCACCCGGGCGGTGGCGCATTCGTGCACCCCAATCTCGTCCTCGGCTACACCGGGTTTGATCCTGGCTACGCCCGGGGCAGACAGCCGATGGATCAGGCGCCCATCCACCACCGCCACACGATGGCTAACTTCCCCCTCCAACAGGCGCCGGTTGCCTTCGATCGGCCGCCGCTTAGTACCGCCGCCGGCGAAGAGTGGTCCAGCAAGAACATCCAGAACTGTTCCTCGGCGGCGAACGGCGACGCGTTCCCGTCTTATCGTCCGGAATTGTTGTCTGCGGACGTATCGGGGGACAATAATCTGACCCCGGCGGATCCTCCTCCACGAGGTCGGCCAGTGGTGCCTCCTCCTGCGGTGTCTGCGGAGAATCCGCTGTTCTCGTCCGCGGGAAATGACGCGGACGCGGTCTTGAAACGGGAAAGGGGCGCAGAGCATATGCGAGCGCCTGCCGTTGAAGCGAAACAGCGCGTACGGATAACAGCCAGAGAACCGCCGACGGAAACCGTTCTTTTGAAGGAGACGAAAGTTGATCTCGCCGATAAATTGATCCGTGCCACTACGATCGTTGCAAAAGGTACGCCTACATCCAGTGGCGGCTCCAGGATTTGGCAAGTGAGGGGGGGCTGCCGTTGGGGTGGCAACTTCTAATCATGGGAAGGTCAACCATTTGTTGTTGTTATGTATGTAGCATTAAGTATAGAGTCCCAACAACAGGGGGCCACTGGGGGCAGGCATTCAATAAGGGGCACGGGCCATCCGGACCCCCCTGTGGAGCCGCCACTGCCTACACCGGCGGAAATTCACTCGTCTCTACCAATTAATTGACTTATAATGATATTATTATTACTAAGGTCATTCGATGGTCCAGTAGTTAGTGAGTTGAACTGCCAGTCAGCGAAGCGACAGGGATTCGAACCTCTCTTAACGGGAAGTTTTTAGTCGTTTGTCAGTGAATGTGAATTTTAGGATATATTGACCATTGCCTGGCTGATAGTTAATCTTTCCCATGTAATCTTTCCCATGTTTCCCATGTAGTTATTTGAAAATAAGCTAGGCGCCTAAGAATAAGCAGTTACTGGTGTACTACTTTCTAAAGCGCTATATAAATCCACGAGACTTTAGTTACTTACTTACTTACTTAGAGCCTACACACAGAGTCAGAGAATGCTCTCTCTGCGGAGGGAAAGACGGCGAGAGAAAGGCTGACGACCGCCCTCAATCAGCCGATGCCGTGAAAAATTGAAGGCGCTAACATTTCAGTTCTACCGAGAGCTGTACGCCTATATGCAGCAACTTCTATTAACCCCTTAACTAAGACGCCATTGTGCCGACTAACTAACAGCCGGTTCGCTTGGTATACATGCAAAATTGTCAACTCATCAGGAGACCCTCTTCTTCTAGGCTGTTAGGTCGTTAAGTGCCTCGATATCTTCTTGCATTGTCATTTGGAAATTACACTGATTTCTCGCGAATTTGTCTTCTATAGATCATAGATGTCCATGGGCCTATTTTTTTACAACCCAATCCAACCCAACCCATCAAATCTCCAACCCAACCCATGCCAATAATAGGTTTACTTGACCCGACCCAACCTACTGTAATACATTACGATTTCTGAAACCATGACTTATTTTCTGACGCAAACCAAACCACCATTAACATGAAAAAGTCTGACCCAACCCAACCCTATCCAACCCAACCCATGGGTTAACCCAACCCATGGACATCTCTGTTCTAGATATAGAAGTAGAAATTTAAATATACCACAACGTGATTTAAAGTGGTTTAGGAGACATTACTGCCTGCGTGTAAACCACTAGGGGCGCTAACGGGACTTGAACCTCGCTTTATTAATTAAGTGAATTATATAGGTACATGAGAGCCTACAACTATATTGATGCGCATTAAAAATTGTTGGTCGGACAACCAAGGAAGGAACTCCCCTGGTTACGCCACGATGTGATGCTTCTAAATTGGCGATGTCATCAGATTTTCAACAGAAGGTAGCATAATTTTATTTCAGACTTGTCAAAACCTGCAGCGAAGTCAACCGATAATTCGCGCGAAATTGACAACGACGACATGGCGCCAAAAGTCGCCAAAAAATTCGAATCATCTTACGTCGAAGACAAAAACGAATATTCCAAGAACATCGCCTCAACGAAAAATGAAGTCGAACGAAATAAAATCACCGCTCAAACTAAGAACACCGCTGCGCCGTCGACCAGTGAAGCCAGAAAGGTCGATGAAAGTCAGAACGACTTCATGGCTGAAGGAACCAGCGGAGGAGGGACAGATCCCGACGGCGAAGGCGCGTCCACGCAGCCGCCGCCGCCGCCGCCGCCGCGAAAGGCAGCCTGTGCCTTCACCATCGACATGTCTTCGACGGTGGGGCAGGATGCCCCCCAATTGCCTCCAAATCTGGTAAAAAGAGTGGCGAAATTTCCACGGAGAGCAGTCGACAAGAACGTCAAAGAGGAGGTAAGACTGTCGTCGGTATGAATCTTATAGTAATGATGACATCTTTGTAAACTTGTAAAGTAAGATGTAAACTTGTAAAGTAATGGATACGGAAAATCTGCTGCTCTCGTCTGCGATGACGACGAGTCGACGATAACGACACAATGACGACGCCGACGACGATGATGATGATGATGATGATGATGACGATGATGGCGACGACGACGATGATATCATTGGAGCTAGCAGCTGAAGAGATGCATGCTATACGATTAACAGGAATATAATAGCGATGAGTAGTGCATCTCTCTTTTTGTCTTCAGTCTCGGCCAGTGACTACGGGATCGATTCATTCGACGCTACGCAAGAAACCGTCGAATTCTCAATCGACTCACAGACCACCAGAAGAAGACACAAGGGAACAGCCCTCAACTTCGAATTTCAAGTTCTTTACGAATTCAGACGTTCAACACTCCAACGCCGATGAAGACGACAATGACGATTTTGACGACGAAGACCTAGATTTCTATCGCGGTAGGGAGGCCATTTAAGACATACACTGTACAGTAAATGAAGCTTCTTTAGAACTTCGTTATAACGGACTCGATTATAACGCATACTCGGTTATAAACAGGAGGGGCAAAACACAAAGGTCATGGCTAGGTTACGCCTAATGAAATTTTCCAGGAGGGGGCAAAACGCATCTTAACACAATGGCCACGGTTAATATTTTAGCAAGGTTTACAAATTTCAATGTGAAATATTGGCACTTGCATTTTCCGGGGGGAGAGGGGGGCAAGTGCTCCTCTTGCCCTAATATGCGGGCGCCCATGCATGGTTATAAACTAATTTTACTGTACCGACCCGTGTGATGCGCGCCGCATAGGATAGTATTAGAAAATTTAGCGTCACGCTATGACATTAACTTTTTTTATTATTAATATTAAAATTTTCTTTCGTCGCATTCTGGTGCGCAGTACGGATTCTAGATGTCGAAATACCCAGCAGTCCAATGGTAGATTCTGTCATTTTACCAGAGAAATGGGTCTGTACGAAAATGCGCTCCGAGGTAGACCGAGATGCATCGAAATCGTTCACGCCCAACCGCGAAAATAACAAAATCACTGGATTGGGAACGAAGATTGCGCCTCTGACGTCATCATCATCATCATCATCATCATCACCAGCAGCAGCAGCATCGCCAGCAACAGCCAGAAAGCAACATGGCGGCCGATTCTTCGGAAATCTCGATAGAGGGTCGTTATTCGCCGATACGACGTCGACGACGACGACGACGACGACCTCGGCGCCACGCGAGAGGGATTCCTCCCGGACGAAATCCGGTTCGAAGAAGACTCCCACGGCGCTGAGCAGCTACTTCGAAGACCGGAAACAGCAGAAACAGAAGAACCGGA
Source organism: Metaphire vulgaris (assembly GCA_018105865.1). Taxonomy (NCBI): domain Eukaryota; kingdom Metazoa; phylum Annelida; class Clitellata; order Crassiclitellata; family Megascolecidae; genus Metaphire; species Metaphire vulgaris. The sequence goes on from CM030840.1 coordinate 4,010,863, forward strand.
AGTTGGCGGAATTCGACTCTTCCGGCGAAGACGACGACGTCAGCGAAGCGGAAACCTACACGATCAAAGCGGCTGATTCCAACGAAGAGGCGCTTGCCGCAAGACAGAAGATTGATCTACTCTTTCGAGTCGGACAATTCGACAGCTCCAATGATTACGACGACGACGACGACGATGATGACGAAGAGGATGATGATAACGACGACGACGAAGCCGGAAAGAAGAACGAAGTCTTGCATACGACGACGACGACGGATTTGAAATCTTTGAATCTTGAGAAGAAACTGAAGGATTTTCTAAGTTCCGACAATCCTTTGGTGGTAAGTTGAACAAGTTCCATCTTCTTGGTTTAGATGTGTTCTGGCCAGAGATGGGCACAATTAGACAAAAATCTAATCAATTAGAATTAGAATTAGTTGCTTCTAGCACCTAATTGATTAGCATTAGAATTAGTTCTACACTTTGTTCAATTAATTAGAATTAGCATTAGCTGCTGTCTAATCAATTAGAATTACAATTAGTTTGTCGATGTTCGCGGTACAGTTGACACACCACGCAAAACAGTTTTAAAATACTAATTTAATATCTGCAGTAATTGCATGCAGCTGCAAATGGTTGGAAATGGCTGGCAATGGCATTTCCAGTTGTCAACAGCAATCACACAAAACACTTAATGATCTATCAGCTGTAAGTTTTTCCTTGCTAATGCTACCATGATCATCTCAGCGTTATACTAGGAGCATGCGTTTCAACATTATTCTCAGGCTGCCTCGGATGGCTAATTGTCATGTAATTAAAAAATAATTAGAATTAGCAGGTAAATTCTAATTGATTAGAATTACGATTAGCTGATAAAATTTGCCAATTGATTACAATTAGAATTAGCTGCTCATCTAATCGATTAGCTAATCAATTACTTCCTAATTGATTAATTACCCATCTCTGGTTCTGGCCAGGGTTGTTTCTAGGATTATCAATTGGGGAGGGCGTCGGTAAATTCTGGGGTCCTCCAAAAAGTCTGATTGGGGCGGTGTTGGGGGGCGTTAAGGGGGTGTAAAATAACCTGGTTCTGGCGAAACGTCGGAATCTTTATGCCAACAATTCTTTAGTCTCGAAGCGTTGCGTCTGTAATAATCTAAATAAAAAACTATTTTAATTTAAATTGCTGTTGCGATGACGAAGACATTTAAACAATGGCGTAGCCGCTGGGAGAGAACACGACCCCCACCCCATTTGGGCTGGAACCGGGGTTGTGGGATTTATGCAAGTCCGTTAAGTAGTTGGGGGTGGGGGGTTTAGCATGGAAATGAATTGTACTGGAGAAAATTTTTTACTCGTCGTGAATTATTTAACCTGCAAATACCGTCGATTGATGCCATTAGAGTATTAGAACTCGTGTTATGAAAGTGCACATTATAACTATACGTGTGCAACTGTGCGTTTAGACGTAATTTCGTACAGCTTCAAATAGGAACATAATTTTGTACCAAAAGAGAGTCTAGGTCAGACATGGACATCATGGGTCGGGTACACGCAGTGGTTGGGTCGGGTCAAATATGTCCATGTCTATGCTGGGCTGGGTTTGGGCAAGAAAATAAGTAATGGTTTAGACAGTGTTGGAGTTGTGAAATTTGAGTTGGTGGGGGGGCGCTTGAGGACTGAAATTCAATGAATGACAGGAACTGCATGTACCCGATATGCGTTTTTGGGAGAGTTGCAAAGTTAGCTCGGGGGTTCAACCCCCAACCCCCCAACCCCCCGGCAATTCCAACTCTGGGTTTAGGAAATTGTAATGTACTACGGTGGGTTGGGTTGGGTCAAGTAGCCGTATTGCTTTCGTGGATTGGGTTCGGTCTGAACCAAGATGGGTTTGGTTTTTTTAACAAATGGACTCTTATCTATGTTTGGATCCTCTAAGTTGCATCGACTTCATTTTGTGTTCGCGTAGCAAGATATTAAGACAGCCAGGCTCACCGGAAACACGGTGATGGCGAATAGAGACACCGAATGCGACACAAAACAGAAGACTCCACATTGCAAAGACAACAAACTCGATTCGTCTTCCTCAGTTTTACAAGACAGCGATGACGTCATTTGTCTTACATCCGGTAATTGAAACATTATTATGCATGCATGTACAGTACACACACATCTATGTATATATGTGTGAGAGTACACACACACACAATCCTGTTCTCAGCGTAGCCAAAGGGGGGAATCTGGATGGTTAAACCACCCTTGGCTTTTCGACAATTTTTTTTATTGCGTATGTAGTTGTACGGGCTCATATACCTATATAATCCACTTATTAAAGCATAAAAATTGACGACTTTTTTACATGTCAGTATTTTCCGAAGTTGGGAATCATATGGATGGAAACCATAATCCCCCATTCGGAAAATCCTGGCTACGCCACTTAGTTCTTCTATAGTTATTCTTATTATGGCTATTCTTCTTCTTCTTCTTCTTAATTCGCATATTTTTGATTCTGTGGTCTCGTTAGAGTCGAGCAGAGAATTACGAAAACCGGTGTCCGTTTCTACTTCCGGCGACCTTGGCAGTACTTCCGGTGCAGCGCCATCTACGGTCAGTCGAGCGTCGTCGTCGTCGTCGGCGGCGGCGTCCGGTAAACGGGTGTTGCCGCACATTCCAGGAAGCGGACACGACGCGGTGGATACGACGGAATCAGTCGCTTCCAACTCCGTTTCTTCGAGAAGTGGATCGAGTGGATCGGAAGACAGAGGCTTCTTCGAGGTCTTATCATCCGAGGCGCCGCTGTCGGCGGCTGGTCACCAGGCCGAGAGGAAGGCGACCCGGACGAAGAAGGAACACCACCGCAGAGAAGAAGAGAACTCGACGAGAAAGAAGAAGCAGGAACCAACCGTCGTCGACGGACAGTTCGAAATAATCGGAGATTCGCCGGAACTCAGAGACGACAAGTTGACCCGCGGCGCCGCACAAGGTACAGCAGCGGAACCAGTCGATTTCCAGAGACATTCGACGGTGCGGAGAAGTTGGAACAAGATCAGCGCGACGATGACGTCAAGAGGTCCGTCGCACGACAGGAATGACGTCAGAGGAGGAACAGGAATTACGTCAGCAGATGACGGTGGTGGTGGTGGTGGTGGTGGTGATCGAACTCATTATAACCGAGTTGGAAAACTGCGTTCCATGCCATTCAAAGAAGAGATTCTCGAGAAATCCAGAAGAGGCACGGTCCACGAGACGGTCGAACCTTCCCGAGTTCGTCCCTGGGTGGACGACGGCGGTAAAAACGATGACGGACAGAGGGGCAGGTCGACGGCTGACCCTGCTTTGTCCGCGTCGTCGGCGAAGTCCAGCGGTTGGCGATCGGACGGACGAAAACTGCCGGACAGTCCGGTCAGGAGTTCCGTCTTTCGGACGCTCAGCGACTACTCGACGAAACAGCTGCGAGCAAAGTCCGTCAAAAGTCACGAACCCCCTCCTCCTACTCCTACTCCTCGCGAAGCCGTTGGTAGCTCTCAACCAACCACCCCGAGGTCCAACGTTCGGTCGAGCAGCGCCAGCGGCAGACGGCAGCAGAAGGCCGCCGACGTCAGTCGCGACTCGAGACCCCCGCTGTCCAGCAGCCATCACTGGAACACCCCGTCGAGGGCCCCGTCGTCGTCGGCCAACGACCGCGCGGAGACGGCGCAGGCGCTGTCGAGGACCGTCGACGGGAGACAGAGGTCGGTTTCACGGCCGCCGCCGTTGTCCAGGGCTGAACCGTCGCGGGCGAGTCTTCGGCTGCCGAGGCACTCGAGCTTCGACACCGCCGGCGAGATGAATCGAGCCGACAGACTGCGAGCGTCGCTCAGAAGTAATCGGCGACCGGGTGGAGAGACGCCGAATCCAGAGAAAACGCAAAGCTCAGAGAAGGCGGAGACCATGATAATAAAACGGTCGAAGAGCGCCAGCAATACGAGTTTCAAAGGTAATAATAACAATAACAACGTGAAAGCACTAGTCAACCAGATGTCCCATAATGCATAACCTACTTCATTAGCAGAATGCCTGCATCATCTATTTGGCTCCAAAGGAAGGTTTAAATGTTCTCGATAATAATAATAATAATAATAATAATAATAATAATAATTTTAATAAATCATAACGTGATTTTAAGTCAAGGTTTCCCAAACATTTTGGAACCACGGCCCACTTCAGCGGCTTTGTAACGTACCGCGTCCCTAATCATAGATGGCAATTATAATAAAAATGTATTAGGCCATCTGGCGAACGTTGGTTGAAAACAATCTTCTGAATTTTGAATAAATGGCAAAAGCTCTGATTCAATTCGAATGAAAATATGGCACATATATTAGGCAGAATTATTAATATTTTTGCCAAATAAAGCAAAAGGAGAGAAGTGTGTGTATATATAAATATATTGAAATTTCACGAAAATTATCTTTCTTAAAATTTGTCAGGAACACACCTTAATTACGCGTCTTGGAACTGCTATGAGTATGACAAATCGCTTGACCACCAGGTCTGCTTCAAACCATTGGAGAATTTCTTTATTGTCAGAGGAGTTTCGGAGCAAAATGGTCGAGATACGCATTCCTTGCGTTTTTGGGAATCAAGATTAATGTTAAAAGTACTAGTATAGGTCAGGGTTTCCTAACCATTTTGGAACTGGGATTCACTTCATCGGTTGTGTGAGTGTGACATCCCGCTACCTTGAAAACTTATTGTCAACTATAATTGGATAAAACGCTAATCATTTTAATATGAGCCCTGTATGGAGGATTGCTGGCATATGAATTTCTTAAAGCCATAGATGTTGCACATTTTTGCGTTTTTATTCTCCAACAAAACACGCGTTTTTACGGTTTCTTTTTTATTTCTGTTTTAAGTGGCTTAGGATGTTAAGTTGGCCTGTGTAAAAACCATTATAGGCCAAGTGCTCTCAGTATTTAGCAGCCCAGTTTTCAAGGAAGAAATTTTGAATCCGTTTCTTGTTTCGACTTTTACTGCGTCTTCGTCCAAACTGTTCCATTTGTCCACAACTCTTGCGCTAAAAAATCGTTCTTGATTCCACCCACTGCTTGAACAATTTACACGTGCAGCATCTTGTGCTGCTATGATGTGTTAACGTTTAGTATATTCTAATATTCTAAATGTAACGTAAAGGTTCTCAGTGTAATGTAAAGATACCAAACGTAATGTAAATATGCTAATTGTAATGTTAATATGCTAAATGTAATGTAGAGATGCTAAATGTAATGTAAACATGGGCGCCAGCACATTAGGGCAAGAGGGGCACTTGCACCCCCCTGGAAAATGAAAATACCAATATTTTACAATGACATTTGAAAACCTTGTTAAAATATTAACCGTGACTATTGTATTACAATATGTTATGCCCTTTCCTGGAAAAATTTAAGCGGGCGCTCATGAATGTAGATATGCTAAATGTCCAAATGTAATGTAGCTATGCTAATTGTAATGTAAATATGCTAAATGTAATGTAAAATTATGCTAAACGTTATGTAAAAACGAAACTAAACGTGTTAAGGTAGGAACAACTCCGATAGGGAAAACCCGAAGCTGCAAGCGTACCACGAACGCATGAAGTACGACCCGAAGAAGGCGATAATGGAAGCAAAGAGGAGCAACAGGTGGTCGGCCGGGTCGAGGTCAGACGACACCGACGGGTCCTACGAGGAATACCCCGCCAATCAACAGCAGCAGACGACGACCACGCATCGCCGGTCGGTGTTTTCCCCCTCCTTCGCCTCCTCCTTCTCCTCCTCCTCCGCCGCAGGGAAGACGACGAAGCAGTCGACGGTGACCGGGACTTCGACCAGAGCGGGGTTCGGTTCGTCTCGAAGAACGACAAGGTCAAGGTCGGGGTACGACGACGCCATGAACCACAGCACGACCTCGTCTGACCTCGATGTGGCGCCGAGAGAAAGGGCGGAAGTGAGTGGTGGGATTACCTTTTTTGCTTGTCAGCATTCAAAAACGTTGGAGATGACTTTTGTTGCTTGTCAACGTTGATCTTCACGTCTAGGGCCCCGCAGGCCGCCAAGTGCCCGGGGCCCCGCACTGGTTAAAGACGCCCCTGCGTACAGTATGTCAAAGCGTTATATAATCTGAACGTTTGCAGTTAAACTTTTAATAATTCTAATAGCATCTGAACCTCTCCGTAAGTGCATCTGCAGTGCGCACTAATAGTAATATGCAATTTCTCTCACGGACCATAGACTCATAATCATCCCAACGATTGCTACTGCATTGGTGGCCATCTGACACTGTAGACGGATGGCATTGGCGTAGCCACGGGAGGGGAAGGCCCGGGGGTCCTCACCCTCTTCGGACTGGAGCCGCTCGTGAGATTCGCGCAAAACCGTTGTGTTGTTTGCGGGGAGTTAGGTAGTATATAAGATTTAGGGAACTGGATGAAAGTTGAAAGCGCTAGAGTACGGGACGATGGTTTTTTCTGCTCTTCAAAACTCTGACTTTATCGTTTGAGAAGTTGATGTGCCCCCCATATTCTGGAATCCTGGCTACGCCACTGTCAGATGGTCCAGATTTTCTAGGAATTCGTTGACTCGGTTGGACTTCCACGAATCTCTCGATCTTCGCCGTCAGAAATAATATTCGACAATAATTTCGAAACCGTGTTTAAGGTCTTATCGGATAATAATTGTTACAGCAGCATTTTCGGTTTCAGATTCAAGGATCCCCGACTCCAGATTCAATCCAGAATGTCTCCGAAGAAATCAAAAAGATGTTGCAACAACTGTCTCGTAGAATGAAGTAGGCCTAATCGATTAGCTCGCTTAAACGAAATATATGCTACTTCTTACTGTAAATATAATGAATAACTGGCTAATTTGGCTTATATATAAATGGCAAATAATAACATATCCAGTGTTGGAGTTGTGAAATTTGAGCTGCGGAGGGGGGGGGTTGAGGACTGAAATTCAATGAATGACAGAGACTGCATGTACCCGATATGCGATTTTTGGGAGGGTTGCAAAGTTAGCTGGGAGGGGGGGGTTCAACCAACCCCCAAACTCCCGGCAACTCCAACACTGAACATATCCGTGCAAACGCTACGGTATACATACTGTATATGTACAATTGTACATTGTACAAGGTGGCCCAATAAAAACGGCACCAACCGATTTAATTGTAAGCATTTGACAACCCCTGGGCCAAATTGCATGAAATTTGGCGTAGTTACGCTGTATTAAATGCTGAATGTAGTGGCTCATCTTCTGATAAAGGCATTCTACAGCGAGCAGGTGTTCTCGCTATGTGGCGCCACTTCATGTTGAAATTTTAAAGAAAATCTTAACTGATTGCATTCGGGATATAATATCGTTGGCTATCAAAATAATTGTGAAATAGGGTGGATGCATGGCCTACGTTTTATAGGGTCATTCTGTATGTACGTATGTATGTATGTATGTATGTATGTACGTGCGAAATTTCAACATGTCTCAAGCTATAGACGCTAATTAAGAATATGTACGTACGTATGTATGTATGTATGTATGTATGTATGCATGTATGTGTATTTTATAAGGGTTCGTCATCCAGTAGAGAAGATGGACGCTTCGAAACAGACCAACGTGTCCTGTGATGAACCGGAACTTAAAGATCTGCTGAATACTCTTGTTGAGGTGAAACAAGTACTAAAGGTAAGCGACGATCGCTCACAGGTACTCTATACGGAGAAGTACTGATGTTAGCGTACCATTGAAATACTTGAAAGTACTAAATAGACTGAATTACTCTGATTAAAATTTTCTTTATTCGCGTCTATACCTTGAGACATAAGGGTTGGCCTATGGGAAATGCATGCTGTTTACAAGTGAAATCTCGCGAAATTACATAACGGTTTCGTGTGTAATAGGCCGACCACAGTAACTGTTGCTGCTTATTCTTAGGCGATTAAAGTCATACAAGTAATGCTAAATGCATGGAATGATGTCAACATGTCGGCAATTTCCATTATTTCAAATTGTTCTTTAAAAGGAAACAAATTGAATTATACGAGAATTAATTTCGGTTGGGAGTCAAATGAACGTAGTTTGCTTTAATTGCAGATTCAACTTCAGTCGTGAAGAAGAAACAACACAGCGCTTAAACTTCGAGATTTCGATACGAACTGGTCGTTAAACATCCTATTACGAGTCACAAAAATACCAACAACAACAACACCAAAAACACTTATTATAGGCCTAATAATAAATATAATAATAATAATAATAATAATAATAATAATAATATTGCTGTTGTTGTTGATAATGATGATGAATTGATGATGATGATGATGATGATGATGATGATGATGATGATGATGATGATGATGATGATGATGATGATGATGATAAATGCAATAATAATAAAATTAATAATTACAGACTTATGAGATAATAATGCGGCAATATGACATGGCACATAATGACAATGATGATGATGATGACGACGACGATGATGATGGTGATGACGGTGATGGATGGGCGTGCTTCTGATGATGATGATGATGATGATGATGATGATGATGATGATGATGATGATGATGATGAGAATGATTATAGAATTTTAAGTGCAATTTAAGCAGGGAAAGGTCTTATTTGTCCAATTATCAATTTGCTAGAAATAATCGACTTGGAAATGATTTTTTACGGAGCATGTTATCGAGATAATAGTAGATAAATTAATAGTTCGGCGAAATTTGCATCATTTTTGTCCAATTTAGAAGCCACTGTATATTCACTGTATATTGCCATTAGAATATTATTTCATTCTCGTAGCCTAAATGTTGTGAACGAATGGGGCAAATTGTAATTTAAATATCTCAGTCGAGATACATTTTTCTGCAATAAAAATTTTAATATTTCCTTAAAACAGGATCATAGCTGACTTTCTTCTCAATAGACACCTGTTGCTAAGGCTTTCTGACAGCAGTGGCGGCTCCACAGGTGGCCCTGGGGGGGACGTGCCCCTATTGAATGCCTGCCCCAGTGGTCCTCCCTGTAGTGACCCTATACTTAATACTCCGTACCTAACAACAAATGATTGGCCTCCATGATTAAAATTTGCCACCCCAACGCGCCCTCCCCACTTGCCAAATCCTGGAACCGCCACTGTCTGACAGCAGCGTATGAATAGGAAGGCAATCTTATGGAAGCGAAAAGCAATCATTATAATCTGTCATTTCTGCGATGTGAAAGACACGTGATGACCTCAATCTTAAGATGGAGAGGGCGATGATAATGTGTGGCTCCCCCAAAGAATGGGGTAACAATCAGTTTGCTCGTTTGAACTCAATGCCGGAAAACTCTATGTTAGTAAATGCTTTTAGTGGCAAATTATTTGATATAAATAGCTGATCTACTGTAAGACAGGGACATGAGTCCATTTTTTGAAACCCAACCCATCCCAACCATTCATGATCCAGACCCAACCCACGAAAGAAATTGGATTACTTGACCGAACCCAAACCACCGTAATACATCAAAATGAATTAAACCACGATTTACTTCTTACCCAACCCACGCAGTGGCGGTTCCAGGATTTGGCAAGAGGGGGGCGTTGGGACTTGGGGTGGGGCAACTTCTAAGCATGGGGGTAACCATTTGTTGATTGGTATGTAGTAGTAAGTATAGCGTCGCAACAGGGGCCAGGCATCCTCTCCTCCCCGCCCGCTAACTCATGTGGAGCAGCCACTGGTGAGGTAGGATCCATACTAATTTTTAAATTTTTTCCTATTTTGCAATAACGCAAGGAAAGCGTATTCCGACCATTTTGCTCTGAAACTCCACTAACAATATAGGGAATCTCTCTTGACGTTGAGGGTAACACCTAGCGGTTAAGCGATTTTACCATTCTCATAGGATTTTTAAGACGCGTAATAAAGGTGTGTGTTCCTGGCAAATTTTTAAAAAGATAAGTTCAAAGAAATCTCAATATCAATGTCTCTCTCCTTTTCTGTTTTAGGACAAAAGTATTACTAGTTCTGCCTAAAATATTTGCCATATTTTCATTCAAATGGAACGAGAGCTTTTGTTTGGTCATTTATTCAAAGCTCAGAAGATTCTGTTCAACTAACGTTCGCCAGATGGCCTAATGCAGTTTAAAAATATTATTGCTCATAGGCAAAATTTTCTAAATCCGACACCTCCCCTCTCCCCCTCAGTGCGTATGTAATATATGGATGGACCCCTGCATGCTATGAATTACCCACGATAAAAATGAAAATGTCTCACCCAACCCAAGCCATGGGGGACTCAACATATGTCCGTGTCAGGCTTGACCTGCAGGGCAGTTTGTACAGGGCCGCCGAGAGAAATTCCGGGCCTCGGAACAAACAAAATGTGCGGGCCCTTAAGAAAAATTTATCAAGTCTCCGAAAAACCTGACAAGCCAAAAAAACGTTATCAACTCTCCAAAAACAGCCTGACAAGCAAAATAACGTTATTAACTCTCCAAAAACAGCCTGTCAAGCAAAAAAAACACTATCGTCACCGGATCTGGGCCCATGAAAACTCCATGGGCCCCGGTACAATGTACCGGCTGCACCCCCTCTCCTCAGGCCTGGACTTGTGTTTCAAAATCCCATTTCTGAAATAGCGGATTTAAGATGACAAGGAGCATCACCGTGCTTTCAAAACTCCAATACGATGTCTGTCTGACGCTAATGATGCCGCTTTCAATTATGCACGAACCACTGATATTAACACAGCGGGTCCGCGTATGCCAGTGCATATATATGATTATATGGAGATTTTTAGGCTTAAAAAACAACTCGATTCTCGAATTATAATGCGCATCAATTTACGCGTAATGCTTTGTCCAAAGAGGCTTAGATCACTTCGTTCTTGTTTTTCACCGGCGTAGCCAGGTTTCTGGAATATAGGGATGGGGCACCGAATTTCCCACAGGCCCACTTTTCCTGGTCCGACTATGGGGTTTGGGCTGGGGGCTTTGCTAGCGCTCATAACGAGGGGGGTCTGGAGCGGAGCCCTGGCTAGAAATAGGGTAACGTTAGATTCAAATATTACGATAATAATCTTATTATATAATTCTCGATGTCCGTCTGTCGCGTCTGTCCGTCCGCAACACGGCGGGTATTGCAAGACGCTGTTGTCATTGACAACCAAATATTGTTTAATCAAAAAGGAGCGTTTAACGAAGCGCCTTAATTGCAGCAAACCCCGTCCCTCCTTCCTCACCCCATCCCTCTCCTAATCGCCCAGGCCCAACCCATTCCACCCCGGCCCCAAACCCCTTTTCCTTCCTATCCCCATCTCCTTCCCTCTCCCCATCCCCTCCCAATCGCTCCCCCCCACCCCCGTTCCCTTCCGTCTCCCCAACCCTTTTCCCTTTCCCCATCTCTCTCCCAATCGCCCCCAAACCCCCGTTCCCCTTCCGTCTCCCCAACCCTTTTCCCTCTCCCCCATCCCTCTCCCAATCGCCCCCCCAAACCCCCGTTCCTTCCGTCTCCCCAACCCTTTTCCCTCTCCCCATCCCTCTCCCAATCACCCCAGCCCCAACACATTCCGGCCCCGGCCCCAAATCCCCGTTTCCTTCCCTCTCCCCATCCCTTTTCCCTCTCCCCATTCCTCTCCCAATCGCCCAGGCCCCAACCCATCACCGCTCCGCCCTACCCCACCGGCCCCAAACCCCGTTTCCAAACCTACAAACGCTGCTCCAAAAACCGTACAACCCACCTTCCTCCTCCCAAACCTCCCTTCCCTCCCCAATGCCCTGCCCCCCCATTATTATATATATATTTATTCATTCCTAGCCTCAATACCTATTTTTTATATTTAACCCCTCAAGTGGTGATTAAATTTTCAGACGTCGTCACCGTACTGGGCATTTAATTTTTGGAAAAGCGTTCTCAGAAATGATTGCTGTAACGTTTTAAATTTGCTATATCTCAGGCTATGTAGGAGCTAAAAAGATGAGGTTTGCACCATTGTTTAGACTGTTTATTTTTCTTTCTAACCGTCCGTGCAAAACGGAAAAAATTGGGGGGAGAGTGCACTTTACGGCCTAAAATATCACCCTCTCCCCCCAAAAAAATTTAAAGCCCCCTAGCAAAATATTTTCAACGGTAACCCCACTTTGGTCAGCGGCAAAGTTCTAAAGGGATGTCAGAGGAACAAAATAAACCAAAAAGTTTGAAAATCGGTTGACATTTGGCAAAGATCTATCAATTCAAACCTGATGACCCCAATGTTTGAACATAAGTATTATCGGAGAATTTCGCGAAAGTTTTGAATTCTGAGAAAATTTCCAATTTTTTTTGAATTTGCTACATCTCGGGCTATATAAGAGCTAAGAAGATGAGGTTTGCACCATTGTTTAGCTTTTTTATTCCTCTTTCTAACCCTCCGTGCAAAACAAAAATGTCGAGCGTTCACGAGCTTTCCGACAATCAAGTGAGAATGAGGAGCAGGCTGTTGCTCGGCGTGAAAAGCAGCACAGCAAACAAGAGAATCAAGCACTGCATGTCGTTCGACACTGCCAAATCATTACACTTACGTTGACTATCAAGTTTCAGAAAATTCCTGCGAATGGGCGTTAACTCGGTTGAAGGAAAAGTCGGCGAGTTAAGGACAATCAATTGCGCAAAACGCTATTGCATTTGCGCAAATTCGGGTGGTAAAACAGCCAATCTCCCCTGTCATAAAATGCTATTGCATTTGCGCAAAATCGGGTGGTAAAACAGACAATCTCCACCGTCATAAAATGCTATTGCATTTGCGCAAAATCGGGTGGTAAAACAGCCAATGTCCCCCGTCATTTTTGACGGGTGAACACCTAGTAATAATAATAATAATAATAATAATAATAATAATAATAATAATAATGCGCTGGTATAGCGCCACTTCTAATACCCAAGGGTATCAATCGATGGTACTTCAAATCCACCCTCAAAAGACCGGGTCATTCCAGAGATCAGTCAGAGGGAAAGAGTAAGACCGACCAGTGGCGGCTCCACCGGAGGGGCCAGAGGGGCCCGTGCCCCCTATTGACTGCCTGACCCCCAGTGGCCCCCAGTTGGGACCCTATACTTAATGCTACATACATTAAACAACAAATGGTTGGCCCCCATGATTAGAAGTTGCCCCTAACGGCCCCCCCACTTGCCAAATCCTAGAGCCGCCACAGAGACCTACTATATGTGATGTGCCATGGCACATTTTTCAGACTATATGATAGCCATCCCCTCCAGCCTCAACTGATATAAAGCTGTCAACATATTCGCCGTTTTTTCACGAATCTCACGACCAGACTAGGTGTGAAAATAGAGGGGGCGGCTCCCTGTGGCCCCTCGTGGCTACGCTAATGTTCTTTTTTAATGCAACTTATCGAGGATAATACGCCATTCGCCGTGCGTTAAATCGCCCACTCGGTCAGTGCTCCTGTTCTGAAAAGCATATGTATATTATTTAGAGAGAGAGAGAGAGAGAGAGAGAGAGAGAGAGAGAGAGAGAGAGAGAGAGAGAGAGAGAAGAGAGAAGAGAGAGACAGAGAGAGAAAGAGAAAGAGAAAGAAAGAAAAAGAGAAAGAGACAGACAGAGACAGACGTACAGAGACAGACAGACATACAGACAGACGTACAGACAGACAGACAGAGACAGACAGATAAAGAAGAGAGAGATGCAGAGAGAGGGAGAGGAGAAAGCGAGAGAAAAGAGAGACAGACAGGCAGACGGACAAAGACAGAGGCAGAGACAAAGAGACAGAGAAAAACAGCTCAGAGAGAAAGAATGAGATGAGAGAGCAAGAGAGATGGAGAGAGGATAGAGAGATAGATAGATAGAAAGATAGATAGATAGATAGATAGATAGATAGATAGATAGACAGACAGGCAGGCGGACAAAGACAGAGATAGATAGAGACACATACACAGAGACGAGCAGGCAGAGACAAAGAGAGACAGAGAAAGACAGAGGCTCAGAGATAAAGACAGAGCGAGAGAGAGAGAGCAAGAGAGAGCGAGGGAGAGAGAGAAAGAAAGAGAGAGAAAGAAAGAGAGAGATTAATATAAGGAAAGTGACAATGACTAAGCATGTGTGCATTAGATACAGTTTCATGCATTCGTGAATAGCAGTCTTTAATTGCAAGAGGTCTATTGTTCGGCAAGGTTTTTCGAAGATATAGAAAAATTATAATGTTGTTCTAAGATTACCAATACATCAGAATGCTTCTCGTGATGAAACTATTATTATCATTTTCGCTTTCGTCCACTCAAAGAGAACGTTCATATCCAAAGAGTAATAGATTCGCTTTATTAGAAACTGAATATTAATACACATACCGTTTCCTTAGCTATTTATTTACATGTATAGAGGGTACAGGGTGGACCGATACAATCGGATACCACCCGGTTTAGTTGTAAATATTTTCGCAACATCTGGGTCAAAATGCATGGAATTTGGTGTACTTCTGCTGTATTGGTGGGGGGGGGGAGAACTTCTAAGCAGTAGGACAACTATTTTTGTAAATCTGGACTAGAATGAGTCCATTAAATCAGAGTTTCTCAATTTTTTTGAAACTGCGACCCACTTCAGCGGCGTTGTAACATGCTGCGACCCTGCAAGCGCAATGTCAACTAAAAATTGGATAAAAGATTTTTTTTAAACATTAATCATTTTAATATGCGCCGTTTATGGAGGATTGCAGGCATGTAAATTTCATAAAACCTAAGTCTACTTGCAACTGTCAAGGCTTGTGACATTGTGTGGCATTGGTTGGTTAGAAAAAATGACACTTTTGAATCTAATTTCGCGCTACCCGCGACCCATTAGACAGAGCCCGGCGACCCACTTTTGGGTCGCGGACCCCAGTTTTGGAAACACTGCATTAAACTATGGGGCCGCTGGTGGCCAGGCCATGTGGAAGCCTAAATATTTAGGCTTCCAAATTCCATGGCCAGGTCAAGGACTTCTTAATAGCAACTTTCGATGTCTGTGGCCAGGGAATTCAATAGGGGTAGGACAGTGGCGCACCACCGGGGACCCCCCCTATTGAGCCTGGGCCCCAGTTTGCGGGGACCCTATACTTAATGCTACATCTTCAACAAGAAATGGTTGGCCCCCATTAAGCGATCTTAAACTAAGTCTTTCTTCACTGATTAATGTTTGTATTTACTGGTTGTCCTACTGTATGTCGTTCGTCTTTTTGTCGCCAGGTTGCGCATTCGTCCCCAACGCTGTTGCCTACAGAAACGGTTCTTGCGTTGTTTCGTTAAATGCGCCTTTGTTTAGCTGCTTCTATGACCCTGCGTCGTTGAGGTTAATGATGTTATTCTGGTCTCTCATCTCTCTCTCTCTCTCTCTCTCTCTCTCTCTCTCTCTCTCTCTCTCTCTCTCTCTCTCTCTCTCCCCTCTCTCTCTTTCTCTCTCTCCCTCTCTCTCTTTCTCTCTCTCTCTCCCCTCTCCCCTAGCTCTCTCTCTCTCTTTCTCTCTCTCTCTCTCCGCCGCTCTTACCTCTGGTTCAATTGGTCCTCGGTGCATTATCCCGCTCTGTGTTCGATGCCGTCCTCAGAGGTTTTCCTGCCCGTGACCTAGCTGGCTGGGGTGGTGGCGTTCCTGCGCCGTTGTATCCCCTGCGGGACGGGCGAACAAAAGAAGGGAGACTAATGACTGGGTGGTCACATCCTTAGAAAAGGAATAAGGACTGGGCATGGAATGGAAAACATTGGATAACAACTGAAGGACTCGCGACTGAGAGAGGAGAGGGAGAGAGAGAGAGAGAGAGAGAGAGAGAGAGAGAGAGAGAGAGAGAGAGAGAGAGAGGAAAAGAGGAAAAGAAGGGATGGAGAGAGGACGGAGAGACTTCGTTTCGGTGTCAAAAGATGAATACAGAGCTCTCAAATCTCTTCAGTCAGAACGCTGAATGGATGAGTGGACACAGGTGAAAGTGGATGCGGTTGATTGTCGCTCAGGTGGTGGAAGGTGGAATAGAGAAGACGAACGATTGAAAAGCCGATCGACAGAGGGGGTGGTGGCCAATTAGTGGAGTTACGTATAATTGTTGCCCTTCTTTGCATACGTCGCCTGATTTTAAAGAAGGACCAAATATAAAACATAATAGATATAGGAGTAGGCCTATACGTACGGTGTATATTGAACAAGTACTCGATCTTGGCGCCTGCACCAGAGGCGTATTCCTGCCGTCAGCATTGGAGGGGGATAGAAAACAAATTGCTAAAGTATACCGATCCATAACTATATGTTTAAACTCTCCAGTGATGACCTTTTTGCTTGTCAGACTTTTAGAACATTAAAGAAATACAGAGAGAGACAGAGAGAGAGAGACCAAGAGAGAGAGAGAGAGAGAAAGAGAAAGAGACAGACATGCAGAAAGATAGAGAGAAGAGAGAACAGACAGGCAGAAACAGAGAGAGAAACAGAGAAAGAGACAGACAAAGAGCAGAGAGAGAAAGAGAAAGAGAGAGAGAGAAAGAAAGAGAGAAGCAAAGAGGCACACAACATTGGGGGATAAATGATGCTATATACCCCTTGACCCTTTATTTTAGGGACCGTCCCCCAGCCCCCCCGTGATCTACACCCTGGTTTGCACTGATGTAAAGTGTAAATGTGCGTCAGTAGCGAAGCCATTGCGTGTGAAGAAGGGTTCGGTTCAGCTTGAGTAACCCCACCCCGCGCGTCTTCCCTTCTGACAAACTCCACTCCTCGAGTTACTCTATCGAACTGTCCTGGGACTTTGGCTGGCAGGAATATCAGGTTATTGCATCCACATCGTCGCATATGTTTTAGTTTTAAACAGGGGCGTAGCGACGGGGGTATATCGGTATATATACCCCCCCTCCCCCAAAAAAAGAGTCTTCCCTAAAATGATTAATGTTTTTCAGATTTTAAAAAAAATTTAAGATCATATTACAAAGATATTACTCCTTGCATATTAAGTGCCTAGGAATAAGCAGCTACTACCGTCCCTGATTTCGAAAGGGCTATAGCAACTCACGAGTTTTTGCTTACTTACTTACTTAGGTACCAGCATAATGTAGGCCTATCTGTATATAATAACTGAAGATCAGAATTTTACACATTAAGACAATATTACAGTACCCAGTTGTTTTTCATATATTTTTTCTAGATAATATGCAGCGTGAGTATCGAAACATAACCAAACCATTATAGAATAATTAAGCAGCGTGAACAAGCTTTGCTACGTATGATAAATTAACAGTTGACTGTATTCGTGAAATGCTTGGATTGAATCCAATACGTGATATTGCTAAGAATCGTCAACGCTCTCTTGGACTTCGGTTCTCTAGGACACCGCTTTTATTTTGTCAATTGTATAATAACAGACTGTGTAGTTGTTAGCAGGGATATTTCTAGGATTGTGAATTTGGAGGTGTCGACCTCAAATTGGGGGGTGGTGGTGTCCGGAGCTAATTAGTATGCATTTAGTATGCATTGTATGTATTGTATGTATTGTCACATTACCAAATTTATGGGGTGTCGACCTCAAATTGGGGAGGGATGTTGGGGGGGGGGAGGGGGTGTTAAGAGGGTGTAAAAATATCCCTGGTTGTTAGTTAGGAATGATGTGCATCTGATGGTATGTTTATCACCTTATCTTATGTTATCAGGGTTAGCGAATAAAGATGTCAATAGAGCACCACAAGGATTTAGATGATCGGCAGTGGTGGTTCCACGTGGGGGATGAGAGGGGATGCATCCTCCCACTGGACTTCCGGACTTACTTTTTTGCTTGTGAAACCTATTTTTGGGTAAAAGTCTATAGTAAAACTAAGGGGAAAAGACTGCGGATGACCTCTTTTTGTTTGTCAGCCTATTTTTCGTGGTAAAAGTGTAGTAAAATTAGGAATAAAATTTCCTTCTGTCAGCCTTTTGGGGTAAAGTTTATTGATTTTTCTTCTATTTTCATCCCCCCAACAACTTCCTATGAATTCATTTCACCCCGCACCAAGAAATCCTGAAACCGCCACTGTTGATCGGGTTATCAAGGTAAATATTGCAAGCGTAAGCTATCGCTTCTACAAATTATTACGTATTCAAGCTATTTGCGAAGGAAAAGCACAGATGTATAATAATATGGAACGTACATAGACCAAGATCGTCAAACGCTTTGAAATCGAAGACGTTGGTTTCTTCTAGAGCGTTTCTTTAGCGCCTTTTTCTCGCCAATTCAAAGCAATACTTTTCCGGACTGAACGCCTTGAGTCCGTACCTGATGCAGCTTTCGGCGCAGTGTCTCAGGTGCAATTCGTACCCCTCCCAGCTGCTGCAACCGTCGACGCAGATGCTTAGACAGGCCCTCCAGACGGAGTCCTTGTATCGTCGATGCACCTGTGGATGATTCGAGGGGGCCGTCTCCAGGGCCGCAGCCTGGTTCGCCCTTCCCTCCAAGCCTTGCATGCCGTGCCGGACGAAGAACGGCGTCAGCGGAGTGACGGAGTGACAGCAGAGGCATGACAGAGCGAGTGCAACGAGGCACGCTCTAAGTGGAATGTCGTGTTTCGTCATTATTATTGACCCTGAAAATCACAGCAAACAGTTGAAAGAATTTAAACCGTACTGGATTTATTACAATACTAGAAAGATGCTCGCTTCGCTCGCGTGCAGCAATCAGAACGCTTGAACGCTTGAAGGTAACCTTCGAGCGAAGCGAAGCGAGGCAACGAATATTCCAGAACGACCAATCAGAACGCTCACCCAGCCAACCAATCAGAACGCTTGAAGGTAACGAATGAGAACATCACACAGCCAACCAATCAGAACGCTCGAACGCAACCAGAACGCTCACACAGCCAACCAATGAGAACGCTCGAAGGTAACAGACTTACAGAGGAAAGATTTTAATATTATAGACTAGAAAGATGCTCGCTTCGCTCGCAGTGCAGGATAATACTAATCCAATACCTATACCTAATACCCAATCATTGAATTCATGCTAGTCCCCTCAGCCGCCGCCGAACGCCGGATTATCCGCCGAATATTTCCCCGCCGAAAATCCGCCGGATAAAAAGCCACTAGCCGAAATCGCCGCCATATTTACTGAGCCGAAAATCCGCCGCAAATTTGAACCTCGCCGAAATTGTTATTTACATCGACGTTAAAATAAATAGAACATTGTCAACATTGAACGAGCTTGCTGCCAGGCTGCCAGCTGCATCGTATATGCTTTATTCATGACAATTTTAAATTTGTGCAGGATTAATTAATTTAATTGCCTCTGGATTAATTACTCTGTGACTGTATTGGCATTTGGTGGTGCCGTTATGTTGATTTTGTTTTCAGTACGTATAAAAGCATGTAAGCCGAATTTATTACATGTAGCCGTATTTTCAGCCGGATTTCATTGTCTTCGCTTAAATACGGATAATCCGGATATCAGCCGAAAATTTTGTTCAATCAGCCGAATTTATTAAAAATTACGGCTGAGGGGTCTAATTCATGCTGAACAACGTTTCAATGATGTACATACGCCACCTAGCCAAGCTCTGCGCCACGTAATAATTAGGCCTATGTACGTTAAAATCACGCAACTGTGACCATTTGTGACACTGTACACGTATTTTTTGTGTACGTTGAAATTGCGCAACTTCCTCAAGCTATGCCCACCAACGCATCTCGACGTTGTACACATTATGACGCTGCAATGAACAATTGAACGTACGCTTTGTCAAACGCTTCTTCGACTAAACCGTTTGGTTACCAATAGCAACGTCGTTTTCGAACATCGTCCACCAACGCATCGCGACGTAAGGACTAAACCGTCTACCAATAGTCAACCAATCAGAACGCTTGAAGGTAACAGACAGAGAGACATACAGATAAGGATCTTAATATTATAGAAGATATATAGGCAAGCACGTCTTACAGCAAAACTCGTAAAGAAGGCAGCGCAAGAATTCAGCGCAAACCCAAATAGATACTATTCAGTTCTTAAATGATGACGGCTTGGACAGTGTCAGTGTGGGGGTTTGTAGGGGTAAGGGAGTGGGGGGAATTCCTGATCGCTGCTTCGTGGTGTAATTAAGCCTTCTTTGCTCCACCGTTCCTCTCTCAGATGTCACCCGGACTGTAGTAAATGAAAAACTGAAAATCCAATATCTAGCGTTTAAAGTGCGAATCGTGATTTCAATGTTTTGGCGAAGGAAGGTGGATTGACGGACATTCAGGTGACCATTTGCCAGATGAGACTTTAAGATTTGACTCTGTATAGCGGCAACATTTTGACCAGCGGCGGCCAATTATTGCTATGGCAGTGTCTGTCCGAGGGCCATATACTCAGTGGCGGTTTCAAGAATTCTTGGTGGGGGTATGCAATGAATTCCTGGAGAAAAAGGGTGACAAGCAAAAAACGGTCATTGGTAGTGTTTTGTTTTGGCCAGTAAATAATGAAATGAACCTTGCCGAAAAGGCTGGCAAGCAGAAAAGAAGCTCAGTGGGGGGATGCATCCTCAGTCATCTCCAACGTGGAACCGCCCCTGCACGTGATTAAATAATTTTTCGACGGACCCCAAAAACGTTTTAAAATTTATGTTTTAGGAAGTTTGTGCTGGAAAAAGATCAAATTATACATATCAAGTGCGAAAAATTAGTAATGACCTCTTTTTGCTTGTCAGGCTTTAAAAGGGGTGATAACCATTTTTTAACAAAGAGGGTGTGGGGGCCGGAGGGCCGGATTAAACTCACTGGCGGGCCGGTTGTGACCCGCGGGCCGTAGGTTGCCGACCCCTGCTGTAGGCCTATAACCTACTTGCTGGTCAAGTGTTCAAACGTCCATAACACAAGAAGCCACAAAATCAGGTAATATGGATCGTTTTATTAAACAAACGAAAGGCAAAATCCGATTGGTTCCTGAAAGGACGGATAAACAAAATAATTTAGAAGATTTGTGAGACAAGAACACACATACGAACTTATATTTGAACGAATGAATTAACGAACGAATGAATGCACGTTTTTTAAGTGAGTTAATTCGTTAGCATCTCTGTCACTGTACATAAAGTTGTACAAACTAACGAAAAATTAACGCGGAATTCAGAAGAAATGGGTCTTGGGGGGAGGTTCTTCATGAAAGGCTCTATGGAGTCTTGTGGAGTCTTGCGATGCAGTGGGGTAGCCAGGATTTCCGAAAAGGGAATTTTTATTACCATTTCCGGCTTCGAAAAATACTGACAAGCCAAAAAGGTCGTCACCTTAATTAAGTTAGCTGTTAGAATCTATAGCGCTAAGAAAATTTTAGGTAGGGCAGTCAAGGGGGTTTAACCCCCAACACCGCGTCCGAAAATGTAAAAATGTGTAATACACAAAAAAATTTGGTCTGGCAACCAAGGGGGTTCTAACTCCCACCCCTCCCTGACTACGCCATTGTTGCGATGTAAACTAAAGATGGCATAGCTTTAAGAAATCGAAGTTCTTAACTGTGATCATATCCTGGATAGTGTGGATCAGGGCTTTTTTGTGACGGTACGCGCCGGTACGGCGTACCGGAACCTTTTTCAAGGTGTGAAAAAAAAATAATTTTCTTGTGACTTTGCAGTTGTGATTTAGCTAAAAACTTTAGATACTTAATAAATGATATGCATCATTATGCTTCCAAAATCGCTTCTATGTTAAATTCTAGCCACAGACCACATAATCGTAATGGAAAAGTTAGGCAATCCACCGTGAGTACCGGCACCTATTTTTTTTTTACAAAAAAGCACTGGTGTGGATACGCCCTATTCAATAAATATTGCTTTAGATGAATATAAAAATGTAAAAAATACGCGATTCCGCTTTAAGCAGACGATGACGCCGGCTTGCGTCGGCCGATTACACCTGTGTGCTCCCCTAACAGCCGCAGTTCGATTTGTCTTCGTTGGACCGATCGGGCTCCAAGACAGAATTATTTATGCGATGCCCCGCAAGACGATTTAACTCCCCGGACAACCCGCAGTTAGGAGATCGCTTCATCAAAGAATTAAAACGCCTGGTTGTTCGACAGTCTGCGGCGAACCGGGTTGGGAAAACTCGATAAGTAAGTTTGTAAGTAAGTAAGTAAGTAAAATCTCGTGGATTTCTATAGCGCCTTGGAAAGCAGCACAACAGTAGCTGCTTATTCTTAGGCGCTCAGCCTTTCTTAAATTAGCTATGGGAAAGATATATGATCAGCCAGGCACACCCCCATCACTCCCCCACTTGCAAGCGCTGTGCGCATGTGTAGGATTATTGGAGAGTGAGAATTTTCGTATTCGGAGTGCTATAGATGCAAAGGCGCAATGTCAGTGGCGAAGTCAGGATTTTCGGAAGGGGGGGATTGACCGTAACCAACTTCGAAAAATCTTGACAAGCATAAAAAGGTCATCCTTGTATTCGTGCGATCTCTGATATATTCCTTTGTCAATACTGGCAAGCAAAAAAGGCCGTCGCCTTACTCTTTACCTTCCATAGCGCTAAGAAAATTTTGGGTCGGTCGGGAAGCCAATGGGGTTGACCCCCAAAACCGCGTCCGAAAATTTAAAAATGTGGAAAACACATTAAATTTTTCTACGTCGGCAGCTAAAGGGCTTAATCCTCCCCCCCATTGGCTACGCCACTGTGCAATGTTAATTCATCATAGCACACGCCAATGCATTTTCTTTCGTCTAGAAAAGAGAACATTTGAACAAGACTAGAGTTTACACCGAACTTAAAGATTATGGAAATTGCGATTCTAAATTTGAGAAACAGTCCTCGACGGAACTAATTTATTTCTTATTCGTCCAAACTCCAAAGAATTTGTCAGCAATCCGAATCAAACTTCTTTCAAAAAATGCCAGCGCTATATACTGTGAACATAGCAACCGCGTTCCTTAGGAAACTGTGATTCAAAATTGCCTATTTTAAAAAAATCCGTATTAGGCATACAATCCACGCGGTCTATCCGGCTACTTTAGCACACCTGGCCTGTGAAGAAATTCATTAACTGACGAAATTTGATGCACCGCGTTGATTCGTCGCATACATGTTGCCACACATTCGAAGACGCTATTCATGGAACTGGTTGAACTACTTTTGTTAGACGGCATCTCTTGCTGCCATATGCGAACAGCCATATAGTGAACCCAAGAGAATAATAATTATGAAAAAGTATAGTCTTGGCTATTTTCCTTCCACAACGTAAGACTTCATCTCTTGTTTCAACGGTTCCTAGAAGTACACCTATAGACATATCGACGACGATGTTATCCTTCAACACACACACACACACACACACACACACACACACACACACACACAAACTACATATCAGACTGCATACAGAAAAGTCACTCTGGGGTGCAATTGCGTCTGCACTGATGTAAACGTAGAAAAGCCATTGTGTGTGTTAGTGAGTCGGAGAGAGAGAGAGAGAGAGAGAGAGAGAGAGAGAGAGAGAGAGAGAGAGAGAGAGAGAGGAAGGGTTCGGTTGAACCTGAGTAGATCCCCCCACTTCCCTTCTGACAAACCCGGCCTTGAATAAATGAAGCTTTAAAACTAAAAGCGCACACACGTTCTCACATGATATACGAGCCAGGGTTTCCCAAACATTATGGAACCGCAGCACTCTTCATCGGTTTTGTAATGTGCCGCGACCCCAATCATAGCATGAAATATTTTTAAAATGCATTAGGCCATCTGGCGAACGTTATTAGAAAGGAATCTTCTGAGTTCTGTATAAATGGCAGATCAAAAGCTCTTATTCAATTCGAATGCAAAATATGGCAAATATATCAGGCAGAATTATTTATAATATTGTAATTTTCCCAAATAAGAAAAAGAGAGCGAAATGGATAATGAAATCTTCATAAAACTATCTTTTTAAAATTTCCCATGAACACACCGTTATTACGCGTCTTAAAAATCCTATGAATGTGGCAAAATCGCTTAACCGCCAGGTATCCACTTCTTTACAATAAATTCTCTATTGTTAGTGGAGTTTCAGAGCAAAATGGTCGGAATACGCTTTCCTTGCGTTATCGCGAAATAAGATTAATTTTTAAAAAGCTCTATAGGCCAGGGCTTTCCCAAACTTTTGGAACTGCGACCCAGTTCCGCGGCTTTGTAACATGCCGCGTCCCTGCAGACTTATTGTCAACTAAAATTGGATAAAACACTAATCTTTTTAATAGGCCTAAGTCGTGTATGGAGAATTGCATATAGGCCTACATATACATTTCTTAAAACCTAAACCTATTTGCAACTTTCAAGACTTGTGATATTATGGTATTGGTTAGAAAATGACACTTTTGAATCAAATTTCGTGCTGCCTCGCGACCCATTAGACTGAGCCCTTCGACCCATTTTTGGGTCGCGACCTAGAGTTTGGGATGCACTGCCTATGAACGACATAAACATGGCAGTAAAGACTGAAGATGTCCACTGCGTCTTTTCCTCCGTGACTTGTTATTATTCCTCAGTTTTTCTATTAAATATGAAGCAATGAGCGACGCCTATGAGGCATACGCACAGCGCGGACTGGACATTCGCTTCGATGCATAACACGACCAACATCGGCAAAAGGTCAACGCTAAAAGACCCATAATACACCGTGGATCATAATATTATACTCACGTTGCATTTCGAGACAATTAGCACTGGGTTTTCGACTTTTATTACGCACACACAGACACGCACACCAGAGATGGGCACAATTAGACAAAAATCTAATCAACTAGAATTAGAATTAGTTGCTGCTAGCACCTAATTGATTAGCATTAGAATTATTTCTACACCGTGTTCAATTCATTATAGAATTAGCATCAGCTGCTGTCTAATCAATTAGAATTACAATTAGATTGTCGATGTTCGCGATACAGTTGACACACCACGCAAAACACAGTTTTAAAATACTAATTTAATATCAGCAGTAATTGCATGCAGCTGCAAATGTTTGTTAGCTGGCTTTTCCAGTTGTCAACAGCAATCACACAAAACACTTAGTCTACCATGATCATCTCAGCGTTATACTATGAGCATGCGTTTCAACATTACTCTCAGGCTGCCTCGGATGGCTAATTGTCATGCAATTAAAACATAATTAGAATTAGCAGGTAAATTCTAATTGATTAGAATTACGAATAGCCGATAAAATTTGCCAATTGATTATAATTAGAATTAGCTGGTCACCTACTCGATTAGCTAATCAATTACTTCCTAATCGATTAATTACCCATCTCTGACGCACACACAAACGCACACAAACACACGCCCGCATGCACAAGTATTTACCGTTTAATTTGAATATAGGAGAGGCCGTTTTTCACGATAAAAGACCCGTATTTTATGCTTTGCATCGCATTTGAAGGATGAATTTCAAAGTCGTGACGCGCTTCCTAAATGACTAATTTCAGAGATTTATATTTTCGCCATGTTTCTCCATATTTCTCCATAAGAGAAAAATGTATGTAGGCCTAATACGACGTCGGTTTATAGTCTGGTTGACGTTTTCATCCTTTAGAAGCTGTGTCCTCTGCTTCTGTAAAATATCGTTAAGTCTATCAATTTCTCTGTCTCTCTTTCTCTGTCTCTCGCTGTCTCTCTCTCTCCATCTGTCTCTTTCTGTTTCTCTCTTTCTGTCTGTCTGTCTCTCTCTCTATTTCTCACTGTCTATCTCTCTCTGTCTGGCTGGCTGTCTCTTTTCTGTATGTCTGTCTCTCGCTCTCTCTGTCTCTCTCTGCTTCTCTCTGTCTCTCTCTGTCTCTTTCTCTGTCTCTTTCTGTCTGTCTGTCTGTCCCTCTGTTTCTGTCTGTCTCCTACCGTCTGTGTACCTGTACGTTTGCTTATCTGTGTCTGTCTGTCTCCGTGTTTGTCTGTCTCTGCTATTATCGTCCACCCTCCATCACCGAAAGTGGACAAATCAGAAAGGGGTTCGTTGGATCTTAACCCTTTGGGACTCTGAATCTACTTCGGAGATATTGTCAGATGCGAGTACATTAGAGTGGCGCTATAGAAGTCTCTGAAAGCATCTGAGTGATCTGCCCGTTTATCTGCCTGCCTGTCTGTCTGTCTGTCTCTCTTGTGTTTTAGAATGTTATTATGCATCTAAGTAACGATAGATTGAAAACAGCAAAAAATCAAAATTAACTTTTCATCTGTTAGCCTAATGTATCAATGGAAAGTCTTATAAATATAGAAAACGAGTGATTGAAAACCCAGTAGATTGACTAAGATTTGAGCAATTTAGTTAGTCAGATATTGGAGGAAAAACTAAATAATTCCTATACGAGATCTCAGGAGCTTCTGTCCGTTTGCTCGTATGTGTACGTCCGTCCGTCTGTCCGTCTCCATGTTTGTTTGTCTTCGGATCGAGACAGCCTATACATGTAGTTCAAGAAAGTCTAATTGGATGCGTATTCTGTCGATGACTTTTTCTCAGCGCAGTAAGTGTGACGACTTTATATAGCGCCGACATATACCGTGCTGTTTCTTGTTTCTTTTCTTCATTTTCATTCATTCATTCATTCATTCATTCTTTCTTTCTTTCTTTCACAAATGGTTCCTGTATCCTTGGATTTTAAAGTAAGTTCTATGCAACCATTTTATTATTATTATTATTATTATTATTATTATTATTATTATTATTATTATTATTATTATTATTATTATTATTATTATCATCATCATCATCATCATCATCATCATCATCATCTTGGAGTTACACTGCTGATTCCTTTCCGTTATCCATACATGTATCAATTGATCTTCAGTTATTACATTTCCAGTGGACTCTTTCACCGCGTTCTTGCTTCAGCTTCGGCGACTACGCCTACACATGCAACGGATAAAAGTCAGCAGATGTCCACCAGATCTTCCAATTCCTTTGAAATCGGCGAAGAGTCGACAATCTTCAAAGACAAAACTTCTCTCTCTCTCTCTAGAGTGTTTGTGTCTGCGTGCGTTCATCTGTGTGCCTGCCTGCCTGCCTGTCTGTCTGTATGTCTGTGTGTCTGCGTGTCTATGTGTACGCATTGACCTACTACTTCTGGGATCCGAAATCAAAGGAAGCAGCTTGTGGAAACAAATTGGATCTGTTCTATTTTTGCAATTGGCGTAAATCGAAAACTGTGGTGTCGTTCGGAACGATGACCCTCGCTGCCCACTCCCCACCCCCACTCTCCCACTGCAAACACAAATGCCCGCAATTGCCTCAGTTTTGCCCGGGGAAGGACGGCTCAACCATCCCCCGCACTGATAGGTCACGACACCCAGTGGCGCCGAAACTTTAGGGGTCTAGTCGTCCGATCAACTCCCGCTAGAGGCAGGGATATTTTTACACCCTCCCAACACCCCTCAACACCCCCCCAATTTGAGGTCAACACCCCGCCCCTCCAAAAAAATTGGTAATGTGACAATGGTATGCATACAAAATGCATACTAATTAGCTCCGGACACCCCCCCCTCCAATTTGAGGTCAGAATGTTTTGGTGGGCGCTGTAGGCCTACGATTCTCCGCTGCTTTATTGAAAACCGATTTCATGGTTTGTCCGATGCCTCAAACGGAACGGGATTGGCCAGTGGCGTAGCCAGGATTTTCCGAAGGGAGGAGCTATGCGTTATATAATTGGTTGTCAGTTATTATTTTATTATGCTTCAATAATTCAATAATTTAAACATAATATTATAGGCATATGAGCGCGTACACTATATAGCGTTCGAAATGAAAACAAATTTGGCCGCCAAAGGGTTAACCCTCAAAACTCCCCCTTCCCTGCACTGCGAACAGCCAAGGGGGTCTTAACCCCCAAGCCTCCCTCTTGGCTACGCCACTGGAATTGGCCATCGTTGACTTACTAGAATTGTCGCAAATAAATTATAATCAGACGACTAGTCACGAAGTTATTCGGTATTCTGGAACTTCTATAGCGCCATTTTAGTTATGCACTCTGCATCAGTCAGTAGTCGCTCAGGATTTGAAGAGTAATCCACAATCCATTAATTATTAATAAATTATTATTATTATTAATTATTAATAATAAAGTAAGTCGATTTTAATGAAGAAGTAAGTCTAAATAACGTTGGTGGCTATGCATGGGTTTTAGGTTTTGCGTCGAGGCTGTTAATTGGAGTGGACAACTCGACCAAAATGGTCGTCAGACGCCTATGAACCTTTCAAAGTTCAATAAGTTTTTTGTGGTCAAATATTCGTCAAAGATCTCCCAAAAATTCGACATAGGCATACACTGTACTCCTATAAGTTAACAGGCGTGTATTCTATTACGAATCATAAATACTAAATTGATTAATTAATTATTAAATTTGTTTAAAAACAATGTCTAAAGTGGCTTAGTAGGCATTACTGCCTGTGTGAAGGCCACTAGGGGCATTAACGGGTTTGAACCCGCTCCGTCAGCCTCACGCTCCAGCACGTAATCCACTCTGCCATCTTCCGCCCCCAAACTTGCAGTGGCGTAGCCAGGACTTCGGAATAGGAGAGCGAGGACAATTCGGCATTTTCAGGTGTCTAGGTTAAAAATTTCTCGACGAGCAAACAGCGTCGTTGTGTCATTCAAACTCCAGCGCTTTAATTTCTTTCTTTCTCCCACCCTCTTACTCCCCACCCCACCCCCACCCCAACTACTTAACGGTTCTGCACCAATTCCACTACGACATGTCCCAACCCGAATATGTTGGGCCCGTACCCCCCCCCCGCCCCGCCGTGGCTACGCCAAATACCTCTTGTGGATTGGCGATTCGATTCCAATGCTCAATCTTTGTTGTATACGATAATTCAGTCACAAAATTACTCTAGCGGTTGACAGCAGTGGGCGGTTCTTTCTTGAAAAAGCAGTGCTGTGCTAGATGGACCATTCCCACCCAGAAAATTTCGACGATCGGCGGGAGAGGTTGAAAGCAGAATTTTCGATGCCCACTGGGGGTCGTCCTCGATTCGAGAGTGGGGGGGGTGAATTAGAGAGTGGGTGGTGATAAGCCCCACTTTTCCCCCAACAATTCGAGCGTTGGTTCATACAAAGAGTTAAATTTGGATACCTAATTACCTATGCTAGAGAAGATACGCGGTCGGCGTTATCCTAGCCTAATAAAAGGAGTCAAGGACCCTAGTCAGAGAAAGTACACTGTAGGCCTAAGTGAACGGACAGAGCTTTGCGCAAATGGCGACTGATGTGCATAATGTCATCCTGCTGTTTTGTTCGCCATTCTGTGGAAAAGTTCACCAAACTGCATTATCGTATTTCACGTCGAATTATCTACTTTAGCGAGCGCTGCGTGTTTCTCGACGCAGTCATAATAGAGAAACTTGCCGTCAAAACAGCGCGCAGAGATGTCCATGGGTCCATTTTTTAAAATCCAAATACGACGACGTATCCAAATTTAACCCAACCCAATCCCATCAAATCTCCAACCCAACCCAACCCATAACGGCAATAGGGTAACTTGACCCACCCCAATCCAGCCCACCGTAATACATTGGTTTTTTAATCCGTGACTTATTTTCTGACCCAACCAGGGTTATTTCAAGGATTATCAATTTTGGGGTGGGTGTTTGCATATTCTGGGGGTCCCTGGCCAAGAAGACCTGACAAGCCAAAAAAGGTCATCCGACTCAGATTGGGGGGGGAGGTGTTGGGGTGTCAGTTTCAGATTTGGTGTTGGGGGTGTTAGGAGGGTATAAATATCCCTGAACCCAACCCACCATAGATATGGTAAAATCCGTTCCAATCCAACCCAGCCCATGGGTTAACCCAACCCATAGCCATCTTTGCAGTAACAGAGAATAGCGTCGAACAAGATTTTTTATGTTACACTGGTCAACAAGGTTTTTGTTTCCTGTGCAATTTCTGGTGTTCCAGGTAGATTTTGTCATGCTGATTACAGGAATAATTTTGAAATTTTCCTATCACGTAAGTTTTTTGAGAAAAAGCTGATTTTAAATTTTAAAATTATAAGAATTTTAAAATCGTGGTTTTCGAGAGTTATCTGAGTTATGGGTATTCAGGTTAGGCAAGAATCTTATGTGACCGCCATAACAGATGTAATATGCACTGCTGGCTCACTTAACTACATGGATTTTGAAAATTAGTATAATTAGGCATGTCCAGACATGCCCAGACGCGCCCAAACCTGTCTTCAAGACTACATGCCTAGCATGTATTGTTGCTATGGTTACGCAGTCCTATATAAATACCAAGCAGCACTAGGAAGCAGCTGCAGTCTTTCTATTTGATGAGATATAACTGTTTAGTTAAAGGCTGTGAATTGAATATATTAACTAATTTAATTAAAGTTTCTGAAATGTTGCGTCGATGTCGCAATAGCAGTCACACGTTCTACTACAACTGTGGAGAGTTTACGTTGAAATCACAGAAGCGGAGTATGACAGCAATCATAAAGAAAGGATATGAGTTATACTTTGGATGCAAAATTGGCGACCAGGACAAAGTATGGGCACCTCATATATGTTGTTCATCTTGTGCTACCAGTCTGCGAGCTTGGCTTGCAGGTAAGCGTCCATCCATGCCATTCGCCATACCAATGATATGGAGGGAGCAGAATAATCATGTAACGGATTGCTATTTCTGCATGACGAATGTTACAGGATTTTCTTCAAAGAATAGGAAGTCTATTGAGTATCCTAACCTTGCCTCGGCAATGAGACCAGTTCCACACGACGAGTCTTCCTGTTCCAACCCCCCGAGTTTTGGACACTGGAGAACGAGGACGAGCATGCAGAGACAGATGAAATGCTGCAGATAGTTGATGATTCAGCTACGGAAGACCCAGAGTTTGAGCCATCGACATCCAGCAATCCTCATTTGATTTCTCAGGCAGAGCTCAATGATCTGGTCAGAGACTTAGATTTGTCAAAAAATCAAGCAGAATTGCTTGGATCTAGGTTGCAAGGATGGAATCTGCTCTCTCCAGGTACAAAAATTTCAGTATTTCGTAAACGGCATGAAGACTTGACTCGATTCTTCAAAAAATCGACAGTTTTACTTTTGCATTGACATTGATGGATTGCTTTCTGCTTTCGGCTGCAAGCACAATCCATCCGAATGGCGACTTTTTGTTGACTCTTCGCTGTTAAGTTTAAAGGCCGTTTTGCTGCACAATGGCAATTCATACCCTTCAGTACCCATTGGACATGCTGCTTACATGAAGGAAACATATGAGAACATGCAGCTGCTATTGAAACACATAGAATACTCGAGATACAACTGGAATATATGTGGAGATCTGAAAGTTGTTGCAATTCTACTCGGTCTGCAGCTACATGCAGGCTACACCAAGTACTGCTGCTTTCTTTGCGAGTGGGACAGCCGAGCTAGAGATTCACATTATGTGAGAAAGGTCTGGCCACCTCGCAGGGGACTTGGTTCCAGGACAGAAGAACGTTAAGCATGATCCTCTCGTTGATCCGAAGAACATTTATCTCCCACCTTTGCACATCAAACTTGGGTTAATGAAAAACTTTGTCAAAGCAATGAACAAAGAAAATGAAGCCTTTACATACTTACGACGGAGGTTTCCACGCACCAGTGATGCTAAAATAAAAGAAGGCGTTTTTGTTGGCCCACAGATTCGAGAGATGCTCAAGGACAGTCACTTTGAGGCCTTCTGCAGGGTGCCGAGCATGTTGCCTGGACAGCCTTCAGGGATGTTGTTGCTAACTTTCTGGGCAACTACAAGGCGCCAAACTATGTTGAACAAGTTGGAAATCTGCTACAAGCTTACAAGGCAATGAAATGCAACATGTCACTGAAGATACACTTCCTTCATTCTCACTTGGACTTCTTCCCGGACAATCTCGGCGCCGTCAGTGATGAACATGGTGAAAGATTTCACAAAGACATTGCCAGCATCGAGAAACGCTACCAGGGAAAGTGGAGTCCGTCTATGCTCGGAGACTACTGTTGGTCACTGATACGTGAAGCACAGGACAGTGACTACAAACGAAAATCTACAGCAAAACATTTCTAATTTTCTCATGTCTTGTCATTATTGCCTAGATCCTTCTGTAGGATTATGTTGCAGAAGACGTTACAATACTAAATGCTAAATTGTCGATTTCTTAAAAACCTTACGTGATACAGAAATTCTAATTACATATTTGTGTTCAGCAAGTCAAAATCTTATTAGTTTCACCAAAATTTGTAGAGGAAACAAAAACTTGCATAAAATTTGTTGACCAGTGTTATCAGTCAGATGATGACAGATCAACGTAGTTTGCGAAACTGCAAGATACAGTACCTGAACTGTCTTACGCCAGATTTCAGTGGCGTACTTAGGGAGTATGCTCCTGATCTATAGCATACCCCTTTGGTCTTTGGTCTTTGGCCTTTGGACTCGATTTTTGAATGTAATATTTAAAGACTGTTAGACCGACGATTGAACTTAAATCACTTGTAGTAAATTTACGGTCACTCCCGGTCAGTACTTTACATGAGGTATTACTGATAAACTTAAACTCTATGTTATTGCAGAACATAGAATAACAGTTATTTTTACGAACTTCGTAAATTTCAGCATACCCTTTAAGCCTTTCTAAATACGCCCATGCCAGATTTTTATACAAATTTTCAATAAATATATTGAAATAAGCCAAATAATTAAATTTAAATGCACCATGGGCTCATCTGCATTAAGGCACGTCTCCGTTATTAACCGATGTCAACTTAGCCTTTCATTTGAGCTCGTGACAGGTAAGATATCGGTGCGCAGTCATTCTGAGTTGTAAGTGGACAGATTATTATTTCGAGGTTACAATCAGTATGCCAACAATAATATTATAATTTATTGTTAAATATCGATTCCAAATAGTTGTCGTCGTTGATTAACCGAAGAGTCTTGTAACCAGAAACCAAAGACCGACGGACATCGATCGTCGCTTCTTGTACAGTTAGCAGACGATCAGCGAGACACAGTGACTGTTACGCTGCTACGTTGTTACGCTGTTACGCTGTTACAACAAATCTCTTAGACACAATTCTTGCGCTTGTATGGAAAACTTCTAATAATGATACTGCTACTACTACTATTACTACTGCTACTACTACTGCTACTGCTAAGACTACTACTACTACTACTACTACTACTACTACTACTACTACTACTACTACTACTACTACTACTACTACTACTACTACTACAACTACTACTATTACTACTACTATTACTACTACTACTACTACCACCACCACCACCACCACTACTACTACTATTACCCTACTACTACTACTATTATACTACTACGACTACTATACTACTACCACTCCTACTACTACTACTACTACTACTACTACATCTACTACTACTAACAATAAGATAACGCGCTTTTTATCAGTGCTTCAAAATTCTAATTTTATGAATTTTGAGAAAACATAATTTTATGAATTTCAAAAAGAGCTGTATTTTAAAATAGAATGCAGCTTCGCGCATTTAAAGAGAGTTTTAGAACTTCTTTATAAAATTACTCGAATAACTCGAACACGTGAAATGATTCACCTGATAATCAAGCGAGTGCAATTGTCACTACTATTTGGGCTTGATGATTTATAAAAGATGAACGACAACAAGAAGAAAAGTTTAATAGTGACGTCACAGTGTTGCCAAACCGGTTGTTTTGTTCCATTCCAAAAGTAACCCAACCAAAGTCACCGTATTGACTAATTTTAGTGAATTTTAAATAAAGCACAAAATTCATGTGAATTTCCTGCATTTAGAAACCGGACACGCTGAATTCTAGAGCACTGATCTCCGCGTCTCTATTCTCTAATCAATGGTCCTTCTGAAGAAAGGATGTTGGTCCACGACATTCATACGCAAAGGACAATTTCAGTTGAACGTTGTTTTTAATTATTTAAAAGACAATCTCAGTCGAACAGTTTAATTATTTACAAATCGACACTTTTCCGAGAAAAGAACTGCCATAGTTTCTTACTTGGGTTAGGAAAAAACCACCTGTGACGCCTTCGCAAATCAAAATGTCCAACCTTCGTTGTCCACGAAATTTGATTTTCCGAAAAAACTTCGAAGAGAGAGAGAAAGAGAGACTGCAACGCCTGGAGAAAAAAAAAGTCAGCTTACCAGCGCGCCTTCCTTCCTCCGAAAAGAGACAAAACGAATATGCTTCTCTCGACCGACGACACGACACTTTAAAACGGAAAACCTCTCTGTAGGTTGCGCGTCGGTCGGCGCCATCGGACACGGACGGACGAGGCAGGCCCAGAGGGGGTGGGTAGATCTGCGCCTGGCCAGAGACGGCGCATAGAGCAATCGCTATCCAGTTGGAGGAATTTCTTTCCATTGCATAGCACTAGGCCGTCCTGAAGAACTGATGAAATTTCAAGTGATTGCTGCGTCCAACGCCAAGGAAAATAAACTTTGATATCTACTTTAAGACGTGATCGCACTTCAGGAGTTTCTGACGGAGTGGCGATTTCCTAGTAAAATAGATTGCCTATAGTGTATGATGACCCTTTGCATAAAGTGACCCTGACTGATTGACCACGCCTTTTGGCCGTAAAGCTGTTGCAAATATGGATTAAGCGCCTAACCACGCCACTACTTTACTATTGTACTTGTAAAAGCTCTATATAAATTAACGAGATTCTATTTACTTACTTACTTACTTACTTACTTACTTGCTTATCTTCGTTGCTAGTACAGCAGGTGGTCGGGTTTTTCAATAAGTTACCAAGTGTTATGTATGAACTCGACCGTGAAATTGTTTAATGTCTGAGAGCGGGTAGCATATAACATAAGCACAGTTATTAGTTCAGTTACTTCCGTTGATTTGCGTTATTCCTCATTTGTGT
Source organism: Metaphire vulgaris (assembly GCA_018105865.1). Classification (NCBI taxonomy): domain Eukaryota; kingdom Metazoa; phylum Annelida; class Clitellata; order Crassiclitellata; family Megascolecidae; genus Metaphire; species Metaphire vulgaris. The sequence goes on from CM030840.1 coordinate 4,045,646, forward strand.
GCTATTTGATGCTGTGCTTGTCGGGAATAAAGATTATTATTATTACTATAGCTCAGTGATGTTAATCCTTGTCCTGGTCCTTGTCCTTAAGGACTCCTTAAAGACCAATTTGAAGTCCTTGTCCTTGTCCTCGTCCTTGGGGAGTCAGTCCTCGTCCTTATCCTCGTCCTTGCAGATCGGTCCTTGTCCTGGTCCTTGTAACTTAGTCCTTGAAAAGTCCTTATAAGGACCAAATTACTTGTATACCATTTTCAATTGTACTGATAATTATATTCCAAGGTAAGAGTAGTATGTGGATTTATATTTAGGCTACATACTTGCTTTGAGTTACTCTAAAATGTTTAGTCATTGTTTCCTTTATAATACCAGTTGAGGAGTTGATTCTTTAGCAGAATTCTTTGTTGCCCAGCGACGTCGGTTCCAGTTGAACGAGTGTTTTTGCAAAGTGGTCTCATAATTAGACCTTACCGTGTGTGCATGACTGATCAGCTGCTGGAAACACTTGTTTATTATTATTATTATTATTATTATTATTATTATTATTATTATTATTATTATTATTATTATTATTATTATTAAACTTGACAATTTCTTAAGCGTAGTAACATAGCTAGGTGGCTAAAGTCAAAGGCGCATTTGAAATGCAGCGTTGCTGTTGACTAGACTATGTTTTAAAACATTCTGTTTTTTTGCCTTTCTAATTTTGTGATTCGAATTGAAATTGTGTTTGGTTTTTTCCTTTCTGACTTTTTTGTCTGACAGAAGTTGGTCCTTGTCCTTGATCCTTGTCCTTGGGGGTCAGTCCTTGTGGTCCTTATGCTTGCGGGGTAAGTCCTCGTCCTTGTCCTCGTCCTTGGAGGGTCGGTCCTCGTCCTTATCCTCGTCCTTGGGGGTTCGGTCCTTGTCCTTATCTTCGTCCTTAGGGGGTCGGTCCTTGTTAAAATCACTGCTATAACTGATAATCTTCCAAATAAAACAAACTTTCAATCATGGCCGATGCGTTTATGCGGATTTGTCACTCGCAATGGAAGTGCGAAACATTGCACTCTCGCTTGAAAGCTCAAAGCCACGGCAGTGAAATATATTTTCAGTTTCTGTCGACGAGGATGGCTGAAATTTGACACTATATGAAATTATTTCCTTTGTATAAGCTGACAATATGAGCCTGGAAGAATATGATCCTGGAAGAATATGAGCCTGGAAGTTATTCCAGCACGTAAGTCCAGTAGAATGACTTCCATGCTACGGAAGATTTAAGAGGACCGTATCGCCCCCGCCCACCCACGAAAAATCTCATTTAAACTTGAAATGGTGAAAAGAGCCTTTAGTTGGAGCGAAATGAAATAGGGCTATAAAAGGCGTGCGGGAGGAGTGTACAAAGCACACCCAATGCAATTCACACAGATGCGCATGCGCGGCAGCATCCATAAGAGACCGGAAGTTGGTTCATCGTTGCCTCCGAAGAGGTCCGAGTTTAAGACAAATTTGATATTATTAGGGCAGGGCAGAATATTAACCCAACGCGTAAGTAAATTGGGGCGGAGTGAAATAGAGAGAAAAAGAGAGGGAGAGGGTGAGGGAGAAAAAGCTTCGTGCCTAAATCTTACTTTATGGTTGATTTGAAAGAATGACTTAATCATTTTAAGTAGATAGTCCGTCTATGCCAGTGTGGAGGCGTTGTGTGTGTGTGTGTGTGTGTGTGTGTGTGTGTGTGTGTGTGTGTGTGTGTGTGTGTGCGGAGAGAGCGCGCAGATACAGACTGACAGGCAGACAGACAGAGAGGGAAAGAGACTGACAGAGAGAGACAGAGACAGAGACATCAAATGAGAGATGGGTAGGGGAAGAGAGAGAGAGAGAGAGAGAGAGAGAGAGAGACAGACAGACAGACAGACAGACAGAGAGAGAGAGAGAGAGACAGAGAGATCATTCACTATTATAACTATTATAACACAGGCGATTATATCGGAATCGAAAGGCGGCGTTCAAAGGAATTGCTATTCTTCTTTTCTTCTTCAGTCGTTCACTGTTCAGAATGAACGATTCTCAGAGCACGCGGCAACGACACCAAAACACAAAGCCTTGAAATGTAAAATGTATAGGAGTTATCATAATTAGGCTGTCGTCGCGATGATGATGGAAACAACGAAGACGACGAAGATAATAATGATAATGACCGCACAGTGATGGTGTTGTTGTTGCTGCTGCTGATGATGATGATGACGACGCTATCTATAATATCGAAAGCTACAAAAGATTAACTGATTTCGGTGCTTGAGATGAACTGTTTGCGCGACTAAGCTGTCGTCATCATCTAATTTACGAAAGTTCTGTTAAAAATCCAGAACTTAAAACGCAGATGAGTGGGTTTCAGTTTTCAGCGTCGGCAGAACATAAAAATTCGACACATTTGCTTAATAAAGTTGAAATCTTAGATGAAAACGGATGAAGAATAGATGCATCATGCAATCCCATTTGAATAATCAAGGAACGAATCTCTTCGAGACTATGCTATATATATATATATATATATATATATATATATATATATATATATATATATATATATATACATATATATGTATATGTCATTAGGACTTATACAATTTGGAAAAGGCCGATGGAAACTTTCAAAGTGGCTGCGAGATTCTTAAAACCTGACTTAATACGACAACCTGTTGCCAAAACGAAAAGACTGCTCTGTGCATATAATTAAAGGCCAACTAGAGGCCGAACCTAGTGCTCAGCGTTCTAGAATTTCGTTTGCCAATGTGACGTTCAAAAGTTTGGTCATTCGTCTTCGATCGAAGATTATACAAAACGCCCATTGAAGAAATTGACTTCAGGAGGAACATTGATTCTTAAAATGTATTTTCTTTAGTTTGCTACTCAATCATCTTCCGTCTTTCTTATTTTTCTCTCCCTTTCTCTCTCTCTCTCTCTCTCTCTCTCTCTCTCTCTCTCTCTCTCTCTCTCTCTCTCTCTCTCTCTCTCTCTCTCTCTCTCTCTCTCTGTCTCTCTCTCTCTCTGTTTCTCTCTTCTCTGACCTCTCTGTCTCTCTGCCTCTGTCTATCTGTGATCTCTCTTCGTCTTTCTCTCTGTCTCAGTCTGTCACTGTCTCTCTCTGTCTGTCTGTCTCTGACTCTCTGTCTCTGTCTGTCTCACTGTCTGTCTGCAGGGGCGGCGCTGAGGGGGTGGGTCCGCGGGTCCGGACCCACCCAGCCTCGGGCAGGGGCACAAGAGCAAATCGTGCAAATCTGCAGAGAAATTTTGTTTTTCTTTGGGGAGGGTGGGGAAAGTCTTAGCCGGGTCCTAGTTGAGCAGATTGCATTAGACCCACCCAGCCAAAAAAACCAATGCCGCCTCTGTCTGTCTGTCTGTCTCTGTTTCTCTATTTTCTTGTCCACTCGAGTCTCTGTCTTTTGCCTTTTCTTGTGTAGTTTATCACAGTTTTGTTGTCATTTTCTTTCTCTTCCTATTTTAAGGCCATTGCATAATCGCCCTTCATGGGCGTCCGGAGGGGGTGCAAGGGGGTGCATTTGCACCTCCCTGGAAAAATTGTGGAGCTATGAAAAAGTAAAATTACTTGTTTATTTCGTCACAAAATCTTGATTTGCACCCCCCTGGAAATTTTTGTTCATCTCTTTCGTCACAAGACCTTGTTTTGCGCCCCCCCTGGAAAAATTTCTGCGGACTCCCATGTCGCCCTTTATAATTTATAATTAGCCTGTCTTTTTCTATTGGCAAGAGATCGCAAGATCTGGTTCTATTTTTGAAAGACCGTTTAATTTGGCGCATTTTCTCCCGACGCTCACTTAAACGGCTTCCGTTCATTGGTTTCTGGTCGAACGCCGTTACTAAACAGTCACGACTGAAGATTTTCGGAGAACGCCTGACTAAAGGAGCTGAAGGCAGCCTGAAGCCAGACGAAATGTTTTAAGATTGCATCAAAATCCGCCATCGCAACAAGGCAATCAGTACGAGGGCATTTGCCAGGAGCAGGGTCTGCATCAACCCGCTCACTGCGAATAACTTCAAACAGAAAAACCGTTTTAGAGCACATCTGAGAGGTTAAAGACCGTGAGCACCAGGACTACATATCATGATATCAATAGTCATAGGGTTTCCCCAAACATTTTGGAACCGCGGCCCACCCCAGCGGTTTTGTAACGTGCCGCGACCCCAATCACAGCATGCAATATAAAAATGCATTAGGCCATCTGCCATGGAGGCCCCAGAACGACGAGCAAAAAAAGTTATCACCTCCTTTTTCATCCTGAAAAAAAAAAGGTCGTCAGAATCATTCTGAGTTTTGAATAAATGACCAAAACAAAAAGCTCTGATTCAATTAGGCCATCTGGCAAACGTTAAAAATTATCTGCGTTTTGCAAATGGCAAAACAATTATTAATCAGAAATATATTCATATTATTCATACTTTTGCCAAATAAGACAAAAGGAGAGAAATGGAGATTGAGATTTCTTGACAATTATTTTTTTTAAAATTTTGCCAGTACATACCTTTGTTAAGCGTTTTAAAAACCCTATGAGTATGCCAAAATCGCTTAACCTCGAGTTGCAATATTGTCCCTCAACAGAGATTCGCTATTGTTAGTGGAGTTTCACAGCAAAATGGTCGGAATGCGCTTTTCTTGTGTTGTTGCGAAATAAAGTTAATTTTTATTTTTCAAAAGCTCTAAATAAGAGTTAATTTTTATTTTTTATAATTTTGCACTCTGACAGTATAAAAAGTTGACGACCTTTTTTTTTGCTTGTCAGGGTCTGAGGACAGGCTAGTTTCCAAATGGCCCAATGCCCTTTGGAACCACACACACACACACACACACACACACACATATATATATATATATATATATATATATATATATATATAAGCTTTGTAACATATATATATAACCCTTGCAAATGCTTATTGTCAACTAAAATTGCATTAAAAACTAAAATGTTTGAATATAAGCCGTGTATGGAGAATTGCAGGCATATAAATTTCTTAACACCTAAGCCTACTTGCAACTTTCAAGTTTCAAGGCTTTGACATTGTGGTATTGGCTAGAAAATGACATTTTGGAATCTAATTTCGCACTACCCCGCCACCCACTAGACTGAGCCATGCGACCCACTTTTGGTTCGCGACCCACAGTTTGGGAAACAATGGTTTAAAGTAACTGTATATCTGTCTGTCTGTCTGTCTGTCTGTGTCTCTATGTCTCTGTCTGCCTGTCTGTCTTTTTGTCTGGCTGCCTGTCTGTCTCTGTCTCTCTGTCTCTGTCTCTCTGTCTCTGTCTCTCTCTCTGTCTCTCTCTCTGTCTGTCTCTTTGTCTCTGTCTGTCTGTCTGTCTGTCTGTCTCTCTCTCTCTCTCTCTCTCTCTCTCTCTCTCTCTCTCTCTCTCCAAACAACCCTATCATTGCGAGACAATGGTAATGTTTGTCGCACGCCTTGCACGATACATGTCTGAGATCTTGTGTCGTTTCAAAATACCAGAGGCGCAGATGAAGACGCGTCGTGCAAAGGTATTTGACTATAGCTGCTCTCTTATTCAATGAGGCTAAAATTAAAATTAATTGTTAGACCTCAGCCGCGATACAGACCTGCTAAGAAACAGTCAACAATAACTCTGTTCATGTGTGAAAAAAATCGCTATTCATATTAATATAGGCCGAGCAATGCATACACATGGTGACGATCTTTATGTATAGATTTGATGTATTAGACAGAAAGTATTTTGACACAACGCCTCGCTAAATTCACTTGTCAGACACTTCTTTGAACCAAAGCAGTCAAGCAAGCTTAACAGAAAATTGTACGCACGACCGTATGATATATATATATATATATATATATATATATATATATATATATATATATATATATATATATATAATATATAATATATATTTAATGCCCGGGTACTTAATTCCCGAAAGTCTTATGAATAAATAAATGTATGTATATAGTGTTTAATCTAGGCCTTCTCTGGGAATCCCCCCAGTTTTAAAATCCCCTCCCAAAATGTTTTTATATGTTGGCAGGGGAATGAAAATCCCCTCCAAAAAAAGTGTGGAGACTCAGACCTTGCCCCCTCCAAATATTTCAAAATCCCCCAATGTCAAGAAGGTGGCTAGAATAAACGCTGTATATATATATATATATATATATATATATATATATATATATATATATATAACAGCACGCTGGCCTATTTTATGAGTTAGTCTAATTACTGGCTGGGTTTGGGCGGAGAACTTCTAAGCGCAGCGGGGTAGTCAGGGTTCCGGAATTAGGGGGCATATCGGCATCTTTGGGTAAAAAATGTCTACGTCGTGCAAAAAAAGTCGTCAAGGAATAACTCGCACATTCACGGATTCTCTTCTGTCATGCCACAAACCATCCCCAATGCCTCAACGGTTTTGCACAATTCCCACGACCAGTCCCAGTCATTATAGGGGGCCGGTCCCCCGTGCCTTCCCAAGTTCCCCCCCCCCCCCCGCCCCGTGATTACGTTCCCGCGCCCCGTGGTTATATTAATGCATATGCGCTACTAATGCATCCTTTTGTTGCATAGCAGGCATAAATACTGATGCCTGTATAGTTTTGTAGGATATACGTGAATAGAATTGTGAATAGAATTGTACAAAATTATTGTATAGCGCTTGTAAACACCTCAGAATATTTTAAATTCTCAGCACAAGAGCAGATTCAGTGGGGTGGGACGGAATGATTAAGCGCCTTCAGATTTTCTCGGCATCGGCTGATTGAGGGGTATTTGCCAGCCTTTCCTTGGTCTCCTAACCTCAAACCCGATGTACTATTCACAACTGAGTCGATGGGGTGAGCGGATGTAGTAGGACAACTGAAAGTTTCTGCCGCGGTCGGGGATTTGAGCTCCGGACAACATGGCTCTCAGTCCAGTTCGCTAACCACTAGACCACCGCACCGACAACGTTAGAATAACCGAAATACTTGTGGTCGGTTTGATGCCATTGTTGACATATCCTTAGATTAACATATTAACCAGTGCTAATTTTCACAGATTGATAGAAACAAATTGTGTTTGCAGAATAGGTCTATATGCCATACTTAGATACTCAGCATTTTCGTCGACAATGTGAAGTGTTCGTAAAACAATAATGCAAAAACAAAAACAACAATTTGTGTTAGATAAACAATATAACATTAGATCTTCGTTTACTATAGTATACAGCAGGGATACTCAACCAAATTTTACCAATGGCCAAATTTTACTATTACATATGCCCGAGGACTAGGTGTTTTTTAAAAAAATCAGTGGATGTCATTTATCAATCTGTCGTAAATATTAGAAAAAGTTATCGTTTCAGTAACTTCGCCGCGGGCCATTTCACACCCGTTTGAGGATTGGTTCTGGCCCGCGGGCCGCCATTTGAATATCCATGCTATACAGCGTTCTTAATGCAAACAAGATTCAATCGAGAATTTATTTCTCAATTATTTTGTGGGCGTCATGCTTTTCAATAACAGTAGCACCGTTCAATTGTCACAATAAAATATAATAATATAAAATATAATAAACAATAATATAACATTTCAGAATACTAACGAATGATTGTGTCATGTAATGCAAAATGTTCTTTCAGCTTATTTTCAGGGTAAGATCGCGCAATGCTCCTTGATGCTTTTCATGCAAACGATTATTCGGCAATGTTGGGTTTATCTACGTTTGAGGTCAGTCTTAGCGCTGAATAAATCTTTGCTAGCGGCCTTTGGGGGTAGGGTTGGGGGGTGTTCGACTAAATTTCACGAATTTCTGTTATTTAAAATTTTTCACACAACTTTGACTTTTCGGCCATTTTAAATTCTCGCTAAATTAATCCTCAAACGGGTATAAGAGCGCAATAATGACCTTTTCGATGGCCCAGATTTCAGTTTAAAAACATGGAGTAAACCGCGAACATATCGTCCGCTTGCCGTGTGTGTGTGTGTGTGTGTGTGTGTGTGTGTGTGTGTTATTGGTTACGCACGCAGGCAAAAGTAAAGTTTATGGGACACATGCAATTATATATTGAACGACGTTACTTCACCAAGCTCCGCCCATTGTTAAATTACGTTGTCTAGCAACGATTCTAAATTGACAGCGCCTCGTCCAATGAGAACAGCGTTATGCAAGAACATTAGGAACTATTATATTATATATAATTATTTGCCTTCAACGATTGTCGTCAACAAAACTTCGAAGCGTCTATCATGAAAGGTATAGACTGGTAGGCTATAAGCTGTAGCAGTTTGGTGCATGACTTGCAGTGCGCCTTTGTTTCATTCGAGATGAGCTGACGAAGATTGAAACGGCAAGAGTCATTTTGAAGTCTTAGGGGGTTGATTTTTGCCTTTGCCAATTGAGTGTAGGGAAACACGGGAGGGACAGCCTTGTCCGTAATTTCTGTTTTGGTCGGTCGCTTTACTGAACGTTATTCGAATATCTCGATTCGCTGATCATAAAAGAATTCCAGATCCAGAAGTTTCCGCCATCGCTGACGACACAACAACTGAAATTCAGAAGTTAAACATGAACAACATCGGCGAGCCAAAGACAAAATAGCGAAATTAAGCTCACGCCACAGAAAGAGGAAAATGAAGACGGAAAACGAAAATGCGATAATGACACGATAATGAATAGTTTATAATAATGCATAGGTTAGATGGAATGTGGCCAAAATTTTATATAGCTAAGCAGGACAACTTCATCATCATCACGATCAGTGGCGGTTCCAGGAATTCTTGGTGGGTGGAGGATGAAATGAATTATAGGAAGTTGGTGGGGATGAAAATATAAGGAAAAATCAATAAACTTTGCCGAAAAGGCTGCAAAAGGGAATTTTACCCCTAAATTAATTTTACTACATTTTAACCGAAAAAATAGGTTGGCAAGCAAAAAGAAGGTCATCCGCAGTTTCTCCCGTAGTCTTTCTATGCTTCTACTCAAAAATAGGTTTCACAGGCAAAACCGGTTAGGGGCCCTGCAGGGTATGCATCCCCACTCATCCCCCACGTGGAACCGCCACTGATCACGATCATCATCACGATAATCATCATCATCAACATCATCATCATCATCATCATCATCATTATCAACATCATCATCACCACGACCACCAGTAGCTATGAGTTCTCAGCGTTGCTTGCAATTGACGTTGTCTTTGCAGTCCGCTCTCATTCTTGTCTGCTTAGAGCTCTTGTAGCTCAACTATCGAGGACTGCTTTCACGGCAATCACTCGAAGTCCTACATCATCAGGCCATTCTGTTGAAATCGTCCGTTATTACCAGCTCAACAGTTTGAATGTTTCCGTCATCTTTCATTCGGCTTACGTGTCCAATGCGACTGAATTTCGTCTGTGTCAAGTTTAAAAAAAGTAATTCTGTGGTTTGGATTCTCTTGTACAGTTGTCCACTGCTGACCATCTCCGCTCATCTAATCCAAAGCGTTTTCCATAACTACACATTACCGTCTTCTGGTTTTAAGAGAACTTGATTTCCTTCCAATTATTTTAGTAGGATAAGACAGCGTGATTTGAGCGGATTAGGAGATATCAGTCTGTGTGAAGAATACAATAATAATTTCTCTTACTGTAACATTTAATGATGGGAGTGACAGTTGAAACAGCAAACGGATTCAAAGGCTATCTCGATAAACTAGGTTATTGAATGCAGATGGTTACATCAGTGGTTTTCACACATGCTTACTTAGCCTCCTAAACCACTTTAAATCACATTATTATTATTATTATTAGTTCTCATTATTATGTACCTTTGAAATCCATCTAGTGTTTCAACTGTCACTGCCACCTCGCCCAACCTGTTCGACCTATTTACAACACTCACACTAAATAGAACAAAGTTTGTGGCTTCATAAACAGTGTTCACAATATTGCAGTGGTCTGTCAAGAGAGCGGTCTATTTTGGCAGAAGATTTGTGTGAGAACCGGACGAAGATATGTCCTTCACCGCGTTCGTTGTCAACGTTGCCCAATACATACCACCGCTGCGTCAAATAGCAATACCATTCGGTTGTAGGCTACAGTAGAGCCAGCATGTCTGACCCAAATCGCGACGCGCACAATCGAAGGACCCGGGCAGTTGTTGCATACCATAGATAGTTTGCCCATAGAATAGCATGAAAGCGAAGCCAGTTTTCCACCGTTGTGTTAAGTGTAGACCTGTGCGCCGCCGCCGCCGCCGAGAGGATACCGGCGTGACGCCGGCGTCTCTATGGTGAAATTATTTATCTCTTGTAATCAGAGTAGACCAACACTGTTGCAATGCGTGGACAAAAATGTCTTCACCATTATTATTATTATCGGCAACACTAGGTAACTCAAAACACACGTTAGTTATTTACTTCGCTTCATTCGTCTATCGAATGACGTCCTGTATTGTTTACATTCTGCAAAATGGCTACGGTAAAGAAAAGCGTTTTCGATGAAAATTGCACGAAGACCAAAAAAGATGCTAAAACTAAGCTGAAAATTAACTTTGCACGGTGAAATACACGAGCAGAGAACCTGTGCATCGTAACTGTGAGCGTTTGTTGTTGAAATCATCTTAGTTTAGTTTAAATCTTCTTAGTCTTATGTCGGCATTGCTTTGTTTCCTAAGTTGGCGCATAGGCCTAAACTTTTTAAAGTTTTCACTTATGGTCAATTTGGGATATATAATGAAGCAATATAATTTGATAAGCAGAGCCGCAGCTAGGGGCGGGGGAGGGGTAAGCTGCCCCGGGCGCCGTCTTGGGGGCGCATTTTGCATGGGCACTTTTAAACATTTTGTATAGCACCACTATACACTTTTCTCTCCGGCGTAAAATACAGAAAATGTAGATAAGTTTAAACAAGGTCATCGCCGGTTTTGGGGCTGCTAAGGTTATAGATTGCTATGTCGTGAAAGCTCAGATAAGCAAAAAAGGTCATCACCGGAATTTAGGGCGAAAAATTTATACCTTGCCCCGGGCGCCGAATACTCTAGCTACGGCTCTGCTGAGAAGATATTCCCTAAACTGTATAATTTTATTTGTAATGAGCATTATAAGTTTGTAACATTGTTTTCAAATGAACCGGGTGACAAAAACCACGAGAATTGAACAAAAACGACGATATCATATGGCATCCTTTGTAGTCACACGTATTGTACTGTATTAACCGTTTGTACGCCGCCGCCGCCGCCGCCGCCGCCGCCGCCGCCGCCGCCGCCGCCGCCGATAAAATTGGTTTGGCGCACCGCCGCCGCCGGTGATAGCAGTGGCGGCTCTAGGATTTGGCAAGTGGGGGGCCGTTGGGGTGGCAACTTCTAATAATGGGGACCAACCATTTGTTGTTTAATGTATGTAGCATTAAGTATGGGGTCCCAACTGGGAGGGGCACTGGGGGGGCAGGCACTCAATAGGGGGCACGGGCCCCCGGTGGAGCCGCCACTGGGTGATAGAGCGGTCAAATGCCGCCGCCGACCCTCAGAGCGTCGGCGCACAGGTCTAGTTAAGTGCGATCGCATTACCGTAAACTTGTAATGTAGAAGACCGTGTCTAAAAAAGCCGGAGTATGAAGTCATTTATTTAAGTAGAAGCCGGGCATAGGCAAGTGAAGTAGGTAGGCAGGCACGTGAGGCACGTGAGGCACGTGCCTAGGGCCCCGCGATACACGATGGGCCCCGACGGGTTGAAAGAGTTCGTTTTTCTTTCTGATGCTCGAAAAAGTTAACGAGCAAGAAAAGGTAGTCACGTTTTTTGGTGCTTGATCTTTCAATTTATTCGCCCAGTGACGTAGCGAAGCTATCCGGCGCCCGGTTGGGGGGCAAGGTGTACTGTTGACGCCCTCAGCCGTCAAAAACCTCTGACGAGCAAAAAAGGTCGTCGCTTCTCATATTTCGCTAACCCAAACCCCGATTTTGGCTCCACACCCACCTCGGCGCCCGGAGGCAGTTGCCAAACCCCGTCCCCCTCGCTCGCGCCACTGTTTAATGAGAAGATTGTCTATCTCTCTCTCTCTCTCTCTCTCTCTCTCTCTCTCTCTCTCTCTCTCTCTCTCTCTCTCTCTCTCTCTCTCTCTCTCTCTCTCTCTCTCTCTCTCTCTCTCTCTGTCTCTCTCTCTCTCTCTCTCTGTCTCTCTCTCTCTCTCTCTCTCTCTCTCTCTCTCTCTCTCTGTCTCTCTCTCTCTCTCTCTCTCTCTCTCTCTCTCTCTCTCTCTCTCTCTCTCGATGAGACTCACTCTATTTCGATGTTTCCGAGGCCGATCCTCGACGGTGGTGTCCAGGTCGCTTCGAAGACCGTCCCGGGCGAAGCGCCGCTAGCCACGAGGGCGTCGTCGACACTCAGGCAAGTGAACGGAGCAAGGAAGTCGTCGTTGGCCTTCCAGACCCCAAGCGGAGCGGTCATCAGGACCTGGCTGAATCGGCAGAAGAACGCAGCCACGGGCGAACTGCCGGTCACTCTGAACTGAACTGGACATTAGAACGGACGATAATGTTACGAAGAGATACAAAATACTTATGCTTATCGATAACACATAACAGAAATTGCAGGAAAACAAAAAATCTGAACTTAGAAGAGGCGGCACACGTGACAAGAGACACGAAGACCTGGAGCCACACCGCGTTACAAACTCATCGTCATCCAACAGGTGATGGAAAACAAAGAAGAAGAAGAAGAAGAAGAAGAAGAAGAAGAAGAAGAAGAAGAAGAGGAAGAAGAATGGATGGATGGATGGATGGAGATGGTATAGATAGATGGATGCTTGGATGTGTGGATGGATGGAGAGGGATGGATGAATGAATGAATAGGTGGGTGGATAGGTGAATTGGTGGGTGGATGGATGGATGGAATGGATATGTGGATGTTTGGATGGAGGGATGGATTGATGGAGGAGGAATGGATGAATGAATGGGTGGCTGGATGGATGAATGAATGGATGAACGGATGAAAATATGTGAAACACTCAGAACCTTTAATCGAGGTTCCAATACCGAATAATAAAAAGTAGTACAAAATTAAGCACATCCATGGGCGTAAACCTGGTCCGAAAAACGGTCGTGTCCAAATTTTTCTCTACCATCTGATGATCTTTTTGATTTTTTAAAAACTATTTTGACTTAGAATTAAGAGTGGTGATGACCTTTTTTATTTTTGACTTTTAACAATAAAATAAACCATGTTATTTGTTATTTCATAGCCAAACAAACACCCGTGTCCACGCCCATAGGGACACGACCTTCCCCAAAAACGCCCCTGTCAGGACACGAGGGACAAAGTCATGTTTGTGCCCCTGAGCACATCTGCAAATAGCAATATGCAGGTCTTACGAGTCACGATTGTGAGCGCCACTCCCAAACGTGTTCCTCTAGCAACTTCAAAACAAAAGTCCCTATAAGGAAGCAAAGTAGTGGGGTTCGTACAGAGCTCGTATCATACGTATCATACGTAGTATATTTTTCGTACCACTCGCACTTACTTTTAACGCACGACTCTCTATCATACGTGAGCAAAAATACGTTAGGCCTGCATAACCATGAAATTAGGCTGATCGCAGAACTAAAATTAGAATCGGTCCTAAAGGAGGTCACGCTCACTGCGCATGCGTATGCAAATGTGGCCATTAGATAGTTGAATTCACGCGGTATTGTGTGAATTTAACTGAATTACTAAATAGATTTCTTAAAGTTTAATTTGTTCCGCGATAAAATTAAGTATGCCCATCAAACACTGTTGTTATGGAACATGTGCAAATGACAATAGGAAAACTGACATTTGTTTGAAAGAAGGGGTTCGTTTTATACAGTTCCCCGGCCCGTCGAGTCGTCGACTGACAGAGCAAAAGCAGAGAGGTGGGCTGTAGCATGTCGACGAGAGAACTTTACTATCGGGAACATTACCAGATGGACATACATTTGCAACAAGCACTTCTTAGATCCAACTGGGCCAACTCAGATGAATCCGGATCCTCTACAGGCCAACTCCACACATCATGCAATCCTACTTTCAAATAATATCAAATTGCATATTTTCATGGACGGGGCCAGTGGCGGCTCCACCGGGGGGCCAGGGGCCCGTGCCCCCTATTGAGAGCCTGGCCCCCCAGTGGCCCCCCAGTTGGGACCCTATACTTAATGCTACATACATTAAACAACAAATGGTTGGCCCCCATGATTAGAAGTTGCCACCCCAACACCCCCCCACTTGCCAAATCCTAGAGCCGCCACTGGACGGGGCACAGGGCATACGTTCAGTAACTGTTAAAGTTTGATGCCTACTAGCCAAACGGAGTGGCGTCATTTGCCAAAATTGCCTAAAATTTCCCAAAATTTGCAAAAAATGCCTAAGATTTGCAAAAATTTGTCAAAATTTGACCATAAAATTATCTCGCACCCTAGAAAAGTGTGAAATGACGCTACTGGTCAAACGTTAAACCATACTACATGATATCACTGCAGTTTCACTCGTACTCGTGGGTCGTCGCCTACTAAAAATCTCTATAACTAGTTAATTTATTCTGGCTAGGGTGAAGAGCCAACAAGAAATTTGTTTAAAAATTATAACTCAAAATTGAAATGTTAACATTGAAATTCTCAAGATCGTCGTTTATTCTTTATTAGCATTGCTTAACTTAACATGTATGTTATTATATATATATATATATATATATATATATATATATATATATATATATATATATATATATATATGAGTGTGTGTGTGTATAGACAAATTAAGATGATTAAAAAAACGGCATGACCACATTTTACTTAACGCTATATTAGACATTGTCTATGCACAAGTTCATCCTTTTTCCGGTCTGCACTCTAGCCAACGTTTTAATTCAACAACTGAATTGTTTGTAACATCACTATGGCGAAGTTTTGCTCCTGGAACAACGTCTGATTCTAACAGCTTTATTTCGAAAAACGCGCTGCTTGCAGTGCTTGACGCCTTGTCCACTAGCTCTTCGCTGTCCACATTTGCATAAACAGCTGAGCGCAGTTTGACCTATTTATTTTAATTATATGCATGACGTCACGGAATCGCTTAGGCGATCAGCCTAATTGCGTCACCTACAGCAGCTTGTTGACCATTTACCATCACAAATAAATTAAAAGGGGAACAAGTGTTGACAAAGTGAATTTTTGGGATCAGTTAATAGGCGGAGAAGCCGGAGACCCCAGAAATTGAGCAAATGATTGCCACAGCGTATAGAAAAATATATGTCTATGTCAAACATATATGTCTATGTCAAACATATATGTCTATGTCAAATATATATATGTCTACGTCAAATATATATGTCTATGTCAAACATATATGTCTATGTCAAACATATATGTCTATGTCAAACATATATGTCTATGTCAAATATATATGTCTATGTCAAACATATATGTCTATGTCAAATATATATGTCTATGTCAAACATATATGTCTATGTCAAATATATATGTCTATGTCAAATATATATGTCTATGTCAAATATATATGTCTATGTCAAACATATATGTCTATGTCAAACATATATGTCTATGTCAAATATATATGTCTATGTCAAACATATATGTCTATGTCAAACATATATGTCTATGTCAAATATATATGTCTATGTCAAATATGTCTATGTTAAGAGGCTCTCATAGTTTAACATTTATTCACAGCAGTTTTACAGTGGAGATCCGCCCTATTGGTTCAGTCTAAATGTAACCATAATCAAACTTGTATCAACATCAATAACCGGAAGTTACAGTGACGTGGCTTGACGTCACAATTGATATTGCTCGCCAAAAATAGGCACATGATAAGTAACCGAGCAGACTTATAAAATACGCGTATCATACGCGTATAATAATAATAATAATAATAATAATAATAATAATAATAATAATAATAATAATAATAATAATAAGGTTTAGAGTGGTTCAGTAGGGTCTGCCCTGTGTTACAACCACTGTTGCACTCAGCCAAATCTAGTATCCTCTAGCACTGAAGTTTATTTTAAAATCATTCGCACTCGTAGACATTACTATCTCCTCGTCCAGTTCATTCCATCTGTCCACCACTCTTGCATCTAGAAAGTGTTGTTTGCATCTCCCAACGCGTTTCTTAAACAGTTTCATGTTGTGTCCTCTGGTTCCATCATACTGTTTCGATGTAAAAAATCTATCTCTTGGCATTTCCACTTTGTTAATATTTTGTATGTCTCGATTAAATCCTCTCTTGTTCTCCTTTTTTCCAAGGTTGCCAATCCACATTGTTTTAGCCTTCCCTCGTTGGTTAGTCTCTGATACCCTTTGATCATCTTTGTTGCTCTGTGCTGTACTCTTTCCAAAGCCTATATGTCTTTCTTCAGGAATGGACACCATTCTTGAACACAATACTCTAAATGTCTTGTAAAGTCTTATTATTACACCCTTCTATCTGCTCACCACCGTTCTTTTGATCATACCTAGAATATTGATTTATTTTATTCATTCATACGCACGTACAGTATTTTAGCCCATTTAGCGTATTTTATTTGGTCATAAGCGTATGATCGAGCTTTGGGTTCATATGTCATAATCAGGTTTTGCATGAACACTGATGAACCACAGCAAGTGTGCGGGTCTATTGTTGTTCGCGTCATATCAAAAGCTTTTTCTAGAACCCGTTTGATAGCTCAATGTCTAAACAGTGTCGTATAATCTGCAAAAATTCAGCAAATAAATATTATTAACGAATAAACATTAGAATAAAATAAGGAATTTATACAAAGGAATGCTATCTAAAAAAGGGGTTTTACACAAAAGAAACTGCTCAAGAGTTATAATATTCTAAGATGGAGAGAGATTAAGGAACACAACAGCGTTTTTACAATACATGCGCTTAATGCCACCGCTTAAGAAATTACATTTTCTAGAAGCTTTTAATCTCTGCCGAAAAGAAAACGGAGAGAGACAGAAGCGGGGGGATGTGGAGACACAGAAGCGGGTGCTCTGATAATCCCCGTGCTTTTTACCTGCTCCATCAATTCTGTTTTCTTATAAACCGATTTCTTAGACTACTGAATGCATTATCATGCGTGTGGCGAGACCAAAGCTACCTCTTAGGAATGCGTGGACAAAAATAGATCCTCGTGCCGAGTCGTGCGCATAAATAACTTGCGGCCCAAGTCCTGTGAGTACTGAGCAGTGAACAAGGTCATTTCGAATAACGTCAAAGACAATTATTACAGCTTTACAAGTACCAAATTTTTAGCACCTATACACAGTAGTACAGATAAACTTACAAGCGGCATAGATTGTTGCGCATAACATTATCAACTTGATTAAAAGTCACAATTTGCCTGGGCAAAGCTTGATAATTACCCGTGCGCAACGGAATATCTTTGTGCGCAAAATACCAAATGTCAGGGATTCCTTGTGCGCTGACAGCGCAACAGCGCAAAGCGCAGCTTAGAGGTGGAGACATAAAGTGTCCTCAATGCAATTCAATCGGAGCCACTTTCGTTACTGAGCTCGCTAAAGTCCATTCGCGCGAGTGTTGAATTGAGTTTTCAGACATGAATTTTATTGCTCTCGTTATTAGTCATGCTCTTCTAGACGTTACAGCGTCTGAAATAAGTTTTTATACGCCAGGTCGGCCTGTTACATAATTACCCTGTCTGTCCGTCTGTCTGTCTGTCTGTCTGTCTGTCTGTCTGTCTGTCTGTCTGTCTGTCTGTCTGTCTGTCTGTCTGTCTGTCTGTCTGTCTGTCTGTCTGTCTGTCTGTCTGTCTGTCTGTCTGTCTGTCTGTCTGTCTGTCTGTTAGGGAATGACCGGAAACGCTATGGGCATTCGTTCTGGTCTGATAGTGCGCTATTCGGCAATATCTTGTCTGTCTGTCTCTGTTTCTGATAAGATATGTGTTCTATGATGGTGTATGTCAATGCTACTATTACTACTACTACTACTACTACTACTACTGCTACTACTACTACTACTGCTACTACTGCTACTGCTGCTGCTGCTGCTGCTGCTGCTGCTGCTGCTGCTGCTGCTGCTGCTACTGCTGCTGCTGCTGCTGCTGCTGCTGCTGCTGCTGCTGCTGCTGCTGCTGGCCACTGCTGCTGCTGCTGCTGCTGCTGCCACTGCTGCTGCTGCTGCTGCTGCTGCTGCTGCTGCTGCCACCACCACCACTGCCACTGCTGCTGCTGCCACCACCACTGCTGCTGCTGCTGCCACCACTGCTGCTGCTGCTGCCACCACCACACTGCTGCTGCCACTGCTGCTGCTGCTGCTGCTGCTGCCACTGCTGCTGCTGCTGCTGCTGCCACTGCTGCTGCTGCTGCTGCACTGCTGCTGCTGCTGCTGCTGCTGCTGCTGCTGCTGCTGCTGCTGCTGCTGCTGCTGCTGCTGCTGCTGCTGCTGCTGCTGCTGCTGCTGCCACCAGCTGCTGCTGCTGCACCTGCTGCTGCTGCTGCTGCTGCTGCTGCTGCTGCTGCTGCTGCTGCTGCTGCTGCTGCTGCTGCTGCTGCTGCCACTGCTGCTGCTGCTGCTGCTGCTGCTGCTGCTGCTGCTGCTGCTGCTGCTGCTGCTGCTGCTGCTGCTGCTGCTGCTGCTGCTGCTGCTGCTGCTGCTGCTGCTGCTGCTGCTGCTGCTGCTGCTGCTGCTGCTGCTGCTGCTGCTGCTGCTGCTGCTGCTGCTGCTGCTGCTGCTGCTGCTGCTGCTGCTGCTGCTGCTGCTGCTGCTGCTGCTGCTGCTGCTGCTGCTGCACCTGCTGCTGCTGCTGCTGCTGCTGCTGCTGCTGCTGCTGCTGCTGCTGCTGCTGCTGCTGCTGCTGCTGCTGCTGCTGCTGCTGCTGCTGCTGCTGCTGCTGCTGCTGCTGCTGCTACTGCTACTACTGCTACTGCTACTACTACTACTACTGTACTGCTACTACTACTACTGCTACTACTACTACTGCTGTCTCTACTACTACTACTACTACTACTACTGCTACTACTACTGCTGCTGCTGCTTCTGCTAACACGACGAACGACGACGATGAATAAGATGACGATGAGAAAGTGTAGGAAGAGATGGAAGATGAAGCTGAGGATGATGTTGCGATGGCAATGACGGATTCGAATCGAGAACCTTCCAAATGCAATGTCCGTTGATTCTGTGTTCTGGACATTTAGCGAAACCAATAATTAAGGAGTTCCGATGTGTTATTATTGCGAAGCAGCATGGTCCATGCAACCCGGGTTAGCTGAGAGTTGCAGCTGGAATAGGCCTACGTCATATCGTGCCTCTCAACTCAACAGCTGGGGGGGGGGCTGGGAATTGAACGGAGTCAACAAAAGTTTCAGTCCACGTCGCTCTTCAGTTTTGAGCTAGATAGTAAAAGGTTCTAGTTTGAAGTTTAGGCGCGGTTCATTGGGGGCCATTAAGCCCCATCGTCCAAGTCCAGCGCAAGCATCTTAGAGCATAAAGAATTTTTTAAGGAAAGCAATAAATTCAATTTTAAAAGGCATCGGTATACTGTATATATTCCAGTGGGAATACGTTTAATTCAGTAATTTATTTCCAGAAATTTTAATTTCGACATCAAACGATGATGAAAAATTTGAGCGTGTTTCGGTGAACCCCACCCCAACTCCCCAACCCCCCAACCCCCCAACCCCAACAGCTCACCTCTGATCGTCTGTCCCGGTGCGTAGCGAACTCCGTCGGCGTAGTTCTGCCCGACGGACACGGCGAGCGGACACGGCGACCCAAGCGACTGCGATTCGTTGGCCCTTCTCCCGGACGGAGCGAGCGTCGTACAGTCGAAGGTTATCGGTCGCTGCTGGGCGGCGAACCGAACCGGGAGAGTCAGCCCGGCCCCGACGACCACCAGGGTCCAGACGAACGACTGCAGATGTCCGGCCCCAAAAGAGGACGCCATTGCCGAGAGAGAGATAGGGAGAAAATATATCCTTTTCTGACACCACGCACGACTCGCCTTTTCCGTCTTCGTCGTCGTCGTCGCCGTTAAAGTTTGAACATCTGTAGTACACCTCTTTGGAAACAGAGGTTCTGCCACCGACGTCACGGCTACCTGTTGTGGCGCGCCAGTTCACCGGGCAGTAACTGCTTTTGGCAGCCGACTGTTCGTCGTCACGCTTCGTTTGGCTCCGTCCGGAAAATCGTTTTCGCGATGCGCCCAAATATTATTATGATCATTATTGCGTTGCATCTTTTTGACGGCTGATGTGCTGGCGTCGGGCCTTCGATTATATAGCCCAACGATGTTTTTCTGTCGCTAAGATTACCCCGAAAATATGGACCAAGCGGACTCACTGGCTGTACGAATCAGCAGAAGACGACTTCGGTGAGGGGTGAGGGGGAATTAAGGACAGAAAAGCAAGGCGAATACATTAGATACATTATCTAATCTTAGCAGTAGTTAGCTAGAGAAGAATTGCCATCAGTATGTTTAGTTACAATTATGATAAGAATAACAGATAATGATGATAACCTGGTTTCAAGTGGTTTGGTAATATTTCTCATGTGCTGAAAATCACTGCTACTAATAAATCCTTCTATTTGGAACATATATATATCTATTATATATATGTTATATATACTATTTGTATACATATATATAATTATATATACTTATTTTGGGGGCATATATACCGATATACCGCCCCCTGTCGCTACGCCCCTGATATTTATTATTATTATTACTATTATTATTATTATTATTAGTATGCAAATTGTGACCGAAAGCTTTCTAGTAGTAGTAATAGTAGTAGTAGACTAGCAAGCAGCAGTAGCAGCAGCAGCAGCAGCAGCAGCAGCAGCAGCAGCAGCAGCAGCAGCAGCAGCAGCAGCAGCAGCAGCAGCAGCAGCAGTAGCAGCAGCAGCAGCAGCAGCAGCAGCAGCAGCAGCAGCAGCAGCAGCAGCAGCAGCAGCAGCAGCAGCAGCAGCAGCAGCAGCAGCAGCAGCAGCAGCAGCAGCAGCAGCAGCAGCAGCAGCAGCAGCAGCAGCAGCAGCAGCAGCAGCAGCAGCAGCAGCAGCAGCAGCAGCAGCAGCAGCAGCAGCAGCAGCAGCAGCAGCAGCAGCAGCAGCAGCAGCAGCAGCAGCAGCAGCAGCAGCAGCAGCAGCAGCAGCAGCAGCAGCAGCAGCAGCAGCAGCAGCAGCAGCAGCAGCAGTAGCAGCAGTAAGCAGCAGTAGCAGCAGCAGCAGCAGCAGCAGCAGCAGTAGCAGCAGCAGCAGCAGCAGCAGTAGCAGCAGCAGTAGCAGTAATAATAGCAGTAGTAGTAGTAGTAGTAGTAGTAGTAGTATAAAACAATTTAACATGATTTAAAGTGGCTTAGGAGGCATTACTGCCTGTATGAAAGCCACTAGGGTCGCTAACGGGGCTTGAACCTCTTGCTCTGTCTGCCTACCGATCCAGCGTATAATCCACTCTGCCATTTCTGCCCCATATTATTATTATTATTATTATTATTATTATTATTATTATTATTATTATTATTATTATTATTATTATTATTATTATTACGACGCTGTGTTTTTGGATCTATCAAAATTAGCCGTAGCCAAGCCTGCTTCCTCCGCTCGATGGCTTTGTGTGGGTTCAAAGGTAACGTCTGGAGCCTTTAGGCAAACTAGAATCACTCGTGAATCTGTGATATCCGTCTCACCAGAAGCTTCTTTGTTTTGACAATATAACGTCTGCCATTTCCTGTTGATTGTGTTACTGCACCACGGGCGAAAGGGCCTTTCGATAGTAGTATGAATCACGTGAGACTTCATTAGACAATGCGAATAAACACACTGCAAATAATGACATTCATGAAAACAGCCGCAATCACGATCATGACCATGACCATGATCAGGTCCTGTTCATGGTCTTGATCAAGGTCATGATCATGATCATGTTCACGATCATGTTCTTGATCATCATTGCAATCCAGGTACAATGTGCCCATAGTCTGGATCGTGATCATGATCTTGATCATGGCTATGATCCGGGATTTAACCTCTATCTTGTGCTATTGTAGATTTGTAATGGCGCTATAAAAGTCCAAGATTAGCTCATGTTAGAGGAGATTGTATATGATCGTGATCCGAATGTGAGAACAGTTATACTTTCTTCAGAAGCAGTTTTTTTAGCTAGACGAGATAGGCTCCACAAAGTGGATCAAATTCTATAACTTTGATCTAACTCTACATTTTTAAACAACAGACAGTCTAAGTGGCTGTGATGCGTCGCAGTGGCGGCTCTAGGATTTGGCAAGTGGGGGCCGTTGGGGTGACAACTTCTAATCATGGGGGCAACCATTTGTTGTTTCATGTAAGTAGTATTAAGTATAGGGTCCCAACAGGGGGCCACTGGGGGGCCAGGCACTCAATAGGGGGCACGGGCCCCTGCCCCCCCGGTGGAGCCGCCACTGATGCGTCGTCGTGCAAGAGAATCTGCCAAATCCGGTGAAATAAAGTTAACACAGTGGGCCTAGTCGTCCATCGAGACAGCAGCACGTACTAGTAAATAAAATTCATTTTAAAAATAGGACCTACTACTACTACTACTACTACTACTACTACTACTACTACTACTACTACTACTACTACTACTACTACTACTACTACGCATAGTTGCCGGCACGTTAACGCTCTTGTCAACAATCACAATCGGACACACAGCACAGAACTGTTGAATATCACGCCTTGAGAATCACGCCGCGTAGTAAAAAAAACAAATTATGTCTTTTTCCGTTATAAACGACTATTGTTGCGTCCTCTGGCGACAAAAACACACACTCAAAACAACCTATACGAAGGCGTCGTCGTCGGCACAGCGGTCCCCCGCCCCCTCTGGCGGCGTCAGATGAGATGCCAGACGCGCTGGTTCCTTGCTCACGCACGCTTGCCTCTCGGAGTTAGTTTCTCCTCTGACCTGACAACTTGCTAAAAACGTCGTTTGCTTCAAAGTAGACAAGATACGCTCTGTTGCGATCATCATTCAAGTGAGCCATTAAATCAGATGGTTAAGAGATTCCAGACTCAAATGAAAAAAAGGAACAAAGGGGTCAACGTCCAGGATCAAACACGGGGGCTCGGTCGTCAGAGGCGTAGCCAGGATTTTTGATTTGGGAGGGTATAACTATTTTGGGTGGGTATAAATCTTAACTATAAACCACATAGACCAGCGGTATAAATCTTATACTATAAACCATATAGACCATATAAACCAGAATAAGATTTTTGATAACCACATGCAAAATTTTGCGCAATCACAATAAAAGAAAAACTTTAAGGCGACCCCTGGAAATGATTTTGGTTGAGAACCGCTGACATAGACCATATAAACCACATATAACCACATGCAAATCACATAAAAAACTTTAAGGTGGACTGATTTTGGGGGTATATATACCGATATACCCCCCGTCGCTACGTCCCTGTCAGTCGTGCAGCTGTGAAATGGTAGGGAGGAGGAGGAGGAGGAGGAGGCAGTGGCGATTCCATGTGGGAGATGAGTGGGGATGCATCCCCCACCGGATTTTTTTTTTTTTGCTTTTGAAACCTATTTTTGGGTAAAAATCTAATAAAACTACGTGGAAAAACTGCGGATGACCTTCTTTTGCCTGTCAACCTATTTTTCGGTAAAAGTTTAGTAAAATTAGAGGGAAAATTCCCTCTTGTCAGCCTTTTCCGGTAAAGTTTATTAAATTTTCCTTCTCTTTTCATCCCACCACCAACTTCCTATGAATTCATTTAGGCCTAATCCCCCCACCAAGAAATCCTGGACCCGCCACTAGAAGAAGGCACTATTCTACCGTTATCCAGGTATGGCAAATTTTGGGGCGCGTCGAGAAAATGTGAAAATGATGTCTCATGATTATCAATTAGTTATTTACGATATTACCACAAAGTCTATTTAGCCTATTGGCCAAATTAGACAGTATTTTACCAAATACTTCCGAAGCAATTGTCTAAATCAAGCCCCGCAGCATGTTCTAAAGGTAAAAGGAACTTCGATTGCTTACATCATGAACGAACCCGAGAGATAGACCATCAAACAACGATGCCGCAGGCATAGCACTGGCTTTTTTGTTTTATATATATATATATATATATATATATATATATATATATATATATATATATATTTGAAAGGTCTCTTTTTAGGTCTGTGACAACCAGAGAGAGAGAGACTCTGAGAGAGAGAGAGAGGAGAGAGAGAGAGAGAGAGAGAGAGAGAGAGAGAGAGAGAGAGAGAGAGAGAGAGAGAGAGAGGAGAGAGAGAGAGAGAGAGAGAGAGAGAGAGAGAGAGAGAGGAGAGAGAGAGGAGAGAGAGAGAGAGAGAGAGAGAGAGAGAGAGAGAGA
The DNA here is from genome assembly GCA_018105865.1 of Metaphire vulgaris. Taxonomy (NCBI): domain Eukaryota; kingdom Metazoa; phylum Annelida; class Clitellata; order Crassiclitellata; family Megascolecidae; genus Metaphire; species Metaphire vulgaris. Next base: position 4,069,984 of record CM030840.1, read on the forward strand.
GAGAGAGAGAGAGAGAGAGGAGAGAGAGAGAGAGAGAGAGAGAGAGAGAGAGAAAGAGACAGAGACAGAGACAGAGACAGAGACAGAGACAGAGACAGAGACAGAGACAGAGACAGAGAGAGGGCAGAAAACAACGAAGACGTTATAAAAACTGCACTAAACATCGAAGAAAATGAATCATATTCGCACGGAACCGTCCCCTGCCCAAGCATTGGCGTAGCCAGAGTTCTAAAATTGGGGAGGAGGAGGAGGAGGATGATGGCACCATCGGTGGCGTAGCGAGGCAAAGTGCCGCCTGGGGCGAGAAAAAAGTGCCGCCTCCAAAATTTCAAAATTTCCTGGAAAAAACCTTACCAATCAAGTCTTTAAAAAAGTCTGACAAGCAAAAATTAAAGTTATCGAGTCTCTAAAAATGTCTGACAAGCAAAAAACCCTTAATAGTTATAATTTTTTGAAGGAAATCTCGAAAATGGAGCAAGTGCCGCCTGGGGCGCTTGACCCCTCTGCCCCCTCGCTACGCCACTGGGCACCATCATGTATTCAGGCGAACTGAGTTTAATCTTACCAGTGAGTCTGGGAGTCGAAATTTTTTGGGTAATATTGGGTTGAGATTTAGAGGAAACTTTCAGCTAAATGCCAATTATTGGCGACCACTTTTTCTTTCCGCCTCCCTCAATAAAATTTTTCAAGAATTTCATAGGTAGTCTAGACCAAATTAGAATGCCAGGCCAATTGCGTGCCCAGGGTCGTCATTTGGGAGGGGCAGAGGAGGCCGTGGCCCCCAAAGGAAATGAAGAAATGATGTATAAGTGTATTAAATAAATAAATGTGAAATGTGCAAAAAATCGCCAAAATTTGACAGAAAATGTAAAAAATTTACTAATTTGCCAAAATTGGCCCAAAAATTGCCAAAATTTGGCCAAAATTGGCCCAAAAATTATTTCGCCCCAAGAAATGTGAAATGACGCTACGTACTGTGCGTAGTGCATAAACATCTCTATCACCACTTTCCGACCACCCTACCCTACCCCCGCTGACTGAATTGTTCAATTGTTTGCTATTATCTACCGCAAGTGAGAGAAAAAACACGGGAGGGTTTAAACAAGCTAGAATTATTTCGAAAACAACGTCGACATTTTGGGTCCGTTATGATTTTAAACGATATCAAAGCTCTGCTATTTCTTGTACACGATCACTGAATGTACTTTTTATCATACGTTTTAAATATCATCGTTGAAAATGACGTTCATAGGCATTTAATTTAACAGCAAATGAAAGCTTTAGATGGCTTACAATGGGCTAATGTCTGTTTGCCTCGGAGTTGCTTACACTGTATACGGGAAAATAGGCGATTGGTCCAATAGTTTCGCGGTAAACAATCTATAGGCGGGCATCGCATCGAAAAAAACAAGTCTCGCCCTTTGGGGTCGGGGGCCAATCAAGGACTCGGGACGGGGCCACGCTTCAGCGCCTTCCTTCCCACGTAGACGGTTAGGTGAGGTGCTTTTCTTAGGCAATTCGGCCGTGTAAAGGCCCGTCACGAACTACAGCATACGACAAACAACAACAGGTCATAATGAAGTTGTGTCAAAAGTACAAGTGTATCTTCTAGACAAACATCATTAGAGCATCACTATGTATTTCACACACAAGCAAAGTGTAGTATATATATATATATATATATATATATATATATATATATATATATATATATATATATATATATATATATATATATATATATATATAGCACTCGCCCCAAACAAAGAACTTGTAAGAACCTAGAGAGTTGTATGTCGTCTGCGATCGCTGGCAGAGCCGTCGACCAAATCCACCCATATCGCCGAGCGCAGGCGGTCCTGCAGTTAGAGGCCTTGGCTCGGTGCCCCTAGCTAAGGGGGCGGGGCGGGAGGGTACATATGTCCCCGGGCGCCGAGGTGTGGCGGCGGCGCGAAAATCGGGTTTGGGGGCGTCAAAATGGGTTTATGCATGGAAGCCTAAATAAATACAGTGGGTCAAATTCTTGAATTCTCTAACCGACGTTGATTTTCCAGAGGTATTTATTAAGGCTTCTATGGTTTAGGGTGGGATAAAAGTAAAAGGAAGCATCAATATGGTTGTGACGGTCTTCCTTTCCGCCCTTTTCAGCTTACGATCAATAGTGACGACCTTTTTTGCCTGTCAGAGTTTTTCTGATATTGAGAACTTTTTAATATGGAAAAGTCTGACCGAACCCAACTCAATCCAACCCAACCCATGGGTTAACCCAACCCATGGACATCTCTCACCTTAATATTAATGTATATAAGTAATAAGGATACCTTAGTATTAATGAATATCAATAATAATATTGGGATGCCTTACTCTCAATGGATTTTCGGCATTGCGTATTAAATGCCAGTCGAATAATTAGATTACGCAATAATAAGAAAGATGTCTGAATAATTATGTTAGTTGCCACGACGATTTTGCCATGGTTTCTCTGAGTCATAAAGTAGGCTTATGTCTATAGTTTTGTCATGGTAACATGAGCATTTAGCAACGTCAATTTGACATTTTCTAACCAAAATAATGTTTACCCGTATTAAATATTCGGAATTTAGCCTCGAATAATCAGAAATATAGAAAAAAATTTTGAAAAATCCATTCAGAATCTTGCCAAAATGAGTAAGTGTATCCAATTGTCTTCTCTCATGGGAGAAAAACGTGCATATTTTGAGCGCATAGACGCCTAACAATGCAGTGATTAAAATTGCTGTTGTATCCAATTTATAGTAGAAATTTGCAACCGTCATAATGCAGTATATAGCAATTTTTGATGTTGCTAAGTGCGTGTGGAGATATAGCCCCCCCCCCACTGGTCTAGGCCGACTCCCAAGGCGGGAGTCGAATGTCTGGGGTTTTCCTGTCCGAATGGTCTGGATACGAAGGTGTGTTTTTACTGTAACTTTTTGGCGAACAGATGTACCTGCATTAGGATGCAAGCATTGAAAAGAAAGTTCACGTTTCGACAAATTATTCAGGTCTTCTACAGTTCATAAGTTACCAAACAGCTTCTATTCTGGCAGTTTCTATTCTGTTGCGCCATCATGATCTGTAGGCAGTGGCGGCTCTAGGATTTGGCAAGTGGGGGGGCCGTTGGGGTGGCAACTTCTAATCATGGGGCAACCATTTGTTGTTTAATGTATGTAGCATTAATTATAGGGTCCCAACAAGGGGCCACTGGGGGAAGGCACTCAATAGGGGGCACGGGCCCCTCTGCTTCCGGTGGAGCCGCCACTGTCAGTAGGCCCTACAAAGTTTACCTGTTTGACATGTCTACCTGTATTTAATAGTGGGAAGAACTTTCTAAGAATCCAAGTAGGAAGAATTTTGCAAACATTTCAATATTTTGAGGAAACAATATAAGAATTTCATTAGAGGCGGGAGCCATGCTTTGTACCTCGTTCTTTTAGCAGGGAACAGATGGCTTGTTCTTCGCGCTTGAGAGAGAGAGAGAGAGAGAGAGAGAGAGAGAGAGAAGAAAGAGACAAAGAGATGAAGCGAGAGAAGAATAGAGGGAGACAGAGAGGGAAAGAGAATATCCTAAGACATTCTAAGAGCATATTAATCCGCTGATTAATATGCTCCGAGTCTAATCCAATCCAATAATCCAACAACAGTTTATTATTTTCCAAATATGTGCAAACTAACATCATAATAGTAATTAATATGCCTCCGAGAGAAATTCCGGGCCCCTGTGCAATCCGATCCAATAATTTGCAACAACAGTTTATTATTTTCCAAATATGTGCAAACTAACATCATAATAGTAATTTCGTGTTAACATCATAGTAGAAATAATAACATCATGTTAACATCATAGAAGAATTAATAACATCATAATAGTATTTTAGCATCATAATAGTAATTTCAGTAAGGCTGAGTTCATCGCGTCTCGTCTGGTTCTATCATTTTCCCCAAAGACTAGGGTTACCAGATCAGTTGGAAAGAATTTAAAGACACACAAACACATTGGCTTGTCAGACTTTTCAGGACGTTAAAAAGAAGAACAAAAAACTAGTGATGAGTACTGATGACTAGCTTTTTTGCTTGTCGGACATTTTTAGGGCGTAAAGGACGCAAACAAGGCATAAAGAACTAATGATGACCAGTTTTAGCAATCAATATCAACCAATAAAAAATCATTTTAATCTAGAGTAATGTCCGAAATCGATAGTCACTATTTTAAATGAAATTTAAGGACATTTTGTGTCTTATTAAGGACAAACGCATGAAATTTAAGGACATTTTGTGTCCTTATTAAGGACAAATGCCCTTAAGGACGGGGCAACGGAATTTAAGGACTGTCCTTATCATTTAAGGACGTCTGGTAATCCTACCAAAGACCAGATCTTCAATGTGTCCGATTCACTTAATACTAACTGAAATGTAAATGTAAATGTAATGAGCTATTTATATTGCGCCTAATCAATCAATCAATGTTAGCAAGCACACTACAAAAACCAATACCCGCGTATATATCCGCAACTGCCCAGTGGCGTAGCGTGACTTTTGGGGACCCGGGGGGGCATCTTTGACATGGGGGCCCCAGAGTTTCAAGCTGACGAGCAAAAAAACCGTTATCGTCTCCACCTTTTTAACCCTGACGAGCAAAAAAGAAAAAAGGTCCTCACCACATCATTTCCATCATTTCTAGGGTTAGGGTTAAGTTCAAGTTAGGGTTAACCCTAACTTAACCCTAGCTTAGACCTCTCTTCGGGGCCCCCCGCCCGGGGCCCGGGGGGCAGTCAACAAAGTGCCCCCGCCCCTAGTTACGCCACTGCAACTGCCTTACTTGCACTTGTGCAGACTGCTGGAGGACGAAGCCCAGTTGCATTCGGTCCCTGTCGCTCGACGGAAAACACCAGACGGTCTGCAGCGCCCTTAAGCCGAGAATCGTTCCGCATCCGAAAATCAGGAACGCGACGAATCAATTCGCCGAACACGCCATGACCGGCTACAAGTACTGGTACGACGATAGAGAGGACCACGACGGACCAAGTTTCTCCTGCGGTAAACACCAGACTGCTGGTCTGCAGCGCCCTGCCACCACCGAGAATCGTTCCGCCGCCGAAAATCAGGAACGCGACGAATCACTGCTCGCCGAACACGCCACCACCACTGCTGCACCTGCACCACCACCACCACCACCTGCTGAGCTGCACTGCTGCTGCTGCTGCACTGCTGCTGCTGCTGCTGCTGCTGCTGCTGCTGCTGCTGCCTGCACCACCACTGCTGCACCACTGCACCACCACCACCACCACCACCACCACCACCACCACGACGGACCAAGCTTTCTCCTGCGGCTGCTGCTGCTGCTGCTCTATGCTGCTGCTATCAGATCACTGCTGCAACAACTCTGCTGCTGCAACTGCTGCTGCTGCTGCTGCTGCTGCTGCTGCTGCTGCTGCTGCTGCTGCTGCTGCTGCTGCTGCTGCTGCTGCTGCTGCTGCTGCTGCTGCTGCTGCTGCTGCTGCTGCTGCTGCTGCTGCTGCTGCTGCTGCTGCTGCTGCTGCTGCTGCTGCTGCTGCTGCTACTGCATACAACAACAACAGCTGCTGCTGCTGCAACTGCTGCTGCAACTGCTGCTGCTGCTGCTGCTACTACTACAGCAACAACAGCAACTGCTGCTGCTGCTGCTGCTGCTGCTGCTGCTGCTGCTGCTGCTGCTGCTGCTGCTACTACTGCTGCTGCTGCTGCTGCTGCTGCTGCTACTGCTGCATGCTACTGCTGCTGCTGCACTGCTGCTGCTGCTGCTGCTGCTGCTGCTGCTGCTGCTGCTGCTGCTGCTGCTGCTGCTGCTGCTGCTGCTGCTGCTGCTGCTGCTGCTGCTGCTGCTGCTGCTGCTGCTGCTGCTACTACTGCTACTACTACTGCTACTGCTGCTGCTGCTGCTGCTGCTGCTGCTGCTGCTGCTGCTGCTGCTACTACTGCTGCTACTACTACTAACTACTATACTACTGCTACTTTGGAATCATCGCGCACCTATAGCAGGGCTACTTCTTTTATTAAAAGCATTTAGGCCTACATAGTAACCAATCATCATCATCATCATAGTTGCTTTCTGCCAGCTCATTAGCGGCAATAGCTAAAACTTTTCCATTTATATTTTTCCGTTGTTAATCTCATTCCATCTATTATTGTCATTTGATATCTTTCGAAGTCTTCTTTGATGTTATCCATCCACTTTTTCCTGGGTCTTCCTCTTCCTCTTTTTCCTTCTTTGTATGTGTAGAGTGCTTTATATGGGAGTCTGTTACTGTTCATTCTATTTACATGTCCACCATCTAAGTCTTCTTCTTCTGATTTTATCTATTATTGTCTCTTTCATTCCCAGTCTTTTCCTGATGTCTTCATTTCTTATTCTTTGTAATTTACTTACTCCCAATATCTTTCTCAAACAACTCATTTCTGCCACCACTAGTCTGTTTTCATCTGCTCTTTTTAATATCCACGTTTCTGATCCATAAAGCATTTGTGGAACAATGATAGTGTTGTATATTTGAATTTTTGTGTTGATCTTTATTTCTTTAGCATTCCAAATATGTCTAAGTCTTCCCATTGTCTGTAATCCTTTTGCTGCTCTCTTTTTAATATCTTGTTCGTGTCTTCCATCGCTTGATATTTCTCCTCCCACATATGTAAAATTCTTTACTTGTTCGATGTTATTTCCTTCTACTGATATGTGTATCATTTTCTCTCTTTTTTTGTTGACTGCCATGACTTTAGTTTTTGCTGGATTAATCCGGAGTCCAAATCTTCTGCTTGTTTGATTTACTTGGTCTGTAAGCCTTTCTAACAGACCAAGTAAATCAAACAAGTAACCAATGCTAAGTCTTAATTAAGAAGAATGTGTAGACCCACGTGTTACCATTGCGCCAATCAATAATCGGGTTATACTGTACTGATTTTGCTAGGTCATGGAGTCAAATTGAAGCGCAAATTGTGATACTTTCTATCGAATCCACGCAGTCGCTGGACATTATATAGTGAAGACAATAATATATTCTACGGGGCGACGTTCCAACTTTCTCTAGTCAGTTGAACTGCGCCAACTTTTAATTAAGTACAAAAGGTTCAAGCATGATCATTTCTTTCTAGGGCCTATTATTTGCACACGCAATCGATTCACGCAATGCAATTTCTAGTTTATTTCATGACTAAACGACTTTAAGCAGTAAAATCTTTGCTTTATATAGTAGCTCATTAGCCTAATTAAAGCGTTCGACACACTTTGAATGTGCATTCTATGACTCCACTTTGATGCCACATAACTGTGTCTTTGCAGGCTTTTAGTTATAGGCATATCGAAGTAGTTTTGCATCCGTTCTTAGTATTAAGCACTGGGATTAAATTTTCAGTGTTCCAGCCAAATTTCAAATTTTCTGCAGGTCAAGTTATGAAACGATTTCTACTCTGCCGTGCTATTATGATTCTGTACAGTGACACGGCTTTAATTAAACTATATACTGCTGTGCTGTGTGATCGTGTATGGTTCTTACGGGGACAGTGAAAATCTGTACACAATTGATCGTAGTCTAGATTGGCTACAGGTGATGCTTTGTTACCGAACCTAATATGCAGTGGCGGTTCTAGGATTTGGCAAGTGGGGGCCGTTGGGGGCAACTTCTAATCATGGGGGTCAACCATGTGTTGTTTAATGTATTTAGCATTAAGTATAGGGTCCCAACTGGGGCCCACTGGGGCCAGGCAGTCAATAGGGGCACGGCCCCCTGGCCCCCCGGAGCCGCCACTGCTAATATGTCTTAGCAGCGTTAAGTTAATCTTTCTTAGCAGCGTAGAGATAGACCTGTCCGCGTTCTTCAGTGTTTATTCTAGCCGCCTTGACATTGGGGGGGGATTTTGAAATGTTGGGGGAGGTCTGAGTCTCCACACTTTGGGAAATTTCCATCCCCAGCCAACATATAAATTATTTTTTTTTGTGGGGGATTTTAAAACTGGAGGAATTCCCCAGAGAAGGCCTAGAATAAACACTGCGCGTTCTTATTACTGCTTTTTACTAGAAGTGTCATGTCCGTGCAATATAGGTAACAGGTAGAGGAATACCAGCTCAATTTTACTCATAACAAATTGTTTGAAAACGGGATGGAGTCTACAGAAGGATGTTTTCTAAAATGTGGATGGCACCGCTAGTAGCATAAACATCTGAAAACACAAATAAGACAACGTTGCTGATCAGCAATTGTTTGCTTTGCGAGACAGTAAAGTACTAAACTCCTCCACTGGTCGAGGTCGAAAATTTGAGGTTTTGACCTTCTGACCACCTGGTCGAAATGTTTGCTCCGAGAATGGTTCGATCATTCTGCCTCTTACAAATCTAAGATAGATCGTGATCTCGTGGCCATATTGAAACGACCGTTTGCAAACGTTTCTAAATCAAAGGACCGGCATACAATAAGCAAGTACGCTATCTATTACTTGAAAAATGTCTCACAAAAATACTGGCCATATCAAACGTTCAGAGTCAAATTTGCCGAAGCTCTCTGAAGTTTCAAAATAGAGCCGCGCACACAAATTTCATAGAGCCGCGCACACAAATTTCATTAATTTTGCACAAACTTTCCTGACGAGCATATTTTGTTCGTCGCCTCAAATGGTTGAAAACGAACGTGCCAATGAAAGTCTTCGTGCCAGAGTAAGCTGTCACGTTGATCAGTTCAACCGCTCAGCGCGTGATTTTCACCGTCAACGGCGGTGTCTGTGTGTGGGATCGTCCATAAATTACGTAACGCGATTTTTGCGCCTTTTCGACGCCCCCATCGTAACGCGACGTAACAAAAAGTCTGACCCCCTAAAGCAGTGGTTCCCAAACTTTTTCGGTCGGCGTACCCCTTCAGACATTTTTCGAAAATCCGTGTACCCATAATTTTCAAAGTAAATTTAAGGAAGCACACTTTCGATTTTTAAAAGCATAAACATGGTATCTGATTCATGAAATTTAATAATGTCTTCAAACCTACATGTAATCGGACTGCATTAGCCATAATCATTAACTAGTTACTAGACCTACTAGGTTTTATTAAAGCTTATTAGGATAAAAATATCGTACTTGTAGCATTCAAAGTTAAATTTGCATAACCTATCGGTCAAATGAAAACAATAAAATGAATCAACGAGATGGATGAGGTTGCATCTCATCAGCCAGTTTCGAGAATCTTTGCTGCGTCTTTGATCCACACAGGGCGATTTTTGATTTTGCCGCGCTGACCAAGGAAGAGTCAAATACCACAAGGTGATAGAACAGGTTAAACTTTAAACTTATAGCGAGAGGTGACGGGTTAGAGGGATACAAGAGGTCTACATCTGTCACTGTAGTTTGAGAAAATCAAATCCAATCACAATTTTTTAGAACTTTTGCAAATATTGTGAAATTTGTTACTATCAAACATCAGTGCATAAGAATTCCACTGACTTTCCACTTTCCGCCGCGTACCCCCTAGGAAGTCCATTTTGTACCCCTGGGGGTACGCGTACCACCGTTTGGGAACCACTGCCCTAAAGTATGACGTAACAACGGGTCGACTCCCCTTTCGGTCTCCGGAAAAGTCTTGACAAGCAAAAAAGGCCATCCTTCCCTCTCAAAATAACCTGACATCCTTATATTTTTTATTCTCCCTCTCCAATTAGCCTGACAAGCAAAAGAAAAGAAAAAAGGTCATCATCTTTAAATTTTTTGCATTGCGTTATGTCACACTCACAGTGTTTATTCTAGCCACCTTGACATTGGGGGGGGGCTTGAAATGTTTGGGGGACAAGGTCTGAGTCTCCACACATGAGGGGAATTTCCATCCCCCAGCCAGCATATAAAAATTTGAGGGAATTTTAAAACTTTGGGGGAAATTCCCCAGAGAAGGTCTAGAATAAACACTGCTCACACTCACGGAACCTCCACCTCCTCACACTTCGTAACAAATGACCGGACCTCCTCCTAGGCGCGTTACGTCATTTGTGGATGGCCCCTGTGGAGGAAACGCTCCAGGGTAGGCCGTATACGCATTCGTAGTTCGCCGGGAATGTACGAGTTTAAAGATACTGTAAGGTGAAACTTCTTAGTCAGGCTAGGCAGAGATAGCTAGGGTATTCGACCCCCCCGGACGAGGTATAAATTTTGCGCCCCTAACTTCCAGTGCTGACCTTTTTTGACTTATCCAAAATTTGTTATGAAATAGTGAAGAAATTAAGAGTGAAGGGTCAACCGTTTCCTTCGGATAGTGGAAAAGGTCCAGAATCGGCTCTGATAGCTAAAACGGTTAAAAGCAGCAGCTAATGCAGCTTTGAAATAGTGAGAAACAGCAAGCATTTGCTTTGAAATTGTACGACCATTTTATGTTCTAAGCAAGACGAGACCATACGAAAGAATCAGAAATAGAGTAGGCCCTATAGATCTACAAACGAACGACTGACGAGCATGTTTGAAGAGCAACTGGTTGTACTGAGATAGAGTAAATATCCACCAGTTAAGGCAACATTAATCGGTTCAACTCTCCTGTTATGTGAGAATATCTGATAAAGAATTAAGCTAAATAAACCACACTTTATAAATATATATGACTAGAATAGCAACAACCAGAAAGATCAACAGTTCTCACCATTTTAGACGGTGTCCAGTTATACTTATCCAAGGTTCCAGCAGGGGCGTTCAGCAGGGGCGTATATATATATATATATATATATATATATATATATATATATATATATATATACCCCAAAATCAGTCTACCTTAAAGTTTTGTATGTGATTTATATGTAATTATATGTGGTTTGTATGGTTAATGTGGTTTATAGTTAGGATTTATACCCCTCTCAAATATTTATACCTCCCCAAATCAAACTCCCGGCTACGCCCCTGGGCTCCAGTTCAATGTTAAATAAAAAACGTCTTTGAGCAAAAATGCTCATTATTAAAATACTACAGATACTGTTAATTCTCGGCCTAATCCTAAGAAAGGAGAAACTTTAAGCTTACTTAGCTATATGATAAAAGCACTGCTTAATTAACTAGTGAATAATCGATCACTGCAAAATAGCACCGAACAAATGCAGCCAACATATATCGTACATATCAAATATAGTTCTGTCAAAATACCCTAGCAAAATAACATCCTTGTTAAAAATTAATGAAATTTATTTTAGATAACAGTTCAGAGAATTCCCATTGTTTTCAGATATTGGCCTAGGCACGGGGGGCTCGGCCACTTATTCGGACCGAGACCGGTTGCGAGATTCGCCCAAAACCAGTGAGCAGTTGAGGGGGGGTTGGGGTAGTATGAGATCATGAAACCTACCTCAAAGCGCTTGAGACTGGATTTTTGCTCAAGACTTTGGCCTGAAAATGTCTATGTGCCCACCCTATACTGGAATCCTGACTACATCACTGTTCTCAGACGGACAACTTTAAGTAATCACACCTGCAAGTTTTTTGTCTCGAAACTTAGGATACAAATATTCCTACGCAAAGCCACCTTCAAACCTGAAAATTAATAATTAGCAACACCCGGCGACTACGCCGACTAGATTCACCTTTGTTTCATTTAAAATGTCTACATTTAAACTTTTAATAACATACATTTTCCAATGGCGTAGCCACAAGGGGCCAGGGTGGGCGCGGTCCTCTTTTCGGGCTGGGGATGAATATTTTGGAATGTTTTGTCTTCTGTCTTGGACAGTGACACAGGGGCTATATAACCCACAACACTGCTATGGTCCATGTACTGTACAGGCAGTATAGTCAAGATAACAGTGATACCAAAAGAAACTGGTGAATTGCAGCATTACCGGTATAATTGATAGAAAACAATGGTACTCGAGAAGCTTATTTGCAGTGTTTTATACAGGCCTGATGGGGGGGAGGGGGATTTCCGCTAAAAACCACCAAAATCTCCCAAAATCCATGCACAAATTAACCTCGTGTTTCTAAGGTTTAATGTAATCTTCAAATACCATAAAATGATTGCTTAACACCAGCTGCCATCATATCAGTCAGTCAGTCAGTCAGTCAGTCAGTCAGTCAATCAATCAAACAATCAATCAACCAAATCAGTCAATTAGCATCAGACGGTTCAGACCACAAATCAAAGAAAACAAGAGGCACATGGTTATTTGCATTTAAGATGGCCTCATTCCAAATACATTAAATTAGTCCAGGAGTATGCCCATCAAACACAATCAGATCATATCTCAGTATCCATAAAATGATAAAATGATTTCACTATCGCAATTTTCTTAATTTTTACCAGTGAAACTGTGCTCAAGTTTGCTACCGGTCAGTGGCGGCTCTAGGATTTGGCAAGTGGGGATCGTTGGGGTGGCAACTTCTAATCATGGGGGGAACCATTTGTTGTTTAATGTATGTAGCATTAAGTATAGGGTCCCAACTGGGGGGCCACTGGGGGCCAGGCTCTCAATAGGGGGGACACGGGCCCCCCTGGCCCCCCGGTGGAGCCGCCACTGCTACCGGTAAATAAGTTTTACCCAGCAGCAATGTTTGGCACACTTAGTACTTCTGCTAAAAGGCCTCAGGATGACTGTGCCATTTTGCCACAGAATACTCGATTAATGTCCATTGTACTGTTGCAAAGTCCATCACCATATGAAGCAGTACGATTAGCAACATCCAAACTAGAAGTTGTAGCTTATCTCTTATAAGACATAATGAGCACACACACAGAGACGTGCACACACACACACACACATCATCTTTTCCTTCATGTGCTGAAGTTGAGGTGACAGCACCAACTTCCTTTCTCCAACAATGTCTATCCTGTGTTTACCCGACTGTTGCGGACAACTGCAGTCATCGTCCACTCATCCACATCATCCGCTCATCTTCGTTTTCGCCGCTCTGTCTGTCTGTTTTTTCGGGCCTCCTTCCTTGCTGAGTTGGCCTTTCTAGCGTTGACCTAGCATCATTGATCCTCTGTAGGTGCCCAAACAATTGCAGCTTCCTTCTTTAACGCACGCTGATGAACCATCTTTCCCTATATGCCATTTGCAATTTAACTTTTCATTGGTTTTTCTTTCTCTCCAGCTTATTCCTTGTAGGGTGTGTGATGAGTAAATTTTCAAAGCCTCCATTCTCTTATGCAATTTCTTCTTGTTCTTCAAAGTTCAGATTTCACATCCACATGTTGCTGTACTTTATGTGACACTTTCCATCATTCTTTTTGTTGTTATGATACTGATGTTCTTATCTTACATACACTCACAAAAAGCAGATGACAGAAAATCAATTATTTTTCTAATCACAATACAATACCAAAAAGTATGTACCAAAAGTCGTAGAATACAACATTTATTCGGAAAATACATTTATTAAGAAAGTCAACATCCTCGAAAAAGCATTTGAACATTGCATAACTTCAAGAATACCATGTGAACTGATTATAAAACCAGAAATGGACAATTTGAAAGCAAGCAACAAGCGCTCGTTTAACTTAGCGCCGACTTCAAAAAATCACGCAGCCGGTCTTTCCAGTTTCTTTCCAACTTCTGGGACTCTCGCTGCATCCTCGCAAAACTCAGAAAAAGCTGTTCGAGCGTCATCTGGCTGACGGAATAGTCCTCGATCTGCAGCCGGTCTTTCGATCCTTCAATGGTACGGAAAATATAAGACCACTTCAAACCCGGATTGTACACCTGGTAGTTCAGCAGACCCTGGTGATGATCCTTCAGGACGCTGTCGGGAAAGGCGTTCTTCATGAACGCCTGGACTTGCTGAACCATCGCATCCATCTCGACCGTGCCACCTCGAACTTTGATCATCATGGAGAAGCCCTCGGTAAATTTTGCCTTCAGCTGCTGAATGCTTCCAAGGCAGTTTAGGCGTCCATTGACCATGATTGCCACACGCGTACACAACGCTTCACATTCTTCCATGCTAATCAGCACAAAGACATCATATACTGTACTATACTATAAAATATATATATATATACTATATATAAGTTATATATATATGTATATATATAAGATAAAAGTAGTCATCTACTCGAACGAGCATCGGGCTTCCGGCACTGATCTCTGGTACTAGGCAAGCAGTGACGCATGCGGCTTACATGTTGGATTACATATTGGATATGATGTACAGTGTACATTAAATATAATCTAGAGTAGGTTGCCATTACTTTCTCTAGACCTGCATTTTACCTTCACAGCATAGTGCTGCTACCAATTTATCAATGCCTAAAAGATGAACGTCTTGGTTGGCCGCTGGCACCACGACTAGATACCGGGATGGTCACCCATCCAAGTACTAACCACGCTCAAAGTTGCTTAACTTCGGTGTTCTGACGAGAAACGGCCGCACAACGCGAATAGGCGGGTATATATATATATATATATATATATATATATATATATATATATATATATATACAGTATATAGTGCACTGGCATTAATTAGATACAATAGTACTTCGCTATAATGGACTCGGCTGAAACGTGGATTTTACGAAGGATGATGAAGATTTCATGGATGGAAAAGAAAACCAACGAAGATATCTTAAATGAAATTGGAATACAAAGAAGTCTGATGGTAACCATCAAAAAAGGCAGCTTTCCTTCTTTGGACAAATAATGAAGAAGGAAGACCTGGAGCATTTGGCAATAACCGGAAAAGTGGAAGGGGAAAAGAGCAAGAGGAAGGAAGAGAAACACCTATGTAGACTGCCTACGAGAAGGAATTGAGGGAGTGAAGAACAACATCAAATTAATAAGAGGACGTCAAGATCAAACGGAGTGGAAATCCATGGTCGCTGATGTAGAAATACACAGCACCTAAAGAAGAAGAAGACTGCATAATGCAATTTCTCATCTTTCTTCAGTGTTCATGAAAGCCGAATTCATATGGTCTGCTTTTCTCCAGGAAGGTCAAGGAAAAATTCTCACACAGACAGCGGAAAATGAAGGCCTTCAATACAATGTAAAGTTGATCAAGTGGCATTGTGAAAAATGGCTAAGACCTATAATAATACTAATACTAAATAATAATAATAATAGTAAAACAGGTTTTAGAGTGACTCAGTAGGGTGTGCCCTGTGCAGTGTTGGAGTTGTGAAATTTGAGCTGAGGGGGTTGAGGACTGAAATTCAATGCATGACAGAAACTGCATGTACGCAATATGCGATTTTTGGAGGGTTGCAAAAGTTAGCTAGGGGTTCACCCCTCCCCCCCTCCCCCCAGCAGCTCCAACAATGGCCCTGTGTGAGAATGACTATACGTATGACATAATTAACGAATTAAATTCAAATCGTAAAAAATGTGATAACAGCTTTGCATTACTTATGGGATGTCAAGACAAGTGTGCGTCCACCATCTCGCATCGCAATTAGAGTGTCCCAAACAGCTCTCCTGGTCGCTGGATCCATACCGGTTGTAGGTTCATCGAGAAATATGATCGGTGGTTCGCCAATCAGGGCAACCGCAATGCTTAGCTTTCTCTGATTGCCACCACTGCAAGATTAACAATCAATTTCACAACAACCATCATCGCATAATGATGATTATATTAAAGATTCCCGTATCGGATTGCATTTACAAACGTACACGCTAGGCAAACCAGATTTTAAATAGTAAAATTGAAACCTGTGCAGTATATACATACTGGACTACAGTGGCGTACCCAAAGGGGTTGGGGTTAAAACCCCCCTTGGCTGCTGAAAACAAAATAATTTTAATGAGTCTTCATGCATTTTAAATTTTTTGATGTGACTTTGGGGGTCAAACCCCCCCTTGGCTATAGACTGTAAAAGTCTAAGTAAGAGGCGAAGACCTTCTTTTTTTGCTTGTCAGCTAAAAAAACTAGAGGTGATATACCGGTATTTTGCTTGTCACGCAAAAAAGTAGAGGTGATAACATTTTTTCACTTGTCAGGATTTTTCCAAAGTTGGTCACGGTCAAAACCAAAAACCAAACCCCCCTTCCGGGAATCCTGGCTACGCCACTGCTGGACTAGCTCTTTTACTGTTGACTATGCCTAGCATTGCAAAGAAAAAAATCGCATACTGGTAACTAAACCAAAACCACTCCGTAAAACGATATAAAGGCCAGATACCAAAAACTATATTTAAATTGATTTTATTGATGCAAATTAAATTTATCATATAATTTTCTATGACACAGTTATAAACATGTCAGAAGACAATGAATAAACAAGAATGTCTATTTAGTTAATCGCTAACCTCAGCGTACAGGTGAGCTTATTGGCACTCTCTTTAAGCATCAGGCGCTCCATGACATTGTCTATGACCTTGTTTCGGTTCTGACTTGTTATGCCTCGAAAGCAGGCGATCATCGACAGCGTTTCCCGCACGGTCATCTGCGGCATATGATTGTCGACCTGAGGACAGTATCCGACCAGCTGGTAGACCTTGGCCCTCTCTTTGACAACACTGTGCCCGCCGATGAAAACATCTCCAGAGGTCGGCAGCAGGTCACCCATCAGCATCCGAAAGCACGTCGTCTTGCCGGCGCCGTTGACCCCGAGCAGCCCGAAGCACTCGCCCTTCTGAACGCCGAGGCAAAGCTGGTCGACGGCGACGAAATCAGCGAAGACCTTCGTCAGCTCTCTTAGGACGACCGGTTCCAAGACGGTCAAATTCAGCACGCGTTCTCTCTCGTCCTGCACGTCGGAATCTCGCGAGACGAGCACGTCGGTGCCCAGTTCGACCCTGTCTTCCGAATCGGCTCTTTTGCGAAGACGTTTCCGCACTGGAATGCAGCGCACCCTGCCTCTTTTGCTCTCAATTATGCCCAGCAACACGAAGAAGAAGACGCTCTGCAGAATCATAAACATGAGTGAGCGTCCAATGCCTGGAAGCTCCCACGCATAGTAACTTCTTGGGACCAAACAGAATGAAGAACGATGAGCACAGTCACCTGCAACATACACCATGATGCCACAAGTCTCCAAATTCAAAGAATGCTAGCTACACAAGTCCCCTATTACATGACATTACATTACAGCCACAATACAAATACAAGCCCAATAGTCACAAATGATCGCAATTGTCTAAACCAGGGGTTCCCAAACTTTTTGTGCCATGGAACCCTTTGAATTCTTGAACATTGTCAGTGGAAACCTACTCATAATATGGATTGGAAAATACGAGAAAAGACATGACTGTTTTGGAAAACAATAATGTGTACGTAACATACAGTTATTTTAGCTGAATAATGTTTTGAAGCAAACATATTAACATAGTCACTAGTCCAAATTTTGAAACACATACAGTTTACAGTTTGGGCGTAATACATAATAAGTATCAACTGTATTTATATAACACCAGTTAGGTTTCTTTACAGAATCAATGATCGCCGCCTCAATTTCTATTGCCGCACTATCTTTATAAAATTATAATTCATCATTCTTGGTTGAAGACAGATTGAATCAATAATAATTTTTTAGTTTTTGTATTATCGTCACGGAACTGGGGCGCGATTTTTAGGGGAAGGGAGAATCTTCCCCCACTGCCTAACTGCATCCCCCCTACTGCTACATCCCCCATACTGCTACATTTCCCAACAACTACATCACCCCCAAGCTCGACATATCCCCCCCCACTGCTCCAGGTCACAAATCGCACCCTGCACGGATCCCTGGTGTTCCGCGGAACACTCTTTGGGAAACCCTGGTCTAAACCAAGCCAAATGACCAAACAGTTCTAAACAATATTTATAAATCAGTATACTTAACACAGCAGACTATAACATAATAAGCAAATATTTCAAATAGAAATTAGTAAATTATCTAACATTACCGGTAGGGCCTAAATATGGAGCTGCATCATAAAAATTAGAGAGCTATACTGTAACATATTGTATAACCACAAAGAAAAGCTCAACAGCAGCCTCTGATTACTCTTATGAATATACAATTAAGTTGCATCTATACCAGACATGTTCTTAGCTAGGTTAATGATGTAATGCAAATGGTTTCAATATTATAATGTTAGCAGGAGAACTGCTGATGCAATAACAGAAGCTCCCACATAGGGTATATCCTACTGAACCACTCTAAATCCCGCTACTATTGTATTATGTAATTATATTCATTAACAATCTTTACGAAGAGGTAACAGCAATGGCGAGAAACAGCAATAGACAAACCAAATCAATTCTACTACCTGGGCAACAGTTACGGGTACGATTACCGGTACTCATTTGCCGGCAATACGTCTCCTGATCCATTGACCCAAAGATGTCGCTGCAAATCTGGTGACTCGCAAAGTTTCTGTACAGATCCTGAAACGCCCTTTCGAAGCAGAAATTCGGCAGCAGAGCATAAAAGACCCATTCGAGTACTCTGCCACTGTGCTCCAGACTAGGGATGGCGTTGAAAACAGTGAGCGTAATTCTGGAAGCCAGAACTAAAGGGGAAAGCAAAGCCACACAAAAGCTTCTATAGATCAGAACCGAGCAGTTTAATGCCATCCGCTTAGGTAAAAACTAGGGCTGCATAAGCAGTGTGTATATGAATGATTAACTAATTGATTAATCGTTAAAATTTTTAATCAATGAAATTTTCTTTAATCGATTAGTTTTTTTACTAACTTTTAAAATATTTTGGTTACTTATTTACTTGAATACTACTTAACTTACTAAATTTCTATTTCCATTCAGACAACAATGGCGAGTAATGCAAGCAATGGTGCAGTTAACCATTTAAGAGGAGAGTTGAGCAAGCTTGCATTTGCATTTTGTTTTTAAGCTATGGCAGCAACGTAGACATGTACAGAGCTGCAATGCAAGCAGATCAGCTAAAAGCAGTATATAATTTGTAATCTAAATTAATGAATTAATCGGTTAAAATTTTTTCCGATTAATCGAACAAGAACATTTTTTTAATCAGTACCAGCCCTAGTATAAACAATCATCAGAAAGCAATGAAACAGAAAAGGGATGCGCTTAAGGTATATGGAGCGAAAACCTGCAGCTGAATGAATTTTCGCATTAGTTCGTTCATTCTCTCATACTTGGACCATTCTTTGTATTTGTGCTTTCTTAGTGGCAGTGTTTAATCTAGACTCCTGGACTCCGGGGAGGAGGGGGGAACTGACAAAGCCGGGGGGAAGTCAGCTAGGGGGACTGCTGTTAGTTGATGTAGTATGCCAAAATTTCCAGGGGGAATTTGAAATTTCCCCGAGGGAAAGGGGCAATTTCCCCCGGAAAAGGCCTAGATTAAACCCTACTTAGTGGGGTTCTAGGACAATTGATCATCGGACAATCGACCACACTGACGAGATTTTGGCTGTCAGCCTTAGCGCAGCTGTATGCTGCATGTGCTTGGTAGGATTCCAAGCGGACTTTTCTTTTTCTTCTCAAGTACCATCAGTGTTTATTCTAGCCACCTAGACATTGGGGGGAGAGGAGTTTACCATTTGGGGAGAACAGACATTGGGGAGGTCATACTACATGCCAAAATGTCAAAATTTTGGGGAGGGAATTTCAAACTTTGGGGGAAAATTCCCCCCAGAGAAGGTCTAGAATAAACACTAAGTACCATGCATTGCTGCATTGGCGGCCATGGACTTCCACTTTTCACGATCTCTAGTATTCCTCAGGAGTTCGATGTTGTTGTCCATCTCCAGTCTCTCTCTTAGTCTGTCTGGGTATTTTGATCTTTGTTTTCCTCTTGATCATTTACCCTCCATCATTCCTGTAACTGCCAAATTCTCAAGTCCCTCTTTACTCATCAAGTGCCTCAAAAAATTTAATCTGTCTCAGCTTGATGGTAGCAATTAGTGCTTGTTCCTCTTCCATCATCTGCAAACTTTCTCTGTTGATTTTTTTATCCGTTCACAGGACTTTCAACATTCTCCTGTAGAACCACATTTCTGCAGTTTCCAGTTTCTTTTTCATAGCTTTTGAAATGGTCCAAATCTCTGCTCCAAACAGCAGAACTGACTATAGCCAGTAGCACTTAAGTAGGACTGACGTAGCACTTAAGTATTCTGAGCCACGAAAGCAGATTTTGCCATGCTGATTCTTGTCGCTTCTGCCATCACTTGTGATAATGCTTTCCAAATACCTGAACTGAGCTACTTGTTCTATTTCTTTTCCGTTTAAGAGAATCCTGCATTTGGGCACGTCTTTATTTTTGGTGACTATCATGGTACTAAAAGTCTTTCTTGTATTGATTTTCAGTCCTTTGCCTTCACTTGCTTCTACCAGTTTGTCTACTAATAATCTCTGCAGCTCTTTCTCTGATAATGCCAATAGTATTGTGTCATCAGCAAATCTTATGTTATTGATAATGCTTCCTCTAATCTTTATTCCTTCCAGATCCTTGATCATTCCAAGAATTTCCTTTCTGCATAGATTGAAAAAATACGGTGATAAACCACAACCTTGTCTTTGTCCCTTTAAGATCTTTATCCATTAACCTCTATCACCATTTAGCCTCATAGCTGCCTTCTGCTTCCAGTATAAATCTGCTGTAATAGCAGACTTTTATGGCATTAAAAAAATCAAAATTTGAAAGCGCAGCGGTTTCCTGGAACCGTTTTGGAGAGAGACGACCGTAATTACACATATGGGCGGAATGAGTTAGGGCAATTGCTGTCATTCTCTAAATGTGTTTTGCGTATGTTTTCTTAATGTGTTTTGAGGTTATTTTCTTAATGTGTTTTGTTTTTATGTATAAAAGCATGTATCTCTGCTGATAAGTTTTTATTAAAAATGCAATGAATCTGTGTGGTCAATCATATGGTGGTCAAACGTCCACTGTGGTCAATCGTCCAGTGGTCAATCATCTGGTGGTCGATCGTCAAAGTACCCTTGGTGGCCACACATTTTAAACAATTTTGAAGACATTCATGTCACCTGGAGTCAATTTTACATAATAATAACAAATAATAAATTATGCACTTTTATAGCACCATTTCTAATACCCAAGGGTATCAATCGAAGGTACTTAAAATCCATCCGCAAAAGACCAGGTCATTCCAGAGATCAGTCAGAGGGAAACAGCAAGACAGACTATGGAGGAGGAAATGCTAATTGGAAGAGATGCGTCTTAAGCCTAGATCTGAAAATACTCAGTTTATTGGAAGACCTGAGAACCAGAGGATCAAGTTCCAGATGTTTGGTCCAGAAATAGAAAAAGCTTTCTTACCAATTTCAGTGTTGGCTCTAGATATACTTAACAACGAATTAGCGAATCTTGTTGAATGAGAATGCCATGGGCTGTTTCATATAGTCTCAGATAAATGACTCATATAAGCAGACAAATTCATACTCACTAATCAACACAATGATGCAATAGACAAATGCTTGTGCAGTTGATGGAACTTGAAACATAAATGAAACAACATAGACGCATGGAATGATGGCAACAGCATAGAATAAGAAATCTAGAAGAACAAACCTACAACAGAAGCATCGGACAGACAAATTGCATCATGAGATATGTCACTGCACCTTGAATATGTAACACAATGCAGAACAAATTGGCTAAAAGTTCCGCATCTGACAAGTTCATAGTGGTTTTCACACAGGCTAACTCAGTCTCCTAAACCATTTTAAATCACATCATCACCGTCGTCGTCGTTGACGTCGTTGTCTTCGTCGTCGTCATCATCATCATCATCATCATCATCATCATCATCATCATAGTGTGACTCAGCATTTTCAAGAATGTACAGTATATTGCAAAGCTTGTAGAAAGTTAGAAAAGTGATAACAACATTGCTGCGGAAATCCAAATTTAAGGCAATAAAAGCATTCTGCATGATTCCAGACAGAACAGATATGTAAATACCATAACAATTATTATCATTGCCAGCATTCTAAAGAGTTAAATAGAGAACTATTAATTATGCAAAGAACGTTTGCTACATACCAAATGACTGTGCCGTCTGCATATCCAGGAACCTGAAAAGAAATCAGAATGATGATGACAATGGCCGAGGGTATCATGAAGTTGATGACGTCCCAAACGAAAGATCCCAACCAAAAGTTAGAAACCGAGGCGCTACTGACAAGCTGGATGTGCTTGGCACCGGACACGCGCTCCGAAACTACGAAGACCGCAAATGTCGAAATCACAATACCCATTCCGAACGACATGGCGATTGAAGAAATCAGCGGAACCATAAAACTATCCAGGAAAACCTTTTCCAGTTTCTCGGTAAGACTTTGTGGCAACGGATGGTTTACCACTTCGATGGAGCGACCCGGTTGACCGAAGCACCGCATGATAGCATTGGTAACGTAAGACAGAGATATCGCAATCGAATGAAACGCATTGCTGTTAAACCAGCCGACAATTCTTGCCTTGCCAGAGGTCGTCTTGCCTGGAACCGCATCCACGGTGGCGCCAATCAGATACCTCGAGTTGTAATTGTCTACGCTAAGATTGGCGATTTTCAAAAGATAGTCGTCCATTCCCGTGTCGTTATTCACTTCAGCGACACTTCCTCGGCCAGAGTTTACTACTTGTGAGTAGCAACGAGACAGATTCGACGCAGCAGCGCCGACACCGGTGTCAGCATGCAGCAGCTGAAGTGGCACGACAGGCGCAGTAAAGTGGCTGAGATTGAGGTGCAACGGTGGCATGTCAGTTGTATCCAAATGTTTGAAAATCGTCAGACACAGAAAAATTGCTATGAAAATGGGAAAGTAAAGCTGATTGAAGGACATCCAATAATTTCTCACTGAACAAATAAATCTTTTGCTAAACATTCCTTGAAACTGCAAGAAATTCCTTACACAAGTTGTCTCCTTCGGCAATTCGATGTCAGACACTGAAATATCGGAAAAAAACAATACAACCAACTGGTCAATGCAATACCACACGTATATCAAAAGTCATTTAGCTTATGCAGCTTACCGCGATATCTGATGACTGCATCTCACCAAGATCCCATGTTTTCATTCAAAATGGCAGAAATGTCATAAGAATGCAAATCAATAATAACCAAAATGACAAAGGCAGCACCCACCTCACCTCAGATTACCGGTATATGATACTGCGTGATCTGACTTTTATGGCACATGATGTAGCGAGCAATCAGAACTCATCTGCAGTGCAATTTTACCTGAAACAACACTGTGGTCGCCATTCAGCGCTCGAGTTACGACCTGATATTTTGAGTTCACGTCTCCACCAAGTCCTACCCTGAATATGAAAAAACATAACGAAAATCAGGTAAAGAGAATTCAGAATTTATTAAATTTAGATGCCTTTAATGCTTTGATCATGGACAGGGGCGTAGCTAGGGTGTCCGGCGCCCGGGGACAAAACATACTGATGGCGCCCCTAAACTTCAGAAGAAATCTAAAAACCCTGACAAGCAAAAAAATAAGTATAATGATCCAAGGCTTTTTGGCACCCCGGGACAAACCATCCTGATGGCGCCCCTTGACTTAATGAAATCCCTTGAAAGCAAAAAAAGATCATCACAACTATATATTAATGCTTCTTTTCGCTTTTCTTTGCTACACTAAGCCCGATTTTGCCGCCTCCACCTTGGCGCCTGGGGACATATGTACTCTCTGTCCCCCTAGCTATGCCTCAGGTCAATCAATCACTCAATCAATCAAGCAATCAATCAGTCAGTCAATCAATCAATCAAAATACTTCTATGATGCCACTATCATAACACCTAAGGCATCAGCAGATGGTGCACCAAATCCATCCCGAATTAAAGCCAGGTCAAGCCAGAAAGGTTAGTCCAAATTGTGGAGAAGCAGTCTAAGGGGCTAGGCCCAAGCCAAACAGGTATGTCTTAAGACTGGATTTAAAAGATAACAATGCTACGGTTTTACAGTAACGAGTTTCAGAGCCTGGAGCCACACACACACACACACACACACACACACACACACACACACACACAGAGTACTGAGCACCCATATATTCTAAGTAAACTGTACATCTGCTGTGCATTATACATGGGTGCATGCTTTATACACAAAATTACAGTCCATGCACACAAAAGTAATCTTGATTATTTTACATATGGGGCCTAGAATATGTCCCATGAAAGTACATCCCATGAAAGTAAATAGCTGAAAACAAAATTGATTGTGAGATAGCAAATTAATTATAACGGTTCAGTCTAGATTTTCATAATCCAATAATAACAATAAAAATCAAAATGGGACCAAAAACCCATAAAAACAGAAAAGATTATTACCGGTACTTCCAATGCTTGCGATTTCAAATTTCAGTTTACCTCAAAAACACATCTTCCATCGTTGTTACGGAAACCCCAAAACTCTCAATGCCGAGAGATTCCTGTTCTTCTTCAAGCTTCTCAAATAACGTCTGGAATCTGTTAGTCGATTCCTGCGGCAAGATGAAAGACATTTCCGAGCCAACGTTACTTTCCACTTTTGAATCGTCAATGGAACTTTGAATCAGTGTTCTCAATTGCTGAACATTACAGTCAGCCTGCTTGACGATTGTCAAGTGATATCCAACTCCTGAATAGCGGAAACAAGAAGTCAAACATCCAAATGCATAAACAGCAGAACAATAAACATGCAGAATCCGGGGCGGTTCTATGTTGGAGCAGGGAGGTCAGTAGCCCCCAAAGACTTCAGCCCCAAATTTTTTGGCGGGTCTATTAAATTAGACCAGGTGAGGAGCATGACACTCATTAAAACCGGTGATGACTTTTTTTGGCTCATCAGACTTTTTTGTGAGCCTCCCGGCTCTGCAGTCACAGAATAGGGCATGGACCCCCAGTTTCATCTTCCTAGAACCGCCCCTGTGTATAATTAATCATCAAAAATGATGCAAGAAGTTTACCTAGAAGGACATGACAGCATCTCAATTTCCGTGCATAACAACATCAAATGCCATTAAGTAATCATGAAAATTGACAGAACATGCTGTAATAAGCTCTTGTTACGTCTTGTACGAAGAGAAAGACATTTGATTAACCTCATTATCACAACTTTCAAAAGAATAAAATAACTTTTTGAAACACCCTCAGAATTTTCTCATCCTTCGTCCACATAAGTGTTCACAAGTGTACAGTACTGTACTGACCATATCTGCTCTTCAGAAACATTGGAGAGCCAAAGCATTTGGCTTCTCCATTAGCCATGATTGCAATTTGATCGCCAAGGAGATCGGCTTCGTCCATAAAATGTGTTGAAAGGATCATAGTACGATCTTTCTGCTGAGTTTTCAAAATATCCCAGATAAGTCTGCGAGACGATGGATCCAATCCCGACGTAGGCTCGTCCAAGATAATGAACTTCAATGTCAAAATCCACAATCACTTCACTTAAAATGTATAATAACTAATGAGTCTGCACAGTATTGTAATCAATGAAAACAATATATTGCACATATTACCATGTATATGTAGTACTAATATATAATTAATTATGGACTTCATCATGAAGAAGACGATAGATGGCCCAAACTTTGGCTTAAAATTGGGCAAACACACATGCTAGCAGACCTAGACTTTGCTGATGATAGAATGTTGATAGAATGATGACATTGTCTTGATAAGTGAAAGACAGTCTACCCTACAAGAAATGACAAACAGACTCTACGAAAAAAAAACGGAGCAAAAGTTGGGCCAAAAATTAGCTGTGAAAAAGCGAAAGAGATGGCAATGCACGGAGACCCACAGGTAACACCAATCACTGTTGATAGAAACCATATTGAATGCGTTGAAACGTTCGTCTATCTTGCTTGACAGCAACCTTTCCAGCAATGGTGACGTCGACATTGATGTGAATGCTAGAACCTGGAAGACGTCAGCAGTATTCCGACGTCTCAACCAGCAAGAGTACCAAGCTGCACCTGTACTCTGCCATTATAATAACGAATGCTCTGTATGCAAGTGAAACGTGGAAGAGGACGAAGAAGACTCAGCAGAGAGGAGATGTCTTCCACCAACAATGCCTCCGCCAGATCTTGGGAGTAACATGGAACGATCATGTGCTCAATGAGGAAGTTATTCGACTAAATGGCATGGACTCACTGCACTACACAGTAAACCAGTGCAGATCTAACATAATCTAATCTACCAGTAATCTTAAACTTCTGTATTGTCACTTCATAATGCACAGGAGCATCAGCCGATGGCACACCCAATCAAAATCATCTAAGATCCAGGTCAAATCCAGGGTATCCGACCAGACAAACGGGTGACAGTCTAATTGTCTATAGTGGATAAGCCCAGTCAAATGCAGATGCAAATATATTGGTCACACATCTTGCGAATGCGTCAAGATCCACAGCTCAAGCAGTGGACTGGAGACCAGAAGATGGGAGGAGAAGAGGCAGAGGAGAAGACCGAGGAAAACATGGCAAGACACTCTCGCAAAAGATATGAAAGAGATGGGGCTAGAGATAGCAGCCGAAGCAGGAGAATTTGCCAGTGGTCGTGCCGGCTGGAGAAGACTCGTTGCCCAATGCTCCAGAGGGGACAGGAGGATCTAAGTATAAGCAATAATTAATCAGCAATTCATGTAAAATTATTTCATCTAGGACATACTGAAAATGACCAATGATGAATAAATAAATACCTTTGAGTCTCCAATAAGTGCATTTCCAATGCACAGAGCTTGCGCTTCATTCCACCCGAAAGAGACATGGACATTGCGTTCGTCTTGTCAGTGAGCTGCAAGGCATTTATAAGGTCCTTCACCTCACTCTCAGCTCTCTGTAGAACGCAACCCTTTATCTGAAACAAGTAATAACGCCAAATAATCACTAATTTCCTATCTACATGTAGCCCACTACACCAATAATATCATCACAACCTATGAAACAGTCATCCCTACTCGGCACTATCTTTACCATATCGTGAAATTATTTTCATACATTACATTACTGTCAGAATTTTATCACCAGTTCTATGAAACAAAGCATAACAAGAATTAAATTAATAGAAATTAGTAGAAATTATCAGCATTAAATCAAGTTCATCCAAGTGACGGCACTTCTTCTTCATCTTCTATGTGCCCTGCAGGTTGACTGCATTGGCAATCATGAACCTTCATTTCCATCTGTCTTCTGATGATGTTGCATGGATGATATCAATCATTCCGTAGTTTCCTTTCTTTACAGTGTAGATAGCATAATCTGTCCAGATATTTTCTCCTTTGTCTTCCTCTATCCCTTTTCCCCTCAATCATTCCTGTTGTAACAAGCTTCTCTATTCCATCTTTCCTTATTACATGACCCAAAAAATTCCATCTGTCTTGTTATTATTGCTGTAATTAAGCTTCTTTGAGTTCCCGCTTTGACCAATACTTTGTCGTCCCCCCCCCTCCTCCCCGATGATTTTGGACACTGTCCAAGTCTCGCAGCCATATTATAGCAATGGCACACAAAATCCAGAACACTTGGAAACTTAGCGTGATTTACAGTGGCTTAGGATGCATTACTGCCTGTGTGAAAGCCATTAGGGGCGCTAACGGGGCTTGAACCCGCTCCGTCAGCCTGTCGCTCCAGTGCGTAACCCATTCTGCCATCTTCTTCCCCTAACACATCAGAAGTAAGCCCAGTCCAGAATTTTGGATATGAAAACCGGAAAAAACCTAAGTTGGGGTAAGCTGTGGTGAAAAGGATGAGGGTCTGGAGTATGGACCTAGCTTTAAGCCTTTAACCGACAGAAATATCTTTACTAGGCACAAGCAGTTTGAAAAAACAACTGAATACAAGCAAGTGGCACCTTTGCAAAGAATATCAGGTGTTCTCTCACTGTCAAGTAGTCAAATAGAGCGTCGTACTGAGGGCAGAATCCAATCTTTCCTCTGATCTTGTCCATGCTGTTCTTTATATTCACGCCATTAATACAGATACTGCCCTTGGTTTGAGACAAATAGCCTAAAAGTGCATATAAGTCCAGCAACAGTCATGCCATGTCATTCAACAAAAGATCCATTGATTTTCAACAAAAGAAACAATTAATCTGCATTACACTATTCTAAAACTAACTGAACAACTTGCCTTCAAAGCTTATAATAATAATAATGTGATTTTAAGTGGTTTAGGAGGCTAAGTAAGCCTGTGTGAAGACCACTGAAAAAAGCTTGACAAAACGATACACAACAGGTGAAAAAAGAACTTTGAATTACCAGATTGATCAGATTTGTACACCACAAAATTTTTAATATATTCTGCTAGTACAAAATAAGTCATAAGTTGTCAATAGTCTATGTTAACCCTAATTTTTAGTACAGATGATAACAGAACTTTATTCTAATAGGTACGGTACTCTTTCTATCTGTGTCATGTCTAAAGAACATAACTAACAATAGAGCAGTTATACATCAGTGTGTGTGTGTGTGTGTGTGTGTGTGTGTGTGTGTGTGTGTGTGTGTGTGTGTACACCTGTAACCTGTAATTAGTTAACACTGCAAGTGAGGAAATTGCAAATCTCAGTATGGTCATATAGCATTTTTATTCTAGGCCTCCATGACAGAGTTCTGACTAACCCATCAGCATGAAAATGGTGGTAGATTTTCCAGCACCATTCGGCCCCACCAGGGCAGTGATGGAGCCTTCATAGAAGTCCAAATTTAAGTTGTTCACAGCGGCAGTACCTATTTTGCCAAATACCTGAACATCGCAACAGCCAAATAACATACATGGGGCCATCCATAAAGTACGTCACCCTATTTTTGACAGTTTTTGACCCCTCCCCTGTCATAAACTGTCACAAAATTCTTACTCCACCCCTTAGAGCGTCATCCATAAATTATGTCAGGCAAGTTTTCCATTTAATATATTCGAGTTTCTCATTCAATTTTCAGCAGCGAAACAGATATTCAACTTCCGACATTGACAATGAATATCCCCTGTAATTGAGACTTAAAATTCTATGCATCTTGGGCAAAAAATGTTAATAAGCAAAAAACGTCCTGTCTCAAAATCTTTTACTTTACCTTCCATCAGGTATATTTAAGGCTTTATTTATACTTAGTTCGACATCATGGTGGTCCTACCCCTTCTCCCCTGTCACAAACTGCCACACTTTCTTAGACCCCTCAAGTGGGATGAACTTTATGGATGGCCCCATGTACAGAAGTAATAGATTTTCTCTGTACTGAATAAGCTACAGAAGTGATACACAAATTTGCAAAGAAACATGTATATCATGTTGTATTAGTTGTAACTATTCAATCAGTTCTGCACCTTAACACAACTACTTTCTAATATTTCTGTAGAAATTTGGGCTAAGAATTTAAAATATCAGAAACTTGTGCACCGCACCCTAAACCAGATTTTGACATTCAAAAATAACAGACAGACAGAAAAAGAATAATAACCAGTAAATATAATAAAAGTACCAAATGCCAGTTTAAACTTTTCAAATAGTAATAAATGTAGTCTGATTTGTCAACCTTGGTTAATCCTCGTATCTTTATACCCACAGTCACATTATCAGCGGGTTTTTCAAAACAGTCTTTGTTGCCAGCCATTAGGATATCATCCTCGTCACTTTCTTGAACTGAATCGCCGAACCAATAAGATTTCTACAATCAAGAACCTTTTTACTAACACCACACCCATCGAATAACTGTCTTAAAATATTGCATTAAAATTAATTACCTTATTCTTATTAATTTCATTAGAGAAAGATTATTCAAAAAGCCACTGCCACTGTTAGAGATGCTATAGATCAACAGTGAAGGATTTGACTGGCCTAACAATATAACATGACCTAAATGACCTAATAACATGACCTACATTTCCAGAATTATTGTTATTAGTATAGAGGCAATTTTCACAGTGTTGTGGGCATGATAAAGGTCAAAGTCAAGGACACCATAACTAACATCACTTGAATGCAACGAAAAATAAGCGATTCTTTAGAAGATTCAGTCTAAATAGAACAATAAAACAGAAGGGTGATATTATGATAATATTATATTTTAAACTTTTAATTCCAATTACTTTTATAACGATTTAATCAAATTGTTGTCAAAGTTCCAACCAACATCTGATCAGTCAACAAGACTCTTTTTCTAGACCCAGACCAAGACCAAGACAAACCAAGCAGTGTGGTTTCATTTGTTGATTATTTTTCAGTTACAGTTAAAGTTATTGAAATTATTTTCCAGTTATAGTTACAGTTAAAGTTATTATCTTTTTTCAGTTACAGTTTCAGTTACAGTTAATTATTTTTCAGTTATTTTCAGTTAATCACCATTGAACACATTAATAAAATGTTGAGCTTTTTCTTAATAAGCAATAGCTCTATTCTCTCTAATTGATTTAAAAATCTACTTACCGGTATACATCCATATTTTCACATGCTGTCCATCAAAACATGACTTAAATAACTTTGGAGGATCAAGAGTTTGAATGTGTTCAATTGATCTTTTTATGTGGTGTTTCACTTCTTTAGTTTGTCATTTTTCAGTTATTTTAACTATTTCAGTTATTTATTTTTTCAGTTACAGTTACAGTTACAGTTATTGATATTTTTCAGTTATAGCTACAGTTACCAGTTAACTGATTTGTTATTTTTTCAGTTAACTGATATTTCAGTAACAGTTACAGCTAACTTAAACCACACTGAACCCAAGATCAAGACCGAGGCCAAGAATTTTAAAACTTAGTCTTGATATGCGTTAAGACCGAGTACACAATCCTAAAATTTGACGACCAGCCCTACACGCTAGTTGCATGCATAAAACAATGCCTTATGCAACAATTACTTCTTTGAGAAGATTCATGTGCTTCCAATGGCTCTGTTTATTTCTGTCTGGCACAAAATATAACTTCATATACAGTTTCACATTAACCCCTTAACCGTGTATTTAACTGTAACTCAATGTAATATGGACGGATATATCCGGGGTGCCCAGTTAAGGGGTTAACAATATCATCTTTCTTTTCTCGAGCACAAAAGTCAAAGATGCAGAATTAACAACTGCCAGCATATGTGGTGCTGCCATTTTATGCAGTAATGCCACAGTATGCATTTAAATGAGCAGGGTCTTGTCTTGAAATTTAAAGACTCAAATCAAAAGCTTAACAAGATCGTAGGTCTATAAAGAGTTACCACTCTCATAAGCAGCAGATTCACCATAATCTGGAACAAATAATTGGCTGAGTGACATGGCAGGATTTAGGCAGGCATTTACAGGTACAGTTAAACTCTCCTAAAGCCATGGATACTGTACAAATTAGATTGACAGTCTAAGAACAAAGTTTCCTGTCTCAGTGTATCGTCATCAGCTCAAGATTCACAAGTCTCATGGCCCAGACCAAGACCAACTCCTTAATGCTCAAGACCAAGACCAAGTCCTCAATGCTCAAAACCCAGACCAAGACCAAGTCCTAAATGCTCAAGACCCAGACCAAAACTTTCAAAACTGAGACTCAAGACGTCTATACCCAAGTCTTGAGAGCCAAGACTCTGTTTGGCAATAGTTCTAGTATTTCAGATGCAGCCCTGCTTAGAAAGACTGCAGATTATAATGACTGCTGTTATTTATTCCATAAAAATTATATATCACTGCATGGATTTCTTTCTTTCATCTGAAGAAAGAACTGCTACTAACAGCAATAACTGCTACATTTAAACAACAATAGAGTGCCTTCAAATATAATAGTTGAGTTCTAAATGATTTGGATTCTACATAACTATTTGAAACCAGCTATTATCATAAAAATAGCTACAATAATAATTATTATTCCTATAATATCTGAGATTATATTTAATTACATACTCAGAAAAAGCAAACTTAAAATCTACTAAGTCCAATAAACTGTAGACTCTCAAATGAAGAGACTTGCCAAAAAAGGGAAGTAGAATGGCCTCACAGTTCCAACCTCACCAGGCAACACCTCGTTGAAATACCAAGTGATAAGCCCATACAGGACAAAGTCAACAATCAACATCATAAGAACGTGCAGCATGGAAGTCCCATCACCAGGGCCGTAAGGTCTTGCAATTGTACTCCACTGCATTCCCACGCCTTCGGTAAAACACGAATAAATAATGGACACAGTGAAAAGCATTGCTAGCATTGACTTACTACTGCAAATTTTTATTTACTGCAATTATTTACACATGTGTCCCGTCAGAATAGTAAGTAAGTAAAATCTTGCAAATTTATATAGGGCTTTGTGGAAAGCGGCATAGGCAAGGTGAAGTGTCAGTCAAGCAAAGGTCAGTGTATCCATGAGGTGGCCGGGCGGGTTGTTTGTTATAGCTATGGAGGAAATGACTTTTCGAATAGGAAGGTTTTAAGTTTGGATCTAAAACGGCTTGAGGAAATAGTGAAGAAATTAAAGAAAATTAGGATTTAGAACTTGTTGTTTGACCATATCATAGGCTGCGGAGGAAAGCTGTAATTGAGTTCCAAAGTTCTGGTGCAGCAAATGAGAAAGCACGGTTGCAGATTTTGAGAGAAGACTGATTTAACGGGCGTGAAAGTGTGAGAGGAGACGACAATTGTGAAGGTCCAGGAGGCTGAGGCATTAAGAGTTTTTGCAGGTAGATCTATTTTTGATGAATGAAGCGAACTGCATGTAATTGTTATTATCTTGTACTGGATATGTTTGGATCTTTTAAGTCAGTTCAGTGACTTCATTATAGGCGAGATATGGCAGAACTTTGGTGATGTTAGTTACTGCTCGGGCTAATATAAATAATGCATTTTGAATTGATTGTAATTTGCTGATGGAGGTTCTTGGAAGCTTATAGTAGAGGGAGCTGCAGTAATCTAGTAATTGTATAATACTGAGAGATAAACATTGTTAATAAAACTGAGCACCACTAATGCAATTCCATAGAGGGTGATCTGCCATACTACACAACAGTATGTCTTACCCATTGCCTCGTAATGTAATATCCTGTCACACCCATAAGCCATGGCCAGATGAAGGTCAAGCATGGCTACAATTTTCGTGGTCATACTCCAGCTGCTGTCCATAAATTTCCACGGTAAATAGGCAAGAAAAAAGATAAGCATCCCAAATGTTGATCCAGTGCTTGCTGTAATGAAAACAGAAGCACAGTTCAATACAGCAAATGTTGATCCAGTGCTTGCAAGCGCCAACAGTGATAATACCCTTCGCACAGGGACCAATGCATCATCGAAACATACAATTAAAATGGCGTGGGCATCATCAGTGAATCTCAACAAACAATTATTGTGCTCAGAACGCGGAGCATAACTTCACGCTCGGCTCAAAAGTCTGCCCAAGTGCCGATATTTCCTGGATGTTGAAATTTGATAAATCATTACAAATTTAATTTATCTCCAAAGATTAAAAAATTTTGACTTAGACTATAGCATATTTCATCACAAGGTAATGGCTGAAGTCTTTGCTCTATCCTAGTAATATTTCCTAAGGATCAAATATCCACCTGAATACGCAGTAGTCCACAAGCTCACTTAAAAAGATCAGTAAAATAACCTTGGATTAGTCAAAAGTTACACCGTTGCTTGGATGTACATATACATGGGGCAGATTTATTATTTCACAGATGGACTGAGTTTTTTCATAATAGAAGAAGATAATTGCGAGTAAGAGGATGGACAGATTCTGTCATCACAAGCGTAAAACAGCGATCTGTTGTCACGTTAAGATGGAAATCAATAGAAGATCTGACCTGAAAAGTACTCCAAGTAGTGTGATGTTTAATGTGAAAAGGAATTGAACATGAGCAAATCATTGACAGACAGCAGTCTATTCATATTTTTAGGAACTTAAAATGTCAAATATTTTATTTCTATTAATGGTTTGCAATATATATAATATATATATACTATATAATACACTGATCAAACCAATACTATTATATGGATCAGAATGCTGGACCATAAAGAAGAAAGACGAAAGAAGATTAATGACTGCAGAAATGAACTGGCTAAGAGGAATAGCAGGAGTCAGCAGAAGTCAAAGAATAAGAAATGAAACGATCAGAGAAAAAGACAGAGCAAAAAGAAACGATTGAATCAATACAGAAACGAAGACTGAAATGGTTTGGTCATGTTGAAAGAATGAAGGAAGAAAGACTACCAAAGAAAGCACTATGAACTGTTTGAGGGGAAAAGAAGAAAAGAAGACCAAGAAAAACATGGATAGAAAACAGAGAGATGCAGGAGAAATGCAAATGAACTTCATCCAATTGACCAGAGCAGCAAGAGACAGACAAAGTGGAAGGAACTCAAATATTTTATTTCTATTAAGGAAAGAAAGAAGAAGAAGAATGGTTTGCTGCCTGCAATATTGTTTTAGGTCAAATAGACAAATGGAGGTGAATGCATAGAGATTCAACTCTAATTTCATAGAGATTCAACTCTAATTTAACCTTTGAACCAAGCCAATAAGTTCTATCCAAAACAAAAATATAACATAAATTTTACCAAATGGCAGTGATAACAAAAATTATTGGTGCACCACTGGCATAAACACATTCTGTCTTCTTTTACAAATGCAGAGTCATTCATAGCATGAGGGCATATGTGGACTGGGAAGGCAGAATTTTATTAGAGAAATAGTTCTATGTCTCTCCATTTAGTATCTCCTTGCTAAAGTTGATTGAAAAAGCATACTCAGTAACATATGCTTTTGTAACTATTCATTAGATATTGTAACAATATTGAATCTCTTGTCTTGATATCAATACCTAAAGTGCTTATTTGATTGATTGATTGAGTAATTATTATTATAAATTATTATTATAAATTATTATTATTATTAATGTTGATATAAAACTGTTCACTCATTGACATACAGTACGCCAATGTAATCATTCATTGGATATTGCATTGTGACATGATTAATATTTGTCTGGAAGCTAATATTGATCATCATCATCAATAACCGTGGCTCCACCCAGCGCCCGTTGGGGTCTGATGCAATCAGGGCACAATTTGTAGGGGAAGGGGATTCCCCCCCATTGCCCAACTGCATCCCCCCTACTGTTACATCTCCCACCACTACATCCTTCCACTGCTACTGTGTTACACTTCCCCAACAACTACATCCCCCAAGCTTGACATATCCCCCCACTGCTCCAGGTCACAAATTGCACCCTGGATGCAATCATTACAGTTTTGTCCCAATCTTTTCTGTTCGCAGCTAAATGACATAATTCTTGCAGACATTTTCCACACCAATCACAAATGTCATCACACAATTCCCTGTGTGGCCTTCCTTTCTTGTTGGAACCGTCCATTATTCCAAGCATTATAGTCTTAATCTTTCTATCATCTTTCATATGACAAATATGTTCAAAGAGATGCAATTTCCTCTGTATAACTTTTTGCATCAAGGTTTCTTTTGGCTGGATTTTCTTGTATAGTTCCTCGTTGCTGATCTTTTCAACCCATCCAATTCTGAGAAGTTTTCTATAGCAATAGCATCTTCTTTCAAATGCTAAAATTCTTCTCTCCAATTCTTTTGTGATGGTCCAAGTCTCGCGAAGCTAATATACTGAATTGAATTGAATAAGTGTGCCATTCATCAGATGAATTCGTCTCACCTTTTGAGAAGAAAGTAGATATGGCAAAGCCAAAATTGATGACGGCCATGGAGTAAAGAAACAGAAAGACGAACATAACAGTGGGAGAAGTGTAGTTCAGCAAGGATAGCTTGGAATGCTTAGAAACTTTCACGTAAAATCCCACTGTAATTATGACCACAACAGTCAACATATAGATGAAAAACTTGCAGAACCATGACAACCAGTATATGCCGTTCTGTATCCCCATCAGTCTCATCAACTCCTGAAATCAACAAAAGACCTTACATATTACAAGATAAAAATGGAAAGACAAAAAAGTTGAAACTCAAGTTGAAATGCATAGATGAATTTTTTTATCATTGCCAAGGTTATATAAATGTAAGACTTTGTTCTAAGATCTGTATATGGATTTGAACCAGAGGTTTATGATAGATAAAACATCGGCTATACAAGTTTCTAAATTGGAAAAATCTACCAGCCATTGTAGTATTCAATACTGTATTTGTTAACACTTTGAACAAACTACACTTCAAATATACAGTCACAAAAACAAAAGAAAATTCTATGGAGCTAGTTTGCCCATCAAACATGAGAGGGAAAGGCTTGGTTGTTCTTGCCTGTGAATGTTAGAAATCCAGCTAAAAGTATCATATAATTGTGAAAAATTGTCTAGTAATTTAGTCATTCACATGCATGATGGAAAAATAATGAATCACAATGTTATTCAATAAAGTGCTGGTCAATATACTGTATTAGGCCTATATTACAACCAATCGATTAAAAATCATGCCACCTCACCAAGCCCACCAACATAGTATGATACTGTACACATTATATATAGAGTAATAATGTACGTATGTATGCACGTATGTATTGCATGTACATATATATACTTGTCTGTTTATGTGTGTATGTATGTATGCATGTATGTATGCATGCAAGAATGAATGCATGTGCTTCTTGCTATGTTGCATAAACTAATTTGTGCGGAGTAGTATGAGGAGGCAGGCAGAAAAAGAGGAGGTGGGTAAAGAGGAGAATAGGAAAGAAGAGGTGCACGGAGGGAGATAGAGGAATGAGGAGTGGGTAGGGAAAAGAAGAGGGAGGGAATAGGAGGTGAGAGGAAAGGGGTGGGAAAGTGGGTGGGGCTCTTGCTCGTGATCACAACACATATAGTTGACCATAAGTAAAGAGTAAAAACATTCCTACATGTTTGTCCTTAAGGATGGCAGAAAAGATGGAAGATAAGGGGGAATGGAATATGGAAGGGAGAGAGTGGAGAAGGATACTGGAATGAGAGGGGAAAGGAGAGGGAGAAATGGAAGGGTGAAAAAAGGCGGTGGAGAAGGGGTTGGTAATGGGAAAGGGTGGGAGGAGATGGTAGGTCTGTGTGGTAGTGTTGGGGAGGGAAAGGGAGGAGTAAGATAAGTTGTGGGGAAAGAAATAGAGGAGCGAGCGGAGAGGGGTAAGGAAAAGAGAGGAGGGAATGGAAGACAGAGAGTAGAGGAGCGGATGGAGAAGGAAAGGGGATAGATTGGAAAAAATGATGGGATATACATGCACAAAGTTAGAAAGTTATAGGTCTATAAACAGCAATGAGCCTATGAGATATACGGAAAAATGTGCTGCGAAGCATTAGTTAAAATAAAGTAGTGCTGATGGTGGTGGTGACGATGATGATCTGTAGGCTCCTCCCATTATGAAATTGACGTTGCCTATGGCAACTGATAGCAGCACGTTGTCCAATGAGAAAATGGTTATACAAACACACACAAACAGACTTTGGGAATATATATATATATATATATATATATATATATATATATATATATATAAAACAAATTTTAAAATAATATTGAGCACTTAAATTCCAGGTCTCGATCACTTAACATTTCTAGATATACACTTCCCCAGATCTTGGATTTACTAAAAGAAGTCTGCCCTGCCTAACCAACAAGACACTTGAAAAATATCATTTAAGATTAATTTCAATACAATATTATCTATTATGAAATCACCTTTAATTTTTTCTCTTTTTCAAGGATTACATCCCTGCAAATGATATCACAAACAAAGGAAAAGCTGAGTAGAATGATCAGAGATAGGGTTAGTTTGAGAGGCTCTATAAAAATGTCATTGATGTATGGATGAGGATACTGGTTAAGTTGCAGCTCAACAGATTTCAAATCAAATTCCCTGTTAACTTCTTGAATGATGCCAAGATCTACAGCTCTTTGTATATGAAGAAATCCTTTGTGATAGTATCCTACAGGAAAATCAATCAATTAGTATCTGTCTGATTCTCACAAACCTGTCATAATCAAAGTCATCGCTAGCAACTGAAAAAATAATAATAATAATAATAATAATAATAATATAAAAACTATAAGAAATAATAACAAGGAAATTAATTATGATGATAATGATGATGATGATGATGAACTGAAAAAATAATAATAATAATAATAATAATAATAATAATAATAAAAAAAACTATAAATAATAATAAGGAAATTAATTATGATGATAATTAATGATGATGATGATGATGATGATGATAATGATGATGATGATGATGATGATGATGATGATGATAATAATAATAATAATAATAATAATAATAATAAGAAAAATAATAACAAGGTTTAAAGTGGTTCATGAGGGTCTGTCCTGTGTGAGAATCACTATGTTTTACCTTAGAATCTAAAAGTCGTTGTCACAACATCCGAAGTGAGATGCTTCTTAAACATTTACTCTTGCCAATAGCTTTCTTGTTCATTGTTTGACGTGCCAAGAGCTCACAATGATTTAGGCAGAAAGTCGTGTATGGTTGCCGAATCAAAAAAGAAATACTGCAACTCCCTCCCACAGCGGGGTTAATTCACTGAGCACTTTCTTATGTAAATTAAAAATTCATCCAGTGGTTACTGAAATTTCTGCTTCATCTCAAAGCCTGTCTCACTCAGACAGACGTGCCTGGTCTTTTGAAGCACCAAAATACTGACACCTTAATGGATAGGACAGGAGTCAGAGTTATCAAATGTATTACAACTACATTCAAACTGTCACATCTTGGGTAGGATTACCATTAGAGGCTCAAAAATTGGAAGTTTTTATTACACATTACATCATTCAGTGTTCTGTCTGAATATTCAGCCAAACGTTGATTTCACATACTAATAGCAAGTCTTACCTGGGATATACCCACCGACAGAATCATATGCGGCAGATGAAACACGGCCTGGCTCGGTTGGATACATACTGTTTGTATACCAATTTGAATGAAGTCGAATCTTGTAGGCAATACGCTCTGGAAGACGGGTTACATTGCCAAACAGAAACACTATTCCGCCGCAGATTTTATCATCTCTGGTCAATACTTCCTCAAGAATTCTTTCCGTTTCCATTCCCAACGCTGCAAAAGAAAAGTCACAAATTGATACAGAAGATGATTTGATGATACAGAGGAAGAAATCAATACAGAAGATGGCAGAGTGGGTTACGTGCTGGAGCGTCAGGCTGACGGAGCGGGTTCAAGCCCCGTTAGTGCCCCTAGTGGCTTTCACACAGGCAGTAATGCCTTCTAAGCCACTTTAAATCATGTTAAGTTAATAGTGCTTTTTTGGAATTAACTAGACGGTTGGTCATCTGGCTGCATAATATTTGGCAATGGAACATTGCATGCTTACAGTCTTACAACATCAGGCATTGGCACAAACTTATGCTGGATTTGAATTTTGTATGTATTACCAGTGGTTAATACTTTTTGCTTCTGTGAATTTATGTCCATAAATTTTTTTATTGAGTTATATTAACATAGTCATGAATCTATTAGCAACTTTGTTGTTTTGAATACCTTTAAGTTTCTATAGTAATGATTTTTTATATATGTAAATAAACTTCACTTTCATAATGTAAGAAACTCTGATAAATTTGCTATTCCATTTACACATACTAAGACTAGACTCTTTACCATTAAACATGTTGGACCCTGTATATTTGGAATAGCCTTCCCATTTCTTTAAAAAGTTACCCAATTTATATGAATCTAAAAGAACAGCTAAACAATATATTATATCAGGTAAATGTTAATCATAATATGTTCTCTATCTGTTTATAATTATATTTATAGATTATGTCTGATAATTATATTTATAGATTATGTCTGTTTTGATTACATCAAATTGTTAATAATTTCAAAGCAAATTGTTTACTATTATCTAAGGTACTTGCAGGATTTAGTTCCTTTGGGTATCCTTCAATTTCCTTTATATGCTTAAATAGTGTGAAATTATGACCAACTGTTTTCAAATTTACTGTGAAATTTAATAATTTTTTCTATTGTCATAGGATTGCTATGATTTATCAGGATGCAATGCTCATTTTCATTTTCTCTTTTAATTTTCAGAAAAGCTCAAATAGCTGCTTGATCTTCATTTGCATAATTTGTTTAAACTGTTCTTGATTATGCTTTAATAATTAAGTTTCTGAATGTTCATCTTGTTTATATTCTACTTTTCTTGCCATTCTGTAATTACTATTATGATATGCTGTTATTTACCGATTTGGAAACATAAAAAACCTTAATCAATCAATAATTTTTTACAGTTAAAATATACCTCAACTTCTGGTTACCACCCTTTGACTTGTTTCTTTTATAAATGTTTTTTTGGTCCCAAAGCAAATTTACGTGGCACATATGTTGATTTAAAAAGCTGTCCATTTGTTGAACTAACAGTACAAAGAAGTATACTAATAAAGAGAGATCCAGTAATATATTGCATAGCCCCCACCCCACCCAACTCTGGTGTATCCACATGAGTGCACATTGCCCTGACATACTGGTTTATGACTTAGCGTTAAGTTCTTAAGGCTCTTTAATGTTTCCATTGTGATGATGTTTTCTTGTACTTTGTTTGTCATTCCAGTTGTGTTGGAAATAAACTATCTATCTAAAAAAGTGATTAGGTTTTGGTGTACCATTGACAGATGCTTCTGTACTTCAAGAAATGATGCTACAGAAGTTATACTGGAATGGTTTGGCATGGATTGAATTTAATTAGATTATATAGATAAGGCCACAATCTGTTATATTGGGCTGGCAAATGCCGTTTGCTGATTCACTGCAATGTCAGAAGCAAATGTCAAAGTTTCTGGATGATATGCAAAAACACCTTGCAAACTCAAGCAAAACTAACAGTTTTAAAATTTACAAATTTCAAAACTGGAAATTTTAACCATAATGAGGTGTTTTGAGACGACAACACTAAAATAACTCTCATCACAAAGGTCACAAATAGCCACAATGTACAATTAATTTTTTACAAGTTATTTTTCTGAGATAATATATCATAGCACAGCAAACTGTAGAAATCGTTGACAAATATCAGATCTTCAACAATACATCCTTAGCAATTAGTACAAATAATAACAATCAGTACAAATAAGTACATTGCTGTACCTTGTGAGTTTGACACGTCAAGGAGGTCGAGCACGCGTTTCATAATGTCTGCAGCAAGAGTAGTGTTGGGAGCATAGGCAAGAGTCAGCTGCTGCGAGCAATCCTCTGAAAACTCATTTTCATATCCCGTAACGTTGAAGGACGAGTAGTTCATCGGACCTGAGGTCCCAGACGATACTGCGGCATAACGCATCAGCATCAGGAAACTCATGGTGATGAAGGGGCAGCACAGAAACAGCAACGACTTCAAGCCTCTGTTCTTCAGGAGGAGGGCATTCTTCCAGCACAGAACCCACAGCTGGTCCAATCCGATCCTCCAGCCGAACCCCATGATGGAGCTCTCGTGGGGATATTAAGGATCCAGTCGACTTGCTGGGCCCTTATTTTTCTGAGATAGTATATCCTAGCACAGTAAACTGTAGAATTCGTTGACAAATATCAGATCTTCAACACTACAGCCTTGGCAAATGCCAACTATCCACCAGCCTACAACGCAAAGCATACCATATCAATGTTTACCTGGCGCCATTAGACTCCTGAACGCCAGTGGGTCGAAGCGCCTATTAGCATAAATAGATCAATAGACTGGTCATATAAACCGTTAAATTATGTAAATGAATATTAGGCCTATATTACAAGTAAACTAAAAGATGCTGTAAACTTCGCAACAAGAATTATATATAATAACGACAAAAAAGTAAAAAGTAAAGGTTTGGGTTAGGTTTATTGTGAGGGTTAAACTGAATTTTTGCGATCGAACGGTGTTGGTTCGATCGACAAGATTACCAGAGAAATTATCCGTAAAACAATGTTAGAAATCTAACGTAAAGCTAATATAAAAATGTCCAAGGAAAGCGTTCTCTTTTCCCGTCGCATTATTCAACGAAAACCGAAATATTTCCGACCTTCCAGGCTTCCATCCGTGGCCTTCTGCTGCAGTCAGCGGCCTCGGCGACGTCTGCAGCTGGACCGCCGCCTCCGGCTGCACGCAGCGGCTCGCCGGCCCCGAACACAGAAGCGCACGGTCCGTCGTCGTCCGGTCGACAGCAGCGCCGATTCCTGGTCGGCGTCGTCGGCCGCCGGGAGGAGGAGCAGCTCCTCGGGAGACGCCGAGAGCGAAATACTGACAGTAGCCCTATATAATCCTATATAGCCTATTAATATATATAGAAATTGCTACAACTTTTCGCCTGCTTCTATATTTACAAAATAATTTCAGTTTAAATAAATTCCGAAGCCTTTGGCTTTTTCCTATTGTCTGTTTCCAACTTTTCAGACCTCAGTCAACTTGTGGATTATGTAATTTGTTACTTTATGTCTGAAGCTATGTACAAACATCTCTATAAAATATATATAAATATAAATATATAAAATCATTTCCTCCATAGCTATAGCGTCCTGCCCACTCGCCCTTTTGATTAAATGACCCGGCATGAATGACCCACCTTTGGCTATAGCTACTTCATTTGAGATTGAGCGCATGGGAATAAGGAGCTACTTCGGTGCATCTTTTGGAAGCGCTTTAGAAATTAACGAGATTTTACTTACTTACTTACTTATCTCTTAATTACATTTACAAGTGATTTTAGTTTTCCGAGTGGTAACACAGCACTGTCATTTGGCCATGTGTTAATATCATATAATATAATATAACAAGGTTTAAAGTGGTTCAGTAGGGACTGCCCTGTGTGAGAAGTCCCTGTTTGGCAAGTTCTATTGAAGTTGTTTATTTTGAGGATTTTAGTTATTTCTTAAGATGGGAAAAACGAAGCAGAGTGGGAAATCGGGAACCAAAGGCATGCGCAGTGTGCCTCTTATGCAGCAGATTGTCGAAGACGGTTCAGTGAAACCGACCGTTCGACAGAAGAAGCGAAAACGCGAAGAGCAGGACGACTTGGTACAAATTTTCTTTTAATATCGCTCTGTTTATTTTATAATTTTTTGGCTTTTGACGCACATATATCTTTCAATGGACTATTCGCCGATCCTTAGACTTTGTAAGGTCGATGGAAGCTAATTACTCGAGTGCAGTTGCATTGTTCAATCGCATAAATACAGGCAACTATTACGGTATCACCCACAAAGGCGCTGTATAAGTTCAAAATGTTACTTACTTATTACACAGTGATGTTGACGGTCTGTTTTTGTGGAATAGGTTAACGGTGATTGTTCACTTTAGGTAATTTGATTATTTCTATAGAAATTTTGTCAGTTATCTCACCATTATTTAAAGAAACAACTACAGAGAGGGTACAATTCGTGCAAGAACGAAGAGAACAAAGCTGTTGAGGTGCCTACAGGTCCACTTTAAGGTTTAGGCAGTTTAGGCACTGTCTAGGGGCAAACAATTTTTAGGGGCAAAATAAA
Source organism: Metaphire vulgaris (assembly GCA_018105865.1). NCBI lineage: Eukaryota > Metazoa > Annelida > Clitellata > Crassiclitellata > Megascolecidae > Metaphire > Metaphire vulgaris. The sequence goes on from CM030840.1 coordinate 4,113,286, forward strand.
ATGGGGCGAAAAAAAATTTTGAGGTGCGTTTTTTGATAGATTAATGAATGAATGAATATAATTTCATATTCTTTTCTTTGCTTTGCTATTCTTGCATAAATAATGATGGGCTGCTTGACGTCACTGACATAGAGCACTCTTTTTACAATAAATATGTGTTTTTATTAATATTATTATGCTAAGGTGTTGTTACAGATAGTCCTGTATCCTGCATTTATCTAAATAATGCCATCAAGACATTTCTGCCTTGATGTATTTTTACAAATTAGGTTGTCGATGACAAGATTTCAAAGAAAATTTTGAAAGTGGTCGAAAGGCAACGAGAGGAGCTGGATGAAAGTGATAAGTAAGATAATAATAGTGATATCTTTGATTTGTGCCTGAGATTCTGTGGTTTAAAGTTATTGTAAGATGGCATTTTTGTAACTAAACTGCTTCAAATTCTATGTTATTTGTTGCATTTCTATGTGTTTTCAGAGTCACTGTTGGTTCATATTTGAAAAGTCGAAATGTTGAATCCGATGAAGAGTCAGAAGAGGATGCCAGACAAAAGTCCGACGTTGAAGATGATGACAATTTGGAGGTAATGTGTTTTACAAAAATTTAAATTTTTACTATATTTGCTGAATTTTAACATTATTATTCAGCCATTCATTCATTCATTCATTCATTCTTGGACGATTTCTATAGCGCTGTAACAAGGCTGAGGCCCACAACAAAAGCACTTTAACATCTCAACTATACCCCAACCCAAACAGATGCGTTTTTAAGCTCTTGATGAAGTGCTCAGGAGTATTAGCCGTGGTGACGTGATCAGGAAGAGAGTTCCACAAGATAGGGTTGCTGCGTGTAAATGATCTCTCTCCAAACTTGGCAGTCTTGGAGGGAGGAGGAACCTGAAGTTTGACCCTACGACTCGAACGGAGTGACAATCTCCTATCACTGCACTGCGGTGTCTTTACAAGAGAGGCGAGATACTCCGGACAGTACGGGTCATGCACCACTCTGTACGTCAGCCAGCATCTCTTGAACACAATCCGCTCAGGGACTCGAAGCCAATGAAGACGATCCCTGAGAAGTGGAGTTACGTGCTCGCACCAACGACATCCGAACACGATCCTCGCTGACTGATTAAGAATAGACTGCAGGTGATCCAGTTTATTGACCGGGAGACCCCACAACACACTATTGCAGTAATCAATCCTCGTTAGCACTAAGGCCTGAACCAAGTGAACGATATCGGATACAGGTAGATAGCGCCGGACTGATCGTATTCTTCTCAGTTGAAAGTGGCATCGCCTGATCACATCATTATTCAGTGAAACATTGAAGTGTCAATTTTAAGAGTCAGTGCTGCCATGTAAAAGTGAGAGGAATGAATCAGACCAGTGTAGGAGAATATTTAATTGTTTTATTATGCTGCATAAGTTACTTTAAATAATTAAGTTAATATAAGCATGAAATTTCCCCATGGCTGTGTATTGAGTGGATCATTGGGGAGTTGGAACTCAGTAAGCAGTGACCAGCATTGATTCATTTGACTATTTTATTTTGCAGGACGCTGATGGAGCGATGCTGTCTGAGTTTACGAAATTTGCAAATTGCGATAGCTCTTATCTAGTGTCAGTAGTGAAAGATAAGGAAACTGAGATCATGACGGAATGTTCTGGTAGGTGATACTAATGCCATAAATATTCAAGTATATAAAATGACTTGTAATGGTATTGTGCATGTAAGAGTAATACATTCTTCTTCCTGGCGAATGCTTTTCTTTTGTCGACGATGTGTGTGTGTGTGTGTGTGTGTGTGTGTGTGTGCAGAGGCGGATTTACCACGGTACCAGGTGGTGCATCGGTACCGGGCCTCCCTTCAAAATACAAATTTAGAGGCCTCCCTTTTCTAATAATAATTTTTAAAGACTTTTAATTATTAGTTTCTTTAAAGTAATTTATTTTAGGAGATATACATGAATGTTGTATCGTTAGACGTTAGTAGTGTTTGGACATGGTTTAGTAATAATTTAGTATTGAAATGCATGCTCCGTGAGTCTGTGTTAAGAAAGCCTACATCTCATATACCCCGGTTTAGCTGACCTCAATTAATGGTATGGCTCATAATGGCTGAACTTGACGGATTTTGCACTGGCCACCGGCGGTCGTGAGACGCCCGCCTCTTGCATTGTTATGCAGATTAGGTATTGCATGACTCAACCTGAGTGCCTGTACAGTGTGCTTGACGGTCAATTATTCTTACGAACGGTCAAGAAGCGCAGGAAATGGGAGGGTATGTGTATTCGTATGCCTCCACCTTTGGAATGGCAATGCATAGTTGCATACATCACTCATTTGTCTTACCGTAAAATGCGTAACACCGTGATTTTGACCTTTTGGCAAACGATTACAAATCTTAGTTATACTTAGTGCTTTTTTCTAGAAAAAGGTACCGAACTCATCTTCGTATGATTAAATTCATAAGAAATAAGTTCAAATAACACTTAAATAAATTAAATTAATTTATACGTCATAACACGTGGAATATAGACGACAGGTCGACCGTGCCCCAGTTCTTGTACACTGACTGCACGACTGCAAATTCAATGCAAGTTTATTTGAGTCGAAGTTAATGGCATTTAATCGTTTCATTTTTCAATGACGTTTGTTGTATTTTTTACTTCTTTAAGCAGTGTTTATTCTAGCCACCTTGACATTGGGGGGGATTTTGAAATGTTTGGAGGGACAAGGTTTGACATCTCAAAAGTCTTGACGAGCAAAAAAACAAAAAAAACACAAAAAGGTCATCTGCCCGTTTTCCCTTCTTAAACGCTCTGTGACAAGCTTCCTTATTTTTCCCCTCTCCAAAAAATAAAAAATCTCCCGTCGCAACACTCTTTTTGGGCGGGGGAGAATTTTCATCTCCCCATGCAACATATAGGCCTAATTTTTTTTGGGGGGGGGGGATTTTTTCATTTTGGGGAATCCCCCCAAAAGGGCCTAGAATAAACACTGTCTTTAAGTGACCACGATGGCGCCGTGGGGCCTCCATTGAAATATTTGCACCGGGCCTCCAAAATGTAAATCCGCCACTGTGTGTGTGTGTGTGTGTGTGTGTCATCGTCTGCTACCAAAAGTGCATTTTGGATTGTCTATGATGCCCCACTACACTGATGGAATGATGCTTATTCTTGGGCTCACAGTCCAATGTTTGAATAATCTTATGCTATAGTGCCCTCCCTCTCCCTATAAATAGTTAGAGCCAGGTGATAAAGTTACCGTAAATATTGTTAATGCTTAAAAATTGATGTGCACTGAATTAGCATTAAGCTTAAATTGCATTTCATATTTGGAGTACCATTGATTGATACCTCTGAGCACTAGAAACAGTGCTATAAAAGTGCATTATTATTATTATTGTTGTTGTTGTTGCTGTTGTTGTTATGTAAAAGAGGTTAGGTTGCATCAAAGTAGAACAGCATTTACATTCTTAACCACGACAGTCAATTATGTATATAGCAAAACTTGCAATACATTCATACTTAACAGCAGAGATGTAGCAAGTACACAATGCTTCAAGTACAAGTACAAGTACCTGGCCTCCGAGTACAAGTACAAGTACTTGCATTCCAAAAACTCCGAGTACAAGTACAAGTACCTGGCCTCCGAGTACAAGTACAAGTACCTGGCCTCCAAGTACAAGTACAAGTACCTGGCCTCCGAGTACAAGTACAAGTACCTGGCCTCCAAGAACTAGTACAACATTTTTGACATTGACATTTTTTCCGCTGACATTTTGTCCCCAAGACATTTTCTACATGACATTTTGTCCATGACATTTTGTCCTCGGACAGTTTGTCCGGCCACGAATAAAATTGACACTACCGGTATTAGCATCTAAATATCATCACAGTTGCACTAAAAAATAGAGATGATAGTCTTGCATCGGTCATATTAACCCTATGCGGTCTCGCGATCAAGCCAGCTTGGCTAAATACGCGTTTAATTGGTGCACCAGAAGCAGGCACACTAAGGTCTCTAATTAATGGCTGCATTATACAGTCTGTTGAACTCCTTTCTATTAACCTCACTGTTCCAAAATACGATGGTATCAGTGGCTTCATCATAAATATCGTTGAGTTCCAGGTACTTGGCCATCTGTGAGGATGTGCTTGTCATTAGCCTAAAGGAACAGCATTACTGGTACCATTGAAGTACATATAGCCAGAGATGTAGCAAGTACACAATGCTTCAAGTACAAGTACAAGTACCTGGCCTCCGAGTACAAGTACAAGTACTAAAAATTTGTACTCAAGTACAAGTACCAAGTACTACATCTCTGCTTAACAGACATTTGACTGTGGATAGAATTTGTATCAACTGGTAATGATTGTTTTGCTGTTATTACAGACATTACAGGTATAAGACCTCATGCAGTTATCGATCCCAGTATGAAACAGAGTTGCGTTGCTCTTGGAGAATTCTTGAAAATGTACAGAAGTGGAAAACTTCCTAAATTCTTCAAGACAATTCCTCATTTGAAAGCGTGGGAGGATGTAAGCAAGTTGTCATTTGGTTTAAAACTTATTAAGAATCCTTATATTTGTGGTCAGATTCATCTAATAATTATTCATGTTGCTGAATACATAATTTTTTTTGCTATGATTTTGAAATTCCATAGGAAACCTGGGTCCTCCTCATCTTCCTTATGATGAATTAAAAATGGTTTAAAGTTAACATGTGTTTATTTTTACCTTGTAGAGGTAGGATTCTTGCCATGCATCTGGAGGGTAGCGGCTTCAAAATCAGACCCTAGCCACATGTCCTTGGGCAAGTTGTTCACCCCAGTACTTGATCTGAACTTACGATTCTTCCCTCTGTGAATGACTTGCATTGACAATCATGAATTAATAATTCCATATAATCAGCATTCAAATTCTACTCCTCCAGAGTAAAAAGGTAAAAAAAGGTTCACCCATACTTGAGTTGAAGTGTTGGGTCCGGCACTGATCTCCGGTTTCAGGCAAGCAGCGACGCAGGTGGCTTGCGCCATAAATCTAGAGCAGTTTGCTGTTGCTTTCTCCAGACCCGCGTTTTACCTTTGCAGCCACAGTCGCTACTCATTTACCGCCGCCCTCTAGCGAATGAAGGCCGAGTCAACCTTAGGGGCTACAGCAGGAGTTGAACCCATTCCTTCAGTATGCCGCTCTAGCATGTTACCAATTTGCCATCTTTCCGCCACTGCAGAGTATTTCCAATGAAACAATTTTCGAATATCAGGCATCACTTTGAATGCACCTTTTGTATTTATACAGGGTAGTGCAAAAAACGGACTATATTAAATGCCAAACCTAATGTGACTAGTCTGGTTTTTTATGCCACCCTGTAAATAAACAATTACTATTGCAATGTTTCAGTTTGTCGAACTAATGAAACCTGAGGAATGGAGTTCTGCGGCCATGCGTGAGGCAACCAAAATGTTCATCTCAAACTTCAAAGAAGGACAAGCAGTAAAGTAGGGACACACTTGCAACATCCTCTTGTAGCATTGCCATAACTACATGATGGTTTAAAATAAAATTTGCAAAATGTGTTGTCAGTTTTTCTCGCCATCGTTCACTCTTCTGTAAGCATTTAATGTGAACATAGGCGTTTACCTAATTTGATTCTTGTGGACTTTGGATTAATGACTGTTAGTATTAAAGATTTTCATATTTTAAAATTGAGTGAATGCATCAAAGCATTACCGGTAAATAGCTTTTGATGGAGCTAATTTGAATAGTAATATAAAAATTTCAAATGCCATAGCTGTTGTTATGTCTTGATAAATTAATCTTGTCCACTAGAATAGCTTAACTCATTGTAAAGGGACTGGAAAGAAAGCATGATGAAACCATCATTTTAAGTATATCAGTTGATCATCTTTCAGATTTCTAAGGTCATATTTATTACCTCGTGTTCGAGATGCCATTGCTTCCTACAAACGTCTAGACCCTCACTTGTTTGAGGTAAGAACTTGAAATATATTTCCATTTTTTTAAACTCTAGAATTGTGGTCATTGTGCTTTTGCCTTTTGGACATTTGTTGATAAACGTTATCAAAGTCACAAGATAATGGGTTTATCGTCATTGGGTGTTATTTCTTTCATGCTTGATATTTGTCCCCAGGTTTTGCTATGAATGATTGAGTTAATTTTCTTGTTTTGCAGGCCGTCAATAGATCGCTATTCAAAGCTGGAGCATTTATGGAAGGGTTCCTGGTCCCATTGTGTGAGGTAAAATTGACCAAACATTACTATGCATTCGTGATCTCTGTGGAGACATTTCTATATTAGTTTTCATATATCTGCATTCAAAATTGCTGGATCTGTTTTTGTCAGTGTGGTGAATTTCAAAATAGTATGTCAATTGCATGGCAATTGACCTGCATCCTGATTTGAAGCTGTGGTTATGCCAAATGTTGTAGACATGCATGTGCTATGTAATGTAAGATTTCTGTAATACCTCTTCCATTCCCACTCCAAGACTCTCCCAGCTGTGGGGTCACTACGCTGAAGCACCACATATCATGCAATGTGTGCACTTTGACATCAATACTATGTACTAAATGTACTGCTGTGCTACTGTAAATGAACCATTTTGTACTGTTTTCTAGTCAGGAACATGCACACTACAAGAGGCTACCATAATTTCTGGCGTGCTGAAGAAGGTATCGATAAAGATGACGTACTCTGCTGCAGCTCTTCTTGCACTTATTAGGCTTCCATATTCCGGGGCCACCATGTTAATTATGCAGGCTCTTCTAGAAAAGAAGTATTCTCTACCACTTACCGTCATTCAGTCTCTGGCAGACTATTTTATTGGGTTAGTTTTTTTCTTTTTAAAACATTTAATAATACTGTAATGTGATTTGATTTAACCCTTTTGCCGCGACGGTGTTTTATACACGTACGGCGTCGTACGCGGCCTAATACGTGTACCATGACATAGACCTACCATGATGAGGTGCTTCTGTACACATATACAGCCTGCAGTACGTATATGCGGTGTTGCTATTAACATACAGAAGGCAATTAAATTTTCATGTAACACAAGTTTTGGGGATAGGATAGAATAGATTTATTTAGTGCCATGGGGCCAAGATAAGAAGTAGCCTATTATTCAGTGCTAGTTGAATAGGCTGCTTTTAAAAAAAACTAGTCTTGAAGCTCACAATGGTTTTACATTAGAGAAATTTTATGTTTGCAAACTTTTTAGATGAGGTATGTTGTTTTTTGCCAGGTTCCTGGACAATGACACAGAGTTCAGTGCTACTGTAATTTGGCATCAGGGACTTCTTACATTTGCACAGCTTTGCAAAACTGATGTAGATGAGGATCGAAAGCAGAAGCTTTTAGAACTAATAAAGGTCCATCGCCATCACGAAATCTCTGATGAAATTCGACGTGAACTTGTTGCTCAGTCGGTTTGAGTCTGGAGAGTTAATGTCATAAATCTCTTAAACTTTTAACCAACATTGAGAATTTCTACATCAATAGAATGTGCTGGGTTGTCAAAATTATGTATTCAAACAAGGTTCCACTGTTATATTATCACCTAGGCTATGACAAAATTAACATGATTGTGATTTTGTTTTACTTGTTTTTATTAAGCCATTTATAGTCTTGTTATGAAATTTCACAGTATGACAGTCAATACTACTGCATACTAATGATCAGTCAAATTACACTGTATAATTTTTGAAGTTTTAAATCATGCCAATGATAGCGATGCACTGAAAATGAGAGTTCAGCATGGAAAGTGTTCTAGGACAGTTTAATTTGATGCTTTGTGGGTTGTTGTGCACTTTATTCTACATGATGCACTTGAAATACAGTAATGGAGGATGTCAATTACATTTGGACTCTGCACAATGTTTTCATTCCCAATTTGGAGAGGTTGTGCATGAAAGGATGAATGAAGAGTCACATATTAAAAACAGTTACAATACAACTGGAGTTCCAAAATTAATCTTATTGCAATATACTCAAAAACTTTGTACACTGTAATGTACACTGTAATAAGGACTAGCATAGGGAAATTGAGTTTAGAATAAGTGCTTTCTGCAACAATTCATTAATTCAAAGCTTGTAGGTTGTGTACTATTCCACATGATGCACTTCAAATAATGGAATCCTAAAATGAACATAAAGTTATAAAAATCCATGAATTTATGGCATTGCCTAAAAGAACAATTCAAGGTCTCTAATTTCAGGAATGAAATTAAAGACTATTCATTTTAATGCATTTGATTAGCTCACTTAATCTCAAAGGATTACCTGTATAATTTCCTGTAGAAGTGCTACAATTAAGTAAACCAAATCATCTAATGTGTGCTACAAAACTTGGCATGGTACCCAGCTTATTCACAAGCACTAAAATACTGATTAAGATTACAAACCATTTAGCACTAGCTTATACAAAATATGCCAGGTCAGGATGCCAATTTTCACCACTATTGATGCAATGTCCAATGTCACATGAATCTTCAATTTCATTTTTTATCCACAGAAGTCACTTTATGCATTGGTTATGGTTGCTTTTGCAACAAATTTAGGCAACTGATCAAAAATCACACCAGATGCCAGGTCATAAGTTGCAGGTTTAGCAGCAATCAACAAGCAATATTAATTATTGTAATGCTGGCAAGCCAATGGCTATTAGATAGCAAATGCTTGAACAAATTTTGAGAAACTAACTGGCGTAATAGCTTTTTATTATCATTTTCAAATTGGAATGACATCAGTATCTAAACATGTGTAATACATTGACAATTTTCAAATTTAGTACATAAAATATATTTTAAAAACAATAATTTGGTTAAATCTGTCCAGTACGTTATGGAAGCTTTTAATAGCAATGATTATAAGCCACTTCGTGTACTGCTTTTTATTGCAACTAGTCAACATGACAATCCGACAAACGGTCAGGCGTCCGATCGTTTAGCTGCGTATTAAACTAAGCACAACTGTTTAGAGACAATCATTTGCAAACAATATTAAATGAAACATTGTGCATAATTCCCGTAACCGAAGCTAATACTCTTATTTCACAATAAATCCAGTTATGTGATGAATTAGAATAATTGCCTGTTTTTACCATTAGCTAGACTACTTCCATAGCTCCGTGGTTTAACGAAGGTCAAGTCAAGGACGCTTTATTAGGGGGTCGTTTTGAAGCTACGTTGAACCTTGGGTGTAAGCCAAATAAAATTAGATTCTTAATTAGACATCTAATATTCCAGTACACTATCGAATTTATGCTGTAACTCAACAGGATCTATGTAAGCATAAAATTTCATGTCTCATCATTCTGCAAAGGTCAAGCAAATCCAATGTTTCACATTTCACATAGGTCAGATCCTACTGAAGCAGTCTAAACACAATTATTATTATTATTATTATTATTATTATTATTATTATTATTATTATTACATTTTATTCACTTGCTGCACATCTCATCACTCCCAAGTTTACCGAAAAAAGGAAGCGGAAACGTTACCGCTCCCGCATTATTGCTTTGCATTGAGACAGAAATGGAGCTTTGCTTGATCTCAATGTCCTGTCTGATCAATGATCATCAAACGACTTCTATGACGCCAGTATCGTGAAGCCTAGGTAATCAGCAAATGAGTTTATTCTAAACGTGCGCCTCTTATCTATAAAAATCAGCTATGGCGAATTGATTGTAGCATATTGTCGTTTGATATCTCTCATAGCTAATGGCCCCATATTGATGATCAGAAATATAACACTTTGCACAGCGTAATATGTTTGATAAAATCTTTCTTTTCATCTGTAAACTAAAAAGTAAGCCTTATGTCTTCAAATTTATCTTTCAAATTTATTTTTAAACGACGGTGTTTTGGAAGAACAGTCGCACAATTTACTATTCATACATCAAATTTTGCAATAGAAGAAAATGCTATAAGATTAAGCGCCTCGGAATTTAAATTAACTATCGCCTACATGCTAGGCAGTGAACCAGACTGGAATTATTTACATTTGCGACAGATTTTGCGAAGTTTCGGATAGTTTTTTGATAAAATTTGTAAAACTTCAAAATGGAGAATAAAATATTGACAGATATTCGTCGCCGTGTTTCATTTAATTATTTAAAAATCTGAAAATAATAACGTGTATTTAGTCTGAGAGTTATTGATACCATGTGTTTTCGGTCGTTTTCTGCATGCGGTTGATATAGCGCCATTATATTTGTGCCCTTCAGTCGTTCTAAAGTACACGCTCCGTCAATGAAGGCTTACAAGGTCAGGATTATGTAGCGCTCGCTCGATCCGCTGTCGTTTAAGAAGAAAACTGGAGTTATGAAAGTTACCGTGTGCTTCAGGGATGTTAAAATCGTTGTTCCTTGTGGCGATGGAAGCGGTCTGGTTAAGGGGTTATTGGAAGAGTCACTCACAAGATACAAGAAAGTGCAGACGAAGGTACTGTGTGAAGATTATGCTGCGATCTATTGGTTTTATGCTGATGAACCTAGTTGCCTATTCAAAACTTTATAGGGTCATCTCCATATAATACGTTATCAAATTTGAGGCCATTTTTACACCCCTCCCCTGATCATTTACCGTCGTCAGGCACCTTTGGATGACGTCATTATTGGAGCGCCCATCCCCCCTGCCTGCTGGAAGCAGCTTCTCCCCTTCCTGTCCTCTCTACCCACCCCTAATGTGAAACCAAAACTCAGGGGTGGGGGAATTTTCTCCCCCTAGCTTTTTAGGAAGCATTTGCTTCCTTCTCCCCCTCTGCGGGCGCCCCTGATTGCAGCGTTATGTTTACAATGACAGAGTATTTATTACTAATGGCATCAGATTTTTATCTTACTTCTGGCATTGTTGCATTTAAGTAGCTATTACAGTACCCAATTCATAAAACAGACTGGATTAAGTTATGCATTACATTAACTAAGTAAGACTGAAGCTGAACGGGTGTGATGATGCCATCTTGTTCATCAACCCACTTCCCTTGCCATCAAGAGTCATCGGGCTCATATCCCTCCCCAGTTGATGACATAATATATGGATGACCCCTCTGTACAAACAGACACTCAACTCATTCCTCATCTGCACTGCATCTTTCAGTCTTTCATACTTGGGCAGTTCTTGGTACACATGCTTACTTGGCAGTCACCTCCAAAGTCTGATATTCGTTGCCTCAGACAAGTGTCTCCAATGAGAGTTTTAAAAATGAACTTGGTCAAATTATAAATTAATTGTGATTTTTAAACTGCTTGTTTGAAGGCTTTAACCCCTTAACTGGGGAATAAATCTGTAACTCAATGTAAACTGGACGGCTCTGAGCCGTCGCGCCCGGTTAAGGGGTTAAAATGGATAAAAATATTGCTATCGGAATAGGAGACCATGAGCAAGAAATTGCCTAAAAAGAAAACATCTGTGCTAAACGTAATTCACAAAACAGACAAAACAAACAAATATGAAATGTCAGAATTTCAGATACTTTGAGTTTGTCATTGGCTTTGATGACTCTAATCGGTATGTAAATTCATGTTTCACCTTGCACACCTTTGGCTGGATTCACCTGAAAGATGGACCCCTAACCAGACCGGATATGCTCTTTACACAAAGCATCAATATGTGTGGTGAAGTGTTGTTTTTGTATGGCTGTTCAGTGTTCAGTGTTCACCGCGACCTGCTCGGACAAGTTGGAGTTAGTCTAATACAGATCAATGACAGCTTTTTGTTTTGTTTTATATCCAGATTTTAATGATCACCTGGGCTGTTACCTGCTGTCAGCATCAGCAAAAATGTACAAATCAGCTTTATTTTTTACAGTGTAGACATTTGATTGTTTTAAATGAAATGTTTGACAATTAAGTCCTACTGGACTAGAAATTTAACACGTCGACCTATATGCTGAAGAGAAGGTCAAGTAGAGCACTGTGGCCCATAGCCATTGGCGTAATTCTGCCATCAACATTGGGGGCAGAAACATTTTAAAAAATATGCCCACCAGTAAATATATTAAAAATCTAGTCATGAACTTTTTTCTTGTCAGACTTTTTATGGAGACTTTCAGGATGTTAAAGAAGCGCAAAAAACTAGTGATTACCTTTTCTTCCTTTTAAGGCAGCAAAGAAGCACAAAGCATTGGAGGGGATAAATGATACTTTATCCCCTCTTCACTAATTATTGGGGGACCGTTCCCCGTACCCCCCATGGTTTACGCCCTTCCCATTCCATTCGCTAGAGCCATATTAATCTGGCACTGTGCCCGGGGATGAAATGGACTGCATGATGAAAGTGCTTGGCACTGCTCCACCCAGTCTTGATTTATGGTAGTTTGGAAAGATTGTCAGCATAATTTAGAATGTGTTCTGCATTATTATTTGATGTGTTTCAGAACATAGACAGCAGTTGGCTTAATCTGAAGACAGTTAAGCTGTTACTGTGTGATGGAGGAATTCTGGATCTGGATGATAGGATCAATGACGTCATCGATGACAAAGAACAGGTTTGACTGTCTTGTGTTCTGATCATTTTCATAAGATGCTAATGTATATTCTGTGTTTGATTTGTCCTCTAGCCCAGGGGCTGGCAACCTACAGCCCGCGGGCAACATCCAGCCCACCCGTGAGTTTAATCTGGCTCTCTGTCTCCCACAGTATTTTTGTAAAAAATGGTCATCACCCTTTTCTAAGTCTCTCAAGCATAAAAATGTCATTACTTATTTTTCACACTTGATATGTATATTTTTGAGAACTTTTGAACTTATTCCAGCGCAAACTTTCTAAAATACATAAACTTTAAAACTTTTGCGGGGGCTTGTCAAAAAATTATTTTATTTACTACATGACCCTCGGACAGACACTGCCTTAGCAATTTGGACCACGCTGTCCGAAAGGTTGCCAACCCCTGGCCTAGCCCAAGTACAGTTTTTTTTTCTCTTCTTACATTGTTAGTATTTTGTTTGCAGTAGTAGTGGTTTAAAGCTGAGCCAACTATGCTTTAAGTGGGTCTTTATTGATGCAATCTTGATTTCCTTATCACCGGTTCAAGCAGTCACACACCCATCTACTCTGTTTTCTCTCTCACCAGGCCTTCCATGTGTCCTTTATCGGCTGCTGAAGGAAAGGGTTGTTAATTAGCTGTTTTACGGCCTGTTGGGAAAGTATTTTATCAGTGTAGTTATTGCTTTATCTGTTGTAAAATTTTAAGTTGGCTTGAAGTTGGTTCCAGTCCTATGTGTTGGGAATAGTTTTCCCAGCTCTGAATTTTTTTCCCCATCCAGCCTGAAGCCCAAGAAGCTGCTGGCAACAAGAATCTTGATGTGCTATTTTAGGACAAGGCTGTGCCTGTATTGGGTAGTTTTCAGAATTTGCCGCACTCCCTTGGAAGTGAAATAATAATAATAATAATAATTATTATTATTTCTATTATGCATTTCTAATACCCAAGCATCAATCAATTGCTAAATCCATCAACAAAAGACCGGGTCATCAATCAATTTTGCTTTATGTTATTTTTTTCTCCATTTTTGAGACTTGTGCATGACTGCACAGCCCACAGGGCTCCCGGCCGCGGCCCACCTTTGGACTGTGACCCATGTGTCGAGAACCACTGCCTTAAATATCCAACTGCACATTAACTAATATGAAAGAAAATCTTTCATTTTCATACTACCGATAATTTTTGAAATTACTATTTTCCACTATGGAGTTGAATTAATAAATTTTCCACCAGTGGGAGCTGAGGGGCCTGTGCCCCTATTGAGAGCCTGCCCCCAGTGGCACCCTATAAATGCTAAATTAAACAACAAATGGTTGGCCCCCATGATTAGAAGTTGCCCCCAACGGCCCCCCACTTGCCAAATAGCCGCCACTAACTGCATCACTGATAGGTGGGCTTAATTGGCACTCAGTCAATATATTGGAAATTGAAACTATTGGCAGATGACCTAAAAAGGTTCACGACCTCTGGCATCGATTGTGTCGACTGCAGTAGAAATTTAAATTTTGTCAGGTTTTCTAACATTGACTGGTCTTAATCAGGATCTTGTCGTCCCAGGTATCAGAACTGTTCTCAGTGTGGACCACACAACGGTTCTAACTTCTAAACTAATTTGCCTCTTATCCAGTGTTTATTCTAGCCACCTTGACAATGGGGAGGGAGTTTGAAATGTTTGGGGGACAAGATTTGTCTCTCCATGCTTTTGGGGGAAATTTCCATTCCCAAGCCAACATATACACATTTTTGGGGGGATTTTAAAACTTTGGGGGGAATTCCCCACCCACCCCCACCCAAAAAAAGAGGCCTAGAATAAAAACTGCTCTTATCTCACGCTAGAATCAGTTTAACCCTTTTGCTGCTATGCTGACAAGCACCACTAGTCATATATACAATTGACACCAGTCACACCATGTTGGGCCCTTCTGGTGGCAATGGAAATACAGCAATAGTGGGCACGTGAGTGTTGTTAGACACTCATCATCATCATCATCATCATCATCATCATCATCATCATAGTTGCTTTCTGCCAGCTCATTTAAAGGCAATAGCTAGACACAAAACTTGTCCATTTATCTTTTTCCATTGTTAATCTCATTCCATCTATTATTGTCATTTGACACTATTTGGGCTATATTGGGCTGGTTTTTAAAATATGGATGTGTTATATGCTATGCTAGTAGACAGTAGCATCCAGCCATGAGCTGGTGATGTCCATGGGTCTTCATCTCTGGCTTGTGGTAGCTAGCTAGCGAAAATTTTGACTAAATTTAGTTAAAACTTAAAAATAATGAGTAGAAAACGATTTAGTAATGACGATGTGGTGTGAATGTTAGAAGAAAGTTATTATAGCGAAGATGAGAGTGATGCTGGATTCACTTCCACTTCTGGCACATGGCAGATAGATGTAACCATATATTTGTCAGTGAAAGGGTTAAAGCAGTGAATCTCGACCCATGGGCCACAGTTCAAAGGTTGGCCGCGGCCGGGAGCCTTGTGGGCCGTGCATAAGTGTCAAAACAGGAAAAATAGAGTAACTAGTAAATAACATAAGCAAAAAGGTCATCAAAAGGTCATCAAGATGTTCCTGCCTTTCTCTTTAACTCCTTTAACGTCTGGAGGGGGCCAGGGGCGATGATGAAGATGTATAATTGAGAAAAATAACAATAATAAGACGGAAAAAAAGTTTATGATGTTACGCTGCACACAGGGCCCTGAGAGGAAAAGGGGGCCAGGCGCTGAGGATATCATGAACAGTGTGAAAAAGAGCTACAAGCAAAAAAAAGGTCATCAGTTTTCGAAGGTTGCAACATAACATCGTGCTGGTTCAATGACTCATTGATGAGCAAAATATAAAAAAGTTCATCTGCGATTTTTAAGACGCGTCAGGGGCCAGTCGGCCTTTCTGCACAGGGGCCTGGAATTTTCTCTCAGTGGGCCTGGAAATGCCTGACAAGCAAAATGAGGTCATCACCATTTTACCATTGCTTAACAGGTGGCCTGCAAAAATCCCGAAGGCAATTAACTGACAGGCAAAAAATGGTCATCACCATTTCTGACAGGTGGGCCTCAAAGATTTTTAAAAATTCAAATGTGGGCCTTGCAGCGAAGGGGCCTGAGAACCACTGGGTTAAAGCCTGTTTATTTTTCTTACTCAGAGCTACCTTCTGTGGTAGTTTCTTTCTCAAAATCCAACATTGCTGTTTGTTAAACAACATTTTTTTCGCTAGTTGTGTACAGTACATGCATTCACATGTGTGCAGGAGTGACTGTGTGTGTGTGTGTGTGTGTGTGTGTGTGTGTGTGTGTGTGTGTGTGTGTGTGTGTGTGTGTGTGTGTGTGTGTGTGTGCAGCTTGATATTTAGGTATCATATAACTTGAGATATCTAGGTTGGTTCTTGCTTGGGGGACATTGGCATAAACAAACTCCTTCTCTGTGCTTGTTCTTTCAACTGCTTGTTCCAGATGATGGGTTGTTTTCAACCAGGTTTAGCATATAGTTGTAGTTTGAACTTTTCTTTAATAGAGATTTAGATGGAGACCGGTGTTTTACCTTGGTTTTTTTAAATTTAATGATGTTATTAAATTTATTATCACACAGGCTTACTTAGCCTCCTAAACCACTTAAAATCACATTATTAATTATTATTATTATTATTATTATTATTATTATTATTATTATTATTTTATATTTTTATCCAGAGTCATCTATAATATTAAGATCATTATCTGTATGTCTGTTTTCCTTCAAAGCGTTCTGATTGGTTGACTATTTGCTAGACGGTTTAGACCGCTTAGTCTCCTTACGTCGCGATGCGTTGGTGGCGCGGCGTTGACTTTAGTTCCAGATTAGTCCTTATGCGTTCGTTTGACTATTGGTAGACGGTTTAGACCGTTTAGTCTCTACATGGTGGACGATGTTCAAGACGACGTTGCTATTGGTAACAATTGTTCGTGAGAACCGTTTAGTAGGGCGTGCGGCGACGTTGCTATTGGTAACAATTTTGTTTTAATATTTGAGATTTAAAAATGGAGACCACAAATGGCCACAGTTTTAACGTATGTGGCGCAGAGCTTTTAAAATTTCAATGATTGGGTATTATTTGGATTAATTATCCTGCACTTATCCAGAGTCAGTCCCTTTTAAAATGTTTATTACCATGTGTTTACAACCTAGACTATTAATAATTTCAAAATTAAATTTGACAGTTTTGAACATTTCTCAAAAAATAACATTCTTTTATGACGGTCTGTTAATAAATAATTAATCTAACAGAACAAAGTTTTAGTTTGTGAGACTTTGGTGCAGGGTGCGATTTGTGACCTGGAGCAGTGGGGGAGGGGAATATGTCGAGCTTGGGGGATGTAGTTATTGGGGAAGTGTAGCAGTGGGGGATGTAGTTAGGTGGGGTATGTAGCAGTAGGGGGATGCAGTTGGGCAGTGGGAGGGAAAATCCTCCTTCCCCCCTACAAATCGCACCCTGCTTAGAAATTCTTCAATTCTTCTTTGTGGATTTGTTGCCTTGATAACTCTTCATAATAACTATCAACCAGTGGCGTAAACCTGGCGTCAACATTGGGGGGGGGATAAAATCGTCTATAAAGTCAGGTCAGACCCCTTTTTCATCTCCCTGACCAGCAAAAAAACGTAATCTTTATATTTTTCCTGTCCAAATACCCTCACAAGCAAAAAAGGTCATCCGAAATGCAGTGGATGCGGTCGGTTTTACCATAGGCACAAAACATGGGGGGATAATTGATACTCTGTCCCCTACTAATTATTTGGGGGCGGACCGTCCCCTGCGTCCCCTGTGTTTTACGCCCTTGCTATCAACATTTTAGACAGGGTTTGGGTGCAATTTATTTTCCATGGGAATATTGAGTAATTGGTTTTTTTATGACAAAATTCTCATCTATTCTGATAAATGGTGTCTTAAGCTGCACTAGCATTGAGTCATCTGTCTGTGGTTAAGCAGGGATACAAGACAATGTCCACAGAAACGATAGGGTCACGAGCCTTGAGTTTCAAGAATATAGTCCAGGGATATACCAGTTGAGGTGTTTGAACTTGTTACTGAATCTTGATGACGATGATGATGATGATGATGATGATGACGACGACGATGATGATGATGATGATGACAATGAGTTCTCTACACTAAGGTAGGCCAATTAATTAGCTTTTGCCACCTGGGGATGAGATGACTGAGGTGGTGTCCTTCTCCCATCCTCACAGGCACTTAAAACTTAACAATTTTTGCAAGGTTGCTACACAGTGACAAGGCTGCTACCTTTTGATCGTGAATGTCTTCTGTGATGTGTCGACACGATTTTTGCAGATTCGGGCGATTGTTAACGGCAACGGCGATCGTCTGTTGCACGAACTTGCCGACAACAACAACGGAGATGGAACGAGTGGCAGCTCGCTTGGCACTTGCAGTCCGGATATATTTCGCGATAATCCAGGCGACTGCGACGGAGAGGATACGTGCGATGTGCTTGGCAGCGGCTGCCGCGGTGAAGTCATCATAACAAAGCAGGACTTTCTCTCGGGTGAAAGACCCCATCATCTCAGCTGTCGTTGACGTCTTCAGGGCGCGATTTTTAGGGGGACGGAAGGGGGAATCTTCCCCCTCCCCACAGCCCAACTACATCCCTCCTACTGCTGCATCCCCCACAGCTACATCCCTCCACTGCTACATTTCCTCAACAACTACATCCCCCAAGCTCGACATGTCCTCCTCCCCCACTGCTCCAGGTCACAAATCGCACCCTGGACATCTTGATTGCCATTTTTTGTAATCATTGGTGTAATCATCATCATCATTATCATCATCATTGTCGTCATCATCATCATCATCATTGCCCTTATTGTCATCATTGTCATCATAATCATCATTATCATCATTGTTGCCATCGTCATCATCCTCCTCCTCCTCCTCATGATTGCCATCATCATCATCATCATCATCATCATCATCGTTGTCGTCATCATTATAATCAAAATGAATTTTCTCGATATTGTGTTTTTGCTGACTTGTTGTATCTCTAAATTCTTTTTTGTAGTTTAATGCAAAATTTTCATATTTGGCAAGTTTGGCTTAACACGTTGACTGCGGTACAGTTTCTTTGCCAGGCACGGCCGTTATGTGACCTCCCTGGCTTCAGATGCGTTGAACAGAGGACATCATATGACGCCCCTAGCGCCCTACAGTGCCAAAATAAGGACGTCAATTGACGTCCCCATAGCTCAACGTGTTAATATAGTCCTAACAGTATAAGGCATAATTAGTTTAGTAAAAATGACCGTCATTAGTCTTCTCTCCAGCCATTTATTTGCATAGATTTTAACTGCATGATCAAGATGTGAAGGCAGACTTTTCAAGTACTGACAATAATACATGCTGTTCCATTTTTCCACAGGGCCTGTTGACCTGTCACTCCATCCATTTGGCCACAGCTTTATTATTCCAAAAAAATAGATTAGATTCAGTGTTCTGCTATTCTTCAGCTAGACACCCTGTTATCACAGTCAGGCTTGTTCATATATTGTTCAACAGCTGGTAAGAGGGTATGCCGGCATTTTTTGCATTGTGTAAATTTTTCCTACAATAGAAAACGAATTGACTGTATCTATTGCAGTCTGTTGAAAATTATTTAACCCTTTCACCAAAAAGGCTAATATTTCAGCTTCATAACCAATTGGTTTAGATGGATTGCCAGTTGTCAAAGGGTTAAGAAAATGCAGTTTATTAATGAGCACTAGATCTCCATAGCTTTTGTCTGAACATGTAAACACATTTATGGTATTATTAATAGCTAGGTTATTATGAGAATGCATAAAAATGAGTTTTCCAATTAAGAATGCATGATGCCATGATCTGTGAAAATTCGCTGAACTGCAGTGTTTAACTGGGCAACGTTCACTTTATGTCTTGATCAATGATCATCAATCGACTGTAGAATTTCAATTATGTTGTAGGGGAAATTTTGAACCTTCCATGATTGTCTTAATGTTTTAGAATCTGGTCTGAGTGTAAGAAGAGAAAGTGAACCAGCCTTATGTACAAGCTCAGACTTGGATTCCTCAGGCATTGAGTTATCAACTGAGTATCAAGTATACAATGCAATTAACAGAAATGTAAGAAATGGCTTATTGCATGAATCCACTAGTTACTGATGCAGTGTGTGTGTGTGTGTGTGTGTGTGTGTGTGCATGCACGTGTGTTGCTTTGAAAGAGGATCTCTGGTATTGTTTCTTTACTTCTAGTCTGGTTTCCTGCTCCATTTATCTGTGAGTACTAGAATCAATTTTGATGTATAAATTATTTTGCTTGCTTTGAATTTTTTCATATTACTATAACTGAGAAATTTATTTCTGGGGTTATGTGGCCAGACACCAGGGTGGTCAGAAGGCCTTAAATGCCAATTTTCAAGGAGTGTGTTATTACAGTTTTGTATAAGACAGAAGGAACATTATTAGCGTATAAAAATCCTGCTGATAGTGATTTTTATCAGAGTTGTGGCATTATAAAAATTATGATCAGTACCAGGGACGTAAATCACGGGGGACGGCAGGGAACGGCCCCAATAATTAATGAGGTGGGGTGGGATAAATTTATCCTCCCAATGTTTTGTGCTTTTTGCCACTTTAGCGGAGAAAAGGTCACCACTAGATTTTTTACATATTTACGAGTGGGCATACTTTTAGAAAAATTGTCTGCCCTCCCCCAATGTTGATGGCAGGATTAGCCAATGATCAGTGCTCAATTTTCAAAAAGTAGGAGGTTTGACTATTCCCAGTTCTAAGCCCAAAAACTCTTTAACCCTCATCCGTGGCAAATGTGGAAAGGCTTGCTTGAAGCTCCCAGCTTCTGACAAATTGAACAGAGATTATAATCATGATTGAGAGAAGCAACATAAGTAGGTTTTTACTGTCTGTCTGTCTGCCTGTGTCTGTTTGTCTGTCTGTCTGCCTGTCCTTCCGTTCATCCCTTTGTCTGTGTCTGTATGTCTGTCTCTCTCTGTCTGCCTGTCCTTCCGTCCGTCCTGTCTGTCTGTCTGTCTGTCTGTCTGTCTGTCTGTCTATCACTAGTTTATTAGTATCAAAGATGTAAGCAAACCTGGTTGTCTGACCTGATGTCCTGGATTTGACCTGGATCTTGTGTACAGTAATTTTCATTTGGCATTCCATCGGCTGATGCTGCTATGTGTTGTGAAGTGGTGCCATGGATTGGTTTAAGATGCTAGTAGATTAGTTTAGTTTAGAAATACAAATGACTATATGGAAGTCTATAAGAAATATTATTGATGTGCTGAATCTATTTTTTGGTCTGATGTGACCTTTTAGAGTGGTACCGGTTCTAAGGAACCATTGAGCAGCAATTTCAAAGCTGGTCTTTGGACTGATGCTGGTGGACAGACGTCAGCAATGCAGCAGTCAGTCGATGCGATTGCTGAAGAAGTCCTCGGAAGACCAAGAGACTGAACAACAGTTGAGCAGCTCCTGTTAATTGTCTCATTTTCCAGAATTCATCGATTATATATATATATATATATATATATATATATATATATATATAATCCCTAGTAGTAAGTAAGTAAGTAAGTAAGTAAGTAAGAAGTAAGACAAAAATTTCTATAGCACTGCCTGAAAGCTTGGTGCAGTGCACCAGCTTATTCACGAGTGCCTACCCTGCTGTTCTTGTGATTTGTAATGCACAACCTTATTACAATTCATCTTTGATTTGTGTTTGTATCATCGGTACTGGTAATTGGAATTTCTACCATTTGAACGGTATTAATGATGGCATGGTTATGTAATACTGTGCTATTCTGTGTGGTACTGTGTATATATCGTGTCCTTTCTGAAAGCTATGTTCCGCCTCCGTCACAGACTTTGAATCTTGAGACAGGTCCTTCAATGATTCGGGAACCCATTGCTTTAATAAATGCCTTTTGTATAGACTGCAGTGACTGAGGCCAACTCTGCTGGACTGTTCAAGAGAACTAAAGACGACCCTTTTAGTTTAGGTTATGGTTGACTATGTGTTCAGTTTCGCCCTTTTGTCGGAGTGGTCCTTAACCTAGTTATTTCCTCTGGGAGAAATTGTCTTGAAATAAATAAATAAATAAATAAATATATGTGGCTTTTTTGAAAGCTATGTTGCATTAGTACTGAGTTTTGAATCGTGTGCAAATTTTCAATGATTCGTGCCAGTTTCCCTCATGTTGCTGATAGTGATGTGAATTTATTGTATGCCTGTGGCAGTGATGATGATTGTTTGTATCCAGTGGAATGATGGTGCAATTCAATCCATACCCACCGTAATTCCCTATAATGAATGACGTGGCTGTAGTTTTACTTGAGTCATTAGAGGATTATAGCAGAGAGAGAATGGACCCTTGTCAATCTGAATGGACCTGAAGCCAGCTATCAGCTACTGATTGTAACTGGTGATATGATTTTTGTAACTGCAATTTAGTCTAACTACCGGTAATCATGAATTTTGTTGGAGTGTTGAGATTGTGATAGCGTAAACAGAATAATAGACACTCACTAGCAGCAATCAAATATGAATGCTGGAAATTGATTGTCGATCATAATTCTGTGAATTTGGATAAGCATGACATTGAGAAGTTTGGCATTAAATTGGTTCTACTATACTTTTGAACAATGACAATAATTATCATAAACGAGATAATGTGGAATGATTGCCATATTTTCATGTGCATAACATGCACCATATACACAACTATCGGTTTGAATTACTAGCTGTTATGGCCTAAGATTTTACCATTTTAATGATTTCTTGAAAAAAAGTATAAGAGATTTTATGTCCAGATGTTCTGTTGAACTAAAAGAATTTATGTAATTAATGAAATTTTATCAGAACACTTTCTGCGTTGATAAGATTTTAAAATGATTTTCTGATAGAAACAAGGCGATGATCTTTGTACTTCCAAAGTCCAAAGAAGCTCTTGGAATTCACGTTGTTCCTGCTTTTGATCACGAAGGCAGGTGAGAAAACTCACTGTACTTGCAGCAAGAAAAGTCAGCCTTATTTTCAGATTTTATGTATTATATTCTATTATGTTATGTTATATATTGTATTATATTATATTATATATGTATTTTATATATTATTCAGATTTAAAATTTGCTTTTTCTTGCTTTAGGTGATGGTGCTATAATACTGGAAAGCTGCTGACAGCAGTGCATTTTCTCTTAAAAATGAGAGCAGGATAGCAGATTATTCTGGTTCTCATTTTTAACCCTTTTAAGGTGTGGCCTGGGATAACTCATGCATCAGAAACCCATTGCAAATGGTGGAGCCCCGGGATAAGGGGAGGAGGGGGAGTCCCTACTTATGTCAGATAAATTATTTTTAGTTTTCAATCATATATTGTTGAGCCCACGATATGCTGGGCTAATCATCATCATCATCATTGCTTTCTGCCAACCCATTGGTGGCAATAGCTGGGCACAAGACATTTCCAAGAGGCATCGTCACCATCCTGCCCTCTGCCAGCTCTTCAGCGGCAATAGCGAGACACAGAATGTCCGCCTCCTGTTCCCGTCTTGTGTCCTTCCATGACCCTGTCAGCACTGGTCAACTTCTCGGTATTATTTTTAGTCTTCCGCCAATGCTGTTCTTCCATGCTCTTCAGTTGAATACATCCACCATCCCTGCCGTTGTCTTCTGGTACAGTTGGTCCACGGCACCTTATTCCGTATTATTCGGTGCAATCCCAGGAGGTTTCCCAGCCCAGGACTTCCCCCCATCCGCCACCCGGGGGACGCGCCTCTACGCCGTTGTACCCCAGCGCGAGGTTGGGCTAATAGTCAATGACTAAACAACACAGTGAAACTAGGTCACGTGAAAACAGCACAAGATAATAGCATAACACAACACAAGCTTTAACCAAAACATTTTTAAAATTTCACTTTTGTGGAGAGTTTTCAAAAAGACAATTCCACAGTAAAGGTGTGAATTAGTCATAGTTTGATATATTTCTCCATGTTAAGGGCTTGAAACACTTTGAACATTCCATTGGCCATAATAAGTATGTTTTTCTTTTGAGATTTTGCTTATGGCTAATCTGCTAATCTGGAATTTCTAGAGAGCAAGCCATTGTTTTCCAGTAGCGGTAATTGAATTTTATGTAAATGTGATGAAAGTATGTAGCACCATGAACACTTTGTTTGACTGCTGTTAGATAATGGTGTGCCTTAGCAGGACTTTTTCTGAGGTTGACTCTAACCATATGTTTTAGATTAATTTGTTTTAACTGTTTCTGTAAACAACTTTAACACAGCATTGGCCTACTTGTTTAATTAAATTCAATTGTTTGGTAAAATTTGCGAGTGTGCAATGCTGTATTTATTCATAATATGTAGATTGAAACATAGGAAGACATAAATATATGTTGATTTTTTATAACAGTGAAAGTTGTTATGAAGCTCAGTTGAAGTTCTTGCACATGAGATCAATGCCCCATATTTTAGACAGTATTGTGGTTTTTGCCATAAATAATAATAATAATAATAATAATAATAATAATAATAAAGATAATATTAATGAAGATAATAATAATAAAGATAAAAATAATAAAGATAATAATAATAATAATATTAATAATAATAATAATAATAATAGTGATAATAATAATGATAGTGATAATGAGGTTTAGAGTGGTTCAGTAGGATCTGTCCTGTGGTGAGAACCATTATGTTCCATTTTGCCTTTCATTCAATTATAGCTTTGTTCATTTTTTTTCCATTTTTTTCTCATTCTTTGTCTCCTTGTCATTGAGTCTACGAACGACAACAAATTTTGTAAAATAAAATGTTATAACCTGCTTTGTTCAAGTAACATTCTCACTATTTCTACCATATTTGGCGATCTATACACGACCAGGATACACTCAGATACAGGATCATGATTTTTAGCCGTATCTTATGACTTGGTTATGACTTGGAGACAGTGTAGGCTATAGACTGAAACTATTTGTTTATTGTTATAAATATTGGTTTGTTGATTGAGAAGAAGAACACCTGGACTGCAGTGTTGCTCACCGTTTATTGTTGCAAAATATTGGATTGTTGAATCTCTTTCAGATCGATTTTCCCGGTGGTTTGTCATTTTAGAGATCACCGTCTGTCCATCACTATCACTGCTGTAAAATTATTTATTATCAATTTTCAGAATCTCTTTCAGGTCGATTTTTCCCGGTGAGTTTGTCATTTTAGAGCTTAACTTGTCCATCTCTATCACTGCTGTAAATCTATAATATTAAAATATACCTTTCTCTGTATGTAATACTACCCAATACCTATACCTAATACGTTCATTGAATTGTTTGGCTTTCAATGATGTACTGTTCTGATTGGTTACCTTCAAGCGTTCGTAATGTTCTGATTGGTTGGCTGTTAAAATCGTTCTGATTGGTTGGCTGTGTGATGTTTTGTCATTGGTTACCTTCAACTTCGCTTCTGATTGGTTGGCTGGGTGACATTATCTGATTGGTCCTTCTGGAATATTCAAACGCTTGCTTCGACTAAACCTTTGATTACCAATAGCAAAGCTTGCGAAAGCCCACCAACGCATTGCGGCGATGTGGATAGATATTAGTATTATCCTGCACAAACGCCGCGCCCTCCAACCTCTTTCGTTGTTTATTATTATTATTATTATTGTTTTATTGAATTATTATGTGTATTCTTATTATTATTATGTCCAGACGACAAGCAAACTGTTTTATTATTATTATTATTATTATTATTATTATTATTATTATTACTACTTACCGTATGTTTGATACTTGTATTGTTTGACATTGCATTTTGTCAAATATTGATATCAATAAATTATTATTGTTATTATTATTATTATTATTATTATTATTATTATTATTATTATTAAGACGAGGCAAAAAAACAACGTCAAAGGGAACTTTAACAAATATCACTTGAATGAGTTATTAACCCTTTGAACCCTGTCAGTCTGTACTAAAACCGATAACCCTGGTTCCCTGCCACCTATTGTGTGCTCATCCCACTTTTGCGGGAAAATGGTCGTCCTGCTATAGCAATATCACTGGTTCAAAGGGTTAAACAAGTGTCTTTAAATTTTAAGGCCCTTTTTGCATAATTTTATTGTCTTGCATTATTGTAAATACATTTTAGGATTTTATGGGAAATCTATCTCAGTATGCAGATCTTTCTCGATATGTACAATGCACATTTCTCTTTTGAACTCCTCTAGGGCTCAGGAGATCTTTCGTTCGGCTTTCCTTGCTCCAGAGCTGCAGATTAAAGCACTCAGGCCTGTTAATCCAGCGTCACAGAATTCGTTTGAGCCTAAAGGTTATATATTCAGACACCAATCAGGTTTTTTAGTAAACATTTTCAAATTAAAGAGTGCCGGTATATTTAGCGACGAGGGGTCTTGTATAATTTTCTTTAATTGAGTTCTTTTATTTTGCAGTTTCTTATTTCTTGTTCTTTTTTTAAAAATGATTTCATTTCCTCAAATATATGCATGAAAGTTAAAGCTGGTAGAATAAAAGACAGAGTAGTTAATAGGCTCATAATTTTGCATTTAGTTGAGTATTTTCTTTAGCTAGGCTCAATGATCCCTTACATTGAGAACTGATTTCAATTTATGTAGTGTTTTATATGATCAAAGGTACTGACATTTGTACATAGATCAGATTAACTCTGCTTCAATGTCAGCCAGTGTTGAGCTAAAGCGTGCTGATGTTACAAGAAGGACACCTCCTGCAGTTCCTGTGCGAAGTCCAGCGGCTCGGCTTTCTTCAAAGGGACCTGCAAGGCTGACGATGTATACGAAATCCATAGATTTGGTCAAAGGTAAGAAACTTAATTAAAGAAATTCCCATATTGAGACTCTTTTCTCAACTGAGCGCATTCATAGGAGTTTTATGTGTCATATATAATTACATAGTTTTATTATTGTTAAAAAATAGAGTGGCTGTGTTTCACTGTGTAAATTCCTTTGCAAAGTTGTTGGTATGGCTTGTTAATTGCATTGTAGGTTCAAACGGTTTAGGCTTTTCTGTTACGACTCATGGCACTCGCGACGGTGACTGTTCTCCTATTTACATCAAAAACATTTTCTCTGTGGGTGCTGCTGTCGAAGAGGGTCATCTCAAGCCAGGAGATGTTCTACTTGAGGTTGGCATCTCTCTCTCTGTCTGTCTCTCTGTCTCTGTCTGTCTCTGTCTGTCTGTCTCTGTCTCTCTCTCTCAATCTCTCTCTGTCTGTCTCTCTCTCATCTGTCTGTCTGTCTGTCTGTCTGTCTGTCTGTCTGTCTGTCTGTCTGTCTGTCTGTCTGTCTGTCTGTCTCTCTCTCTCTGTATGTGTGCTTGCATTTATACACAGGACAATTGCTCACATCTGTTAATATTGTGTCAATTCATCTATCTCTCTATGAAATCTGTCTATGAGCAAAAGGCCATGTGAGCAATTGTCCTGTGAGCAAAAGTCCATGTGAGCAATTGTCCTATGAGCAAAAGTCCATGTGAGCAATTGTCCTGTGAGCAAAAGTCCATGTGAGCAAAGTGTACTGTAAACTTGTAAGTGATCGTACTATGAGCAATCTTCCGATAAGCAAAGTCCTAGATCCCAAATTTCACCCTGGTTGAAGTGAGAAATGATTCTAATGTGATTAGAATTTAGATAAATAATGATAAGTACTGTTTAATTTTGGACACTTTTAGGTGAATAGTAAAATATTTTATTATTATTTATTATATCATTTTCATTTTTTGAATGTTGCTATTTTTATAGCCATTATGGCAACACAATTTTTATACAGAATGATTTATTAAAAGGAAAACTGTGTGGAAATTGAACTGAGCTGTTGATTGCCATTGATTGATGATTGTTGATTGCATTTTTTCTTACCTCAGTGTTTTTTGTTTTGTGCTAAACTGTTAATGAACCTTTTGTCACGTAACCCTTTAATTGCGATTATGACGTTTTAACACGTCTTGAACCTTTAGTGTTGTGTGTGTGTGCCATCATGATTGTGTAGACAATTCAATATGCGTTTTTGTGCAGCACCGAGAGTTTAGGTATTTTGCATATACCTTGGCAGTGAAAGTGTCAACCCTTTGAACGTGGGCAATCAATGTGTTCAATAGGATATGAAGCCAAAATATCAGCCTTATAGGCCAAAGGGTTGAAGAAAGACTACCAAAAAAAAAAGCACTATACAACTATGTTGAAGGGAAAAGGAGAAACGGAAGACCAAGAAAAACATGGATAGAAAACTTAAAAGAGGATGCAGAAGAAATGCAAATGAACTTCATCCAAATGACCAAGGCAGCAAGAGATAGACAGAAGTGGAAGAAACTCATTCAGACTCATTGTCCAAACCCAACAGGGAATGGCGGAAAGAAAGTAAGAAGAAGAAAAGGCAAAAGGGTTAAGCGTGTAAAGTTAACAGCACATGTTAAGCCCATTAATAATAATTATGCACTTCTATAGCATCATTTATAATACTCAAGGGTATCAATCGATGGTACTTCAAATCCGTCCACAAAAGACCAGTTCATTCCAGAGATCAGTCAGAGGGATGGAAAAGTTAGGTATACATAATTATATAGTTATATACATATATAATATTAAATACCTAACTATACATTAGTGTTCTGTAATTAGAAATGTCATTTATGCTGTCGTTAGATGTTGGAATTTGAAATTTCTTATTAGATAAATGGAATTCCGCTGGCAGACAAGACAAAGGCAGAGGCTGTGAGACTGTTACGAAATCTTCCAACAGGAAGTACCGTCCAGCTGCTCATCAGTCGTACTCTCACAACGCATGAAACCGGCGTACAGCAGGTACAGTACAAGATTGCTGTTAGCTTTATCAGAATGAATTCTATCTATTATTATCAAAGTATGTTATCCTACTGTGTACTTTTTTGGTGCAAGTAGTGGCGTATGTAATGTCGATTGTTGGCGGTAGCTGTGGGGTGTGTGTGGGTGGGGTTTGGGCGTTGGTGGTATAGCAGTGACCTTTGACGTTGTAATTATTGATTGCGATTATAAATTTTAATATAATAATATAATATAATATAACAAGGTTTAAGGTGGTTCAGTAGGGACTGCCCTGTGTGAAATATTGATTGTGATTGTGAATATAATTATTAAAATAGCTATTGTTATGCCTGTATGTTATCATACTACTTAGTATGTTATGTTAGTATGCTAGTATGTATGTTATATGCACAATTAGTATGTTATCAACTACTAGCTATTGTTATGCCTGGTATTTGTGATGAAAATTGAGGACTGTTGACTGCTTTGTTGTCACCACCATGCCGCACCATTGTATGTATAGTATACTGGCCTATTTATATAGCGCCATAAGCATAGCTTGACCAAAGACAAGGGTGATTAATTAATACCATTGTCACCAAGAGTCGTCGTCATTATCATCATCATCATCATGTCATCATTATCATCATCATAATCATTGTTCTCTGCCGACTCATTAGTGGCAATAGCAAATCAGAAAACATTTCCAGGCCATTTTGTTTGATGTTACCAGGATGAGTACAGTTAGTAATTTTTAGCGAATGTTTATTGTGCAATTATTGTGAATTTAGCGTACTGATCGTGGCAGAAGACCTGTTGTGCAGCGCCCTTTTTCATTAACTGGATTGCGTCAAATTTCAACAAGTTCTTGCAGCGATAGAACAGAAGAAGAGGACGTGGGAGACGAAAAGGAACGAGATGTTGGTGCCAAGGGAAACAAGACTAATAATTATCGGAAGTAAAAACCGCTGTGCTTATCATTTACTTACTTATTAAATCTCGGATACTGTTTGAAAAGTCTTCAGTGATTGTTATGAAAGATTGAATGAAACTTTTCTGGTAAATGATGTGACAGGGCTCTCAGAAGTGCTTTACCTAACACGAGGTCCAAAAATTTCACGTTTATAGATTTATTACTAACGAATTTCCTATCTCGCACTTAAATGATTTTTATTGCTGCAAATTCTATGAGAAATATCATACTACTTGAAACTTCAGAGTTGATCATTATGGTCATTGATACTTTGATTTGGTCATTGATACTTTGATAATTATAATTGGTGTTGCTGTTAGCTGATCATAAATAAGGGGCTGTCCATTAATTATGTCAACAATTTTTGGGCAATTTTTCACCCCCCTTGTCAACAACTGTCAACTTTCAGTTGCCCCTCCTATAATTGTCAAAACCTTTTGACCCTCCCCCCAAGATCAATGACAGGTCCCAATAACAAGGTTAATATTTTTGCAGTGATGACCATTTTTACCATTTTCCCTTTTTTGCTCATTGAGTGTCAAAATGTGGTGGGGATGACCTTTTTGCCATGCTTTTTTCCATTATAACCATTATAATAAGTAGTATTCCATGAAATTTCCTATTTTTTGATTATTTGTAAAAAGTGAAATTGTTGACGTCAACTTCCCTTGACCCCCTGTCAACAACTGTCAAACTTTTTTAACCCCTAAATTGTTTACATAATTAATGGACAGCCCCTGAGAGGTTGAAGAGAAAAAGGGTTGGCATTTATAATGTCAGTGACATTGGTAATGTGATGAGAATGAACCATAATGAGATATTGTTGCTTGCAAATATAATTTATTATCAATATTACTGATGTCTTTGGCAGTAAAGAATATGGCAAAGATAATGAGGGTGCATTTTGCTTGCAAGTACCGGTATTAAGTTGAACGTATTTCTTGATGTCTAAGATTTGGAAGCGCGACAAATATTGCAAAATCTGGTTTGAGTGATGAAGAGGATCGTAATGTTGCATCAAAGTTGCGAGCAGGTACATTTGCGCAAAAGTACATTGGATACAAATGATATTAGATCAAATTGCCATAAACCTGTTTAAAATGAGTGTGTCTAGTTCAACATTTATGGCAAAATTACTATCGTGCATTTTAGGATCACTTTTTGTAATTGAGTGCCTGTTTGCTCGATGTAGTTTGACACTTGACTATGGTACTTGTACTAGTGTACTAGTATTTGTGTGTTAGATATTGTTTTGTTGTTCTTTACATAATGCGATAATAGCTTTGATTGACAGCTGCCTCAGAACAGACACTTGATTATTAAATGGATTGTGATAGGTTTTGCATTGATTACTGGATGGCTTTTTCTTGTTGCATAAATCTCAAATGATTTTGCTATCTTTAACCTGCACACCCAAAAGTGAATACACAAAACCAAGTGTACAAAATTTTTGGTGTAGTTTATTTACTTATGAATTGTAAATTCCATTGCTCTTTGTTTTTTCCCATTCGACTTGAAAATACATTTCTGACCAGCAAAAGGCTGCAGTACATACTTTTTCATATTTGAACATTTTCTAGTTTTAAGAAATTAGGATAACTCCATATTCTCTGTGTAAATTCCAACCTTCTTGCAATGCTGCTAAACAAGGCCTTTTATATTGTTATGGATGTTGAGTGGTTTCATTATGCTGATCGTCATATGATTATATCTTCTCTTTGTTTTGTTCTGCACTAATTAACTATTTATATGTTTGCTTCTGGAATGTACCTTGACAAATGCCTTTTGTTTGTGTAACCTATGGGAAAATACTCTTTTAATTAACAGGCTACATCAAAGCGCTTTGATGTTGCCGGCATCCTGAGGCCTACATCAAAGCGTTTTGATGTTCTCAAATTGAAATTACGGTTAACCGGCCAAGTTTAAAAGGACCAGTCCTTGCTCTTTATTTAGATATGCTTCTTTCTGAGAAATTTCTACATAGTCTATGTAACCACCTTGTTTCTGCATAATTGCTTTTGAAGTTTTGTTTCTTAATTTGAGTAATTTTATGTCTTTATGGGGAACGTTTGACAGAGAAGCAAGGGTCGGCGGCTTTGACCCTTCAGAAATCACGAAAATCAATTTCTTTGGATGACCTAAGAAGACAGAACTCGGCTAATTCTGGAGTCGAGATCACTTC
Source organism: Metaphire vulgaris (assembly GCA_018105865.1). NCBI lineage: Eukaryota > Metazoa > Annelida > Clitellata > Crassiclitellata > Megascolecidae > Metaphire > Metaphire vulgaris. The sequence goes on from CM030840.1 coordinate 4,144,804, forward strand.
TGACGACAGCTTTGATTCTCCGGTGGCTTTTCGCAAGATGCGCGATTTCAATCAGAGTTTTCGAGCGGCTGTCATCGACAAGGCGGCGCGAAGCAGCAGGCCGGCGACCGGTTCCGGCTCTGAAAGTGGTTCGTATCTGTCTGCCTTGCTGGTATCTGTTGGTATGTCAATGTATTTTGACAGTTGACAATAGTTAAAATAGCTGTGGTATTAGTATTTGTGCTTTAGATATATATAGTTTTAATGTTCTGTACAATCTTGATCTTATTTATTGACAGCGGTTTGAAACAATAGCACAACAACAGTATGTTAGGTTTTTCTTTGGCGCTCAGCCTAACGCGTTCTTAAAATAGCTGAGTACTTATTAGTATTTGTGCTTTAGATATATATAGTTTTAATGTTCTGTTCATGGATTGATCTTAACTTTGATTGACAGCTGCCTGAGAACAATAGCTTTATTATTCAATGAATTGTGATGTTAGGTTTTGTGTTGATGATGACTGAATGATGTTAATCCTGACCTTGTGCTTTTACTAGTTGTTTTTATTGTTTTATTATTTTATTTTCTGTGAAAATTGAGCAAAATGGTGATGCACTTGAGGGTTTATTTGCATAATTAATTTACTTGCATGAATTTAATGAAATTGTTATAATTTGTTGCTGAAATTTAAATCGATGTTCATCTCTCCTTGTGTCTGTGAATATGTAACAGAGGCCTTTGTATTAAATACTTTTGTATTTTAGTTTTGAAGAGCCTTGACTGATTAGGCTTCTGCATGTTGAGCAAGTTTAAAAAATTGATTTAGCATGATAATGTGGATTGTTGATTCCGTCATTACATTTTACATTTTATTTACATTTTTGTTCTATTTTACTTGAGTAAATTTCTTTATGTAATTATTGTGCAGAGAATATGAAATATTTAGGTCATTGTGTTTCAGTATATTTAAGCAACTGATTTTGAAAGTAATTCAGTTGTTTTTTTGTTTTATTATTGTTGCTGCCGAAATTGAGCAAAATGCTGATGCATTGAGGGTTTATTTGCAAGATGAATTTTAATGCAGATAAGAAGAATAATTTGTTGCAAAAATTTAAAACGATGTTCATCTCTCCTTGTGTCTCGGGATTAGAAAAAGCCTTTGGTTGGCTCTTTTTGTATTTTAGAGAAGAGCCTTTTATCAGCAGTGTTTAAATTTGTTCTTGCACTATTTAAGCTTACATTACATTGTTCTATGGTAGTTGTAAATTTCTTTATGTAATTATTGTTGCAGAACCAAATATTTAGGTCATGCATATCAACATGAAAAAACCTAATTCAGTGTTTGTTGTGATTGTTGCAAATAATTATCAGACGACAAGATGAGGCTTAATGCAGATAAGAAGAATAAGAAAAAAGACTGTGAGAGGATTAGGATTTGTGGCTTTTAGATAAGATAGAGTTTTAATGTGTTTGCTGTTCATGGATTGATCCCACTTAACTTTGATTGACAGCTGCCTGATCAACAAAAAACCTGAACCAGCTTTATTATTCAATGAATTGTGATGTTAGGTTTTGTAGCCCAGTTAATCGCATAAGCAAGGCTTGCACGGCACCTATGCAATTAAGTGGATTTCACTGTATTATGTGTGTGCATGTTTGTGTGTGTGCATGAGTGTGTGTGTGTGTGTGTGTGTGCATGCCAAAGTTTGACCATTAATGACCAGAATTGCAAAATGTTTTATACTTTAATATGGTTTTTGATCATGAAATTCAATGGCTCAGTGTCAAAACTGTGAAATTGTTGACTTTCAAAAGTTTTAGTCAATAACAGAGCCTTTATAAAGCTGTATCGACCATCACAATTTTGTCCGGAATGGCTTCATCGTTTGTGTGTGTGTGTGTGTGTGTGTGATTGTTTGATATTGCCACTTATAATGCAATGCCTTCACTAGTATTAACATCTGTATGAGTAATTTTATAAGTCACTTCACTTTCATCACTGTTTGATTGTTTGGTTGTTTCTTCTATTCTCTGTAGATGTAAAAACTGTCATTCCATTCAAACAGGTTTGGTAAAGGAAGAAAGTCCGATAGCGAATGCATCCGTACGACGCCTTCAGAAGTTCCAGGCAGCAGAACCGTTGCCGACAAGATGGAGGTGCCTCTGGTGCAGAAGCGGCCTTCTAATAACAGCGGTCTTTCAGTTGCCGAACCGAAAAATGTTAATCTACATCAACCTTCTAGTCATCTGTAAGCAGCACAATTTGTTTGACAGATGTTCCTAGTGTTGCATTGCTAAGACTGACGGACGGTAGGCACTGTGGAAATATTCGTGTTAATTTAATTTCTTCTTCTTTTCCCAGTTCTTTTCTTCGGGTTTTAAATGATTTGCATTGATTTCAGAATTTATTCTGGGTCTCTGAGTTTTATGAGTTTCATGTTGAACGTAAATTTAAATTGGGCTTTTGCTAGATAGTCTTAATTAGGTGAATATACTATGTCAACATCTAAATGAAGTTGTACCTTCCAAGATTATCATGTTTATACAGTTAGAAGAGTGGTAATAACGCTGGACATGGAGCATAAGGTTTTGATCCTGAGGAGCCTTAAGGTCGACTCAGCCTTACCATCATAAACTGAGCTATCTGGGTCTTGGGAAAGTAATGGCAACCTACCACAGATTAATGGATTATACCACCTACATCGCTGATTGCCCAGACCGGAGATAGCGCCATATCCTGGGACCTACCTTGAGAAGGAATTGAATCTTGAATGTGTCATTTTTGTTTGGTGTTCCTGGATTTAAGTTTTGATCTTGTGTGATTTTGATTTAGTGTTCCATCGGCTGATACTTCTTTGCATTATGAAGTGGCACTATCGAATTTTTAGGCTAGATTAGATTTGATTAGCTGATGCTGCTATGCAATGTGAATTGGCGCTATAGAAGTTGATTAGATTAGATCAGGTCTTAGTGAAGCTAAGTGAAAAGATGGGGTGAGGCTTAAAATGGAAATCAAATTTCTGTTAATTTTCACTGTTGGGCTGGGTTTTTAATTGTCTTTGATTTTCTAAATTTATTATTTGCTTTGTATGTAAATAAGTAAACTGTTTCTTCTTAGGTGCTTAGTCTGTCTTAAAATTGCCGTGGGAAGGTGAATGATCAGCCAGGAAATGTTCAATATATCCGAAGGGCAGTGAGGCTACGGCTGCATTCATTTATCTCAAAGTGGAATATTGAGTGCAGTTGTGGTTTCATTTATTTTCAGTTCTGGCCAGTCTCATCGTCCTTGTGAACCAGCAAAAGAGATTGAAGGCAGTTATGTCCGGCTGCACAAAGAAGACTACATGATAACTGCCGTTCCATCTCAACGGAAGTCCCATCCAAGGCACACGGCCGCAGATTTAACTTGCGGCGAACCTCAGTCTTGCGAGCGTCCGCAGAAAGGTTGTGACAATTTGCGCGAGCTGTTGAGTCGGCACGAAAAAACGAATAACCAACACGACGTGCAGCGGCAACAGCAGAAGCTTCACCGTCCACACGCTTTCTAACATTCATCGTAGGTCCGCTTTGCTAGGACCCGACAATATTTCCCCCAACTGGGTTGGTTCTGAAACTGTGGATCCAAGTCACCGGATTAATCGCCAGGATCTTTCGCCATCCGGTGGCGACCGTCAGCCACCGTTAAAGTATCGTCACGACGATAATACGGGGCTTCGTTCGTACAAGACGGATTGTGATCCGGACCATTATCCGCAGTTTATCAAGCCGGACGTGTCATCGGATCTGTTTCCACAACGGAAGCTGGAGCCTTCTGCTCGTTCGGGACATTATTATCGACAGGATAATTACGGGGGTCAGTCTCAAAATTTTCGCCAGCTGCACAGCAGTCCTTATACAAAGGACCCGACGTGGGACCAGGCCCCAATGGACCTCAGTCGACATACATCAGTCAGGGCACCAGATCGTGCTGATGTGGGTTTTGGTTATAGAAGTCAAGAATATGACCTGCAGACAAGACAGCTAGTCAACTGGAATCTGAAGGTTAAAAAAATGGCTTAATTCTGTTATGCATCTATTTGCATATGTTAAAATTCGGCTCAAGAATGTGCATTTCAGCATTGTCCTAGTTTAGGATGCTTGGCTTAGTTTTCTTTCTGCTTTCAGAAACATACGCTATGGTATTTGAGCAATTCAACAATTATTACAAAGACCTTCTCGTTCTCTTACTTTTATTTGATTCCATGCTGCCAGAAATGTTTTGATGAAATTGATTGCTCTTTTATGTTCTATCTATTGACTATTGACTAAAAATTTTGAAATTTACATCATGTTTTAATTGCAGATCCTCATAATGTATTCAAAAACATAAAAAAACATATATATAGCAGGCCCATAGGAAGTGGGGCTGCAGGGGGTGCAGCCTGCACCCCCTGGAAGATGAGGCTGTTTTTTTGCTAGGATTTTTGAAAGGAAGATAAAGGATGGGTGATTACCCTTTTTGCTTGTCTCAGGACTTTTAAAAGAACATAAAGGAAGGGTGTTGACCTTTTCTTTGCTTGTCTCAGGACTTTTTAAAACTGTGCCCCCTGCTAAAAATTCGTTCTGACATGCCTGATCGATAGCGCATAAGTAGGATTTCGTTCTACAAAATTGTTGCAGTTGCATTTTGTGGCAAATAGCAGTTTACTTCATTAACGAAAATATTTGAAGTTTAATATAATGTCAAATGTAGACGTGACGTTGAGGCTAAGTTTTCAGTGTAATTTTGGTTAATTACTTGTAGGCTGACAATTTATGTTTCTGTAAATTTAGATTACTCATCCTCCGCCTCCGTCTATCTATCCACCTTATAAAAGCTTTAGTCCGAACATCACAAAAGACTTGGACGTTTCCAGGTGATTGAGTGAACATATTTGTTCTTTTCTTCTGCGTGGAAGTTGCGAAAGGCATTGATTCTAATGTGTGTGTGTGTGTGTGTGTGTGTGTGTGTGTGTGTGTGTGTGTGTGTGTGTGTGTGTGTGTGTGTGTGTGTGTGTGTGTGTGAATGGAAAAATGCACTGTGTGAAAAAATCCTAGTGCAGTTTAGAAATCAAATAGTTTGGGCGATTATTTCAAGAACTGCTCCAGTCCTCATTGTCTTCAGGAAATCCGTTTTCGATGGATATGATGTTTACTACTTTACCCTGTGACTCCAATGCCAGGAGCGCCTCTGAGTAGAACTAGAAGAGGCGCTATACAAATGCCACATTACATTACATTGCATTACAACACTTCGGCTTGTCTGTCATGTTGCAATTTGATGTGAAGCGTAAAAAACCATCATTACTGACCCCGTCCGAACAGTAGTCATTGCTCCATTCTTAATATGCAGTTTGAACCAAACGATCAAACCTGGTTTACGTTCTGTTGCTCTGGATGGAGCTGTTTCATCTCTGAAATTGCCCTTATAAAAGGGTAAATTTCTGGAAACCATTGCTAATCTGTACATGTCTTGTATGGCAGACTAGTTCTGTAATAAAGTCACAGCCTTTCTTTTTAATTAGGACGTTTCATTTCTCATGTAATTGCTGGTGTAATTGTGTTGCGTGTTGTGTACAGAGAACGACAGGCAAGACAGATGAGCGCGAGAACAGGAACAGTCGTAGAGCAACGCAGACACAGCTATCGCCGTCCGACTCAACTGTGGCAGAACAATCCAGCCGTTGTTACTGAGAGATGGTGAACTATAGTTGTCGAACGAATGAGTGAAAACGAGTGCAACTTAAATTGCTGGCTGTGTAATTTCATTGACGGGGCTCTCGGCGAAAAGGGCGCTCGAAGCGCAAGTATATTGCAACCAGGTTTTGCATTGCGTAAATTCTGAAAATTAACCACCAGATGGCGTCTGATCATTGTCTGATTGTGTTTGAAGCCTCGACTTGATTGCCAAAATGCCTTGTGGAAAATTTGGTGCTGATTAGAAATATTTGTTTGTCTTTGTCTTTTTAGGCTAAATTTATGATTTTGTTTTGCACTTAAATTCACGTGGATAATGGTTGGAATCTAATAATGTTAAAATTCTTAAGCTTTGTAACAGAATAAATCAATTTAGCTAGGATGAAATTTATTCAATTATTGTGGATAAAATCATTGCAATATTCGATCCGGTGCTTACTAAACTTGATTGGTGTGTTGTTTAATCTGTGTATTGTTAATATACTGTAATTGATGGTTATTTTTCTTAGCTATTTCTTTTGCAGCCAGTTATTACTGAGTTTAACTGATTGTTAATTATGTTAGTTCTTTTAATTTTTAAGGCGTGTGCAATGTGTGTTCTTATTTAGAGCTTATGATCAAAATTGTTAATTTTCATTGGCATTCACACCTGGATAAATGTATATATCATTAGAAGTTGACTATATTCATATCACGCATGCTTAGTATGCATACCATGTGTATTAGTGTTGAACTTTTGTGGATGTAAGTAACATTATAACAATTTTATGAAGTGTGATGAATTGAATGCTATATTGACTCTTGGAAAAAAGGGAAGAGACAGGCCTAGGACAGAATGGCCTGGAAATGTCTTCTGGCTAACTCTTGCCACTAGTGAGTTGGCAAAGAGCAATGATGGTGGTGGTGGTGGTGGTGGTGGTGGTGGTGGTGGTGGTGGCGGCGACGATGATGATGATGATTGAGCTTATTTGAACTTCAACAGCAGAAGGATGTCAGAATCTTTAAAATTACTCATTTTAGTGAGTGTTGATGCCTTGTTTGCTATCGGTTGGTTCCGTCATTTAATACTTTTTCTATGGGCTATTTTCAAATTTGCAGTGTTTTACGGCTGCAGACTGAGAATGCTATTTTGTACGAATGATTAGGATTTTTCCTTATGACTGCCATAGGCAGTATTTATTGTACAATGATGTAAAATCAGTCCATAAGAAGCTGAGTTTTGTGTAGTTGTATTTCTAAAATGTCATTGTGGTACTAGATGTCAGATATAAACTCATAACTTCACCTCAATTTGTTCTGTCATTTTGACTGTCTGGTGTGCTTTGAACAAAGTTTCTTGGGGTCTTTGTTGTCATTATTTCAAACAGTATTATGTCTGCATAAGTGGTTTACATATACAGTATAGCCTGTATGGCACCGTTTATACCTTTGTGAAATGTATGTGAGCATAGTCAAGCATTGTCTAAATCAGTGCTTCTCAAACTTTTCACCTTTACGGACCAGCATAAAATTTTCCTTTTGCACCAGGGACCGGCGCCATTAAAAATTTTTTCCTCGTAACTTGGATTTTTTAAAATTTTTATATCACCTCAATATATATCTTAATATAAATATAAGTTTTATAGTTTGTGTGTGTGTTATAAAATCTCGTTTTTAAACAGTTTTAAACAATCTTCAAAGGAGAAATCTAACTTTTTCTAACTATTTAGCTTTTTCTCATTTTTCTCAACTTGCACTGCGGACCGACAAAGAAACTTTTTTCTCACTTTTCTTGACTCGCGTTGCAGACCGGCAGAGAAGTCCTCACGGACCGGCACCAGTCCGTGGACCACAGTTTGGGAAGCACTGGTCTAAGCTTTTTTTGATGTTTAGTATGTATCAGAGCATAATTGTGTTTTAAAATATTGCTTGCCACATTTTATTGCGATCAATTGCGATGCTGGCATTTGTGCGAAAATTTGTCTTTGAGGTTTGCATTCGTGTTTCTTTTATAGTTTTATTTTTACAGCATTTAAATATGAGTATTTTCCTAATTTCTGATAAAATGAAAATAGTTGTATAACATATATGCAATTGACTGTATTGTGCCAATACACATATCAGATTAACTGTTAATTATATTAATTAGAGTTGTATTAATTATATCATTCAGAACTGAACGATAATAAATTATTAAATGTCATTGTTAATTGTTACTTAGTACCAAAATTTGCTATTTGTTAATAAACAAAATATTTATCACTATTCTTAAATAAATTTATGAATTTATTTGAGAATAACAGGAAGTTTTGTACAGCTAAATGATTTTTTCCACAAGTGTGACCAGTCTGCTCAAAGCAGTTTAAAATAGTGAAAAGTTGATTTTGATTGAATTTTTCAAATTTTCTCAAACAAATTTTTCACCTTGTTTTGACTGTTCAGCTCGACAGCTCTGAATGACAAATATTATGTACTGCTGGATTGAATCGGCTCATTTAATTTAAACCATTTAATACGGCTGTATTGTCGAGTGACATTATTGCTTTATTAGTTCTGATGATGTTACATTTGATTTCTGTTAAATAATTTACGTTTTGCTTGTTATCTGTCGGCATTCTTCAGCAGTTGTACTGATTGTTTGTATAAGTGAAGTATCTAGCATCAAAGCAATACTAATCGAGTGAGCAAAAATAGTTAGGTACTGTCATTGGCGTAGCCATGGGGGAGGGTATCCCATCCCCAATTCGGGCTTGGACCGGTCGTGGGATTTGTGCAAAACCGTCGAGTAGTTGGGAGGGGGTTGGTTGCATGAGAATGTGAGAAAGAACGAAACAGGGTTATTTCTAGGATTATCAATGGTGGGCGGTCTTAGATTGGGGAGGGGTGTAAAAATATCCCTGGAACGAAAGAAGTTCAAAGCACTATTTTAAATAACACCAGAAATGTAAATGTGCTCTCCCCCCCATATTCCGGAATCTTGACTACGATACTGGGTACTATATAGAAAGCAACCAGTATTAGTTAATTTACATGTACTTTTATTTGTAAGACAAAACTGTTGCTGAAACAATGCAATACAAAATCTCTTTATTTAAATCAACCATGACAAACCGTAAGGTCAAAACAACATAGGCGTTGTCCATTAATTACGTCAACAATTTAGGGGAGGGGTTTGAAAAAGTTTGACAGTTGTTGACAGGGGAGGGCGGGTCAAGAGAAGTTGACGTCAACAATTTCACTTTTACAAATAATCAAAAATAGGAAATTTCATGGAATACTACTTATTACAATGGAAAAAAGCATGGCAAAAAGTTCATCACCACCACATTTTGACACTTGATGAGCAAAAAAAGGGGAAAATGGTCATCACCACAAAAATAATAACCTTGTTATTGGGACCTGTCATTGATCTTGGAGGGGGTCAAAAGTTTTTGACGTAATTATGGGGTGGGGGTTAAGTGAAAGTTGATAGTTGTTGACAAGGGGGGAAGGGAGTCAAAAATTGCCCAAAAACTGTTGGCATAATTAATGGACAGCCCTATACTTATTTTAATACATACCTTACGTATCTAGTACAAATCAAAAGATATTGGAAATTAAAATTACTTTTAACATTTTAATTATAATATGACCCATTCGGTCTGTTTAAGAGTTATATTATTTTAATTTTTTGTTCCCTTCAAAAATTTTGCCGGATGACAAGCGCCAAAATGGCGTCATCGAACCTGAGCCTGCGGCTTGAATATATCGGACATCCATTTTTTTATATAACAAACGCGCGCAAATACAACTATAGAATAATTATCCACTAATACAAAAACAACAGCGTCTGGCGCATCATACATCAAATTTTTGAAATATAAGATTTGGAATGTTGCAATAGAACTACTATAGTAACTTGAATTTGATGCTTTTACCGAGATTTAGCCCTATGAAATTTGAAATGGATAAATTTTTGGCAAGATCTGAGAAAATGCAAGGTGAAAACGAAGATCACAACAACGGAGAGAATTTACCTGGACTTTACTATACTTTGTATCATCATCTGTATCATTCCTTAATAAAGTATCATTTAATAAATTGTTGGTTGGTTTTGTAATATGTCATAAAAATCAGTTCTAAAAAGTCTAATCTGGTTTAAAACTTCTATGACAAGCGCCAATTTCAAATTGAAAATGCACAAGAGCATCAACCAAACGAAACTATAAAATAATTATCCACTAATACAAAAAACTCCAAATCACTAAAGATTTGGAAGAACAGTTCTTTTCAGAAATGCATTTCACCTGGAGATGCATTTGTACTGTATCATCTATAATAATATAATATGCCCTTTAGACATTTCAACAATTATAATAATATAATATGCCCCGATACTGAAGTTTAAAGTGGTTCAGGAGGGTCTGCCCTGTGTTAAGAACCACTAAATTTGTTTTGCCCATCCAAACTAGATTAACTTGAATGAGTCAACTTCTAGGCATACATTCTATAATAAGGCTACTATTTGAGAATAGTTTACACAAAGTCAATGTTTCAGACGCCTCTTGTCATTTCGCGAAAATACGATCATGCATAAATGTGCATATAAAGGTCATTTGCATATTAAAGGACATTTCCAGGATTTCGGGGCCAATCATGGGGGGCAGTTTTTGACGTCGGTGGGGCGGGGCACTGGAGGGGCAGGACAGGGCACGGGTGTCGGTCATGGGGGCGTTATCGGTCATATTTGAGGCATTTCTGCATTTAAGTTGACCAATTATCAAGCAGTGGTTCAGTTTTGATACGTTTGATTACACAAACTATTGTCACAGTTTACTAAGACAGTATAATGTATAAACGATTAAGAGGTTTTTCGCCAACGGGGGCCGATATACGCTCTAAAAAAGGAAACATTAGATGCAGGGGCGTAGCCAGGAACTTGATTAGGATAAATTTATATATTGTTTAGGCATATATTGTTATATATATATATATATTATATATATATATATATATATATATATATATAATATAATATATATTATATATATTATATGTTAAATATATGTTATATATACTGTTTATTTATATACTGATTTTGGGGGTATATATACTGATATACCCCTCCCCGTCGCTACGCTCCTGATTAGATGTGGATAATTATCCGTACGCTTTAAGAGCACATTGTGACCTTATACTGAACGCTGTTAAAAACGCAGTAACCGCTGACTTTGTTCAGTCAGAATGCACTGAAGACGAAGTGTGACATCGTTACCGTGGTCAGTGCGTAGATGAACGGCGGTAGTCTGATGAAGGTATTCGAATTCGCTCGGTTGTACCGTCGTATCCTCAGGTACGGTCCGTACGGCCTGCGCTCGTACCGCCCGTCTGTGGTCAACTCGTACTCGTAATCGTACTGTTCGACCTCTGTAATAAGACACAACAAACAGGGGCGTAGCCGTAACCAGGAATTTGATTGGAGGGAGTGGTACAATGTGATTTGAAGGGGTATAAATCTTTAACAACTTTGAAAATCTGAAAGAACACATTAAAAAATTTTAGGTAGTCTGATTTTAGGGCATATAGGCCCCTATATACCGATATACCCCTACCCCGTCGCTACGCCCCTGACAACAAATACCAAATATCAACCATAAATTCGCAGCATTGGCGTGGCCACTGGAGGGGCACGGGACAGGTGGACGGGTCCATTTTCTGGCTGTGACCGGTCGCGGGATTTTGCGCAAAACCGTTGAGAATTTGGGAAAGGGATAGGTAGCATGATCGATTCGAAAAGTATGCGTGAACCGTTCGGGGAACGTGCGAAGAACTTAACCAGTGTTTTATCCATACCACAGACCTTGGGGGGCGGGGAGCAAATTGACCTGGGTGGAGGGTAAAAGACACAGTTCAATGCAAACATTCGTGTCAGTGCTGAGATTTGTGGAGGGAATTTTGAGGGGGTGGGTTTTTTTTTTTTTTGGGGGGGGGCCCATGACCAATTAATCCAAATAGCTCGGTGTTCCAAGTTGCTAACAGATTTTCCAAGTAGGCATATTTTCGATATAAAAAAAACAGCCGAACCAGACTCGACGTGAACCCTGAGTCCGCATTACAGTAATATTACCGTATCTGTCCATGATGGTGGCGTTGAGCGAGTAACGACGACACGGATTCGGTTCCCTTACTCCTCCTCGACCACGCCGCCGCCGCCGCCCGCCGCCTCCGCCTCCGCCGCCGCCGCCGCCGCCGCCGCCCCCTCTCTCCGATCGGCGAGTGACGTTCCTGAGGAGCCTCTCGCCGCTGTGATTACACGGAGCGACGGACCACGGAATCGGATTGTATCCGGGATAGAAGATGCCGACGACGTCTCCCCGCTGGACGTAGATCCGGTCTCGCGGCCACAGCGCGAAGAAGTTGTGCCCCACCCATCGGGCGGCGATCGCCGTTTCGTTGACCCGCAGGTAGCGCCGCAGCGCGGCGGCGGCGGCGGCGGCGACGGGTGACCGGACCCGGCGGCGGCGGCGGCGGCGTGCGGGGTTCGGATCGAGGAGGGGCCGCCACACCTGGAGGTGAACCACCTGGGAGCGCCGGCCGCGGGTGGTGTAGACGTGCCATCCGGTGATGATTCCGTCGGACGTGGCGGCCTGGGAGGGATTGATTATGAGGATCGATCTCTTCTCGTGATCTTCCTTATCTCTCCAGTCTGCTTCGTAGCCTAGATAACGGACGGCGCCTGAAAAAAGAAACAGGCGTTCAGAGGCGTAACCAGGAATTTGATTTGGGGGTATAATGCGATTTGGGGGTATAAATCTTTTTAAAAAGTTTGAAATCTTTAAAAAACACATTAACATTTTAAGGCAACCTGATTTTGAGGGTGTATATATACCGATATACTCCCCCCCGTCGCTACGCCCCTGCAAGAGTTGACACTAAACATACGCCTATTGACCGTCTAAGACACGTGTCATGCAGTGGCATGCCAAAGAGTGATGACAGAGATATTTTACATCCCCCGTTCCATAAGCCTCCCGCAACACCCCCTCCCCAATCTGAGAGCAACACCTCTTAAATATTATGCAGCAAAGATGATATCGCTCGCCATAAGGGGAGTGATGGGACCCCGGAATTTATCAACAACCCAAGCTTATTGATAATCTTAGAAATAACCCTGAGTGGTGGACGCGCCCAGGACCAAATTTAATCTGGATGCCCCCCGCGCCACTTCACCTCCCTTAGGCGTTAGCGAGCACAAAAAGGTCGCCGAGACGATTTGGATGCTCTTATCCGGTGTGAATGCCCGGGACCAGATTGACAATTATTTGTAAGGGTTTTCAATTTTAAAAAAGCTGTTGACGAGCAAAAAAGATCGCCGAGTCAATTTGGGTCTCCTATTTCATGGATTCCCGGGGCCACCGCCCCACAGGCAGTGTTTAATCTAGGCCGTTTCCGAAGGGAAAATGGTCCTTTCCCCCCCGGAAATTTCAAATCCCCCGGAAATTTTGGCATACTACATGGACTAACAGCAGCCCTCTAGCAGAATTCCTCCCGGCTTTGTCAATTTCCCCCCGGAGTTCAGGAGTCTAGATTAAACACTGCCCACAGGGCCCCCTCTGCACACTACTGATGCCACGAGTCGCATCTTGTCTTTGGGCGTGTGTATGCATGTGTGTCGATGAGTGTGTTTGTGTGGTGTTGTCGAAAGATAATCTCTTATTATTTCTGATCGGCAGGTGTCACTCAAGCCTTTCGGCCGAGACTGAAATACGCAATAAATCGGCGAAAGACAGCCGCATCCGAGGACCCATCAGCCTAGTGTCTCAATCAGTCACAGATAGATCGATTACGAAGGAATCAATGGAGTTTCAAGCCGTGGACACACTTTGTGACCTGACGCCCGGAATTCATCTTCCGATTTCCGCAGATAAACCGATTTACGGAAGATGGTTTTCCGACCAACGTATCTTCATAACTCCGACCGGAATTTGCCGGAACTCGAAGGATACGGATAATAACGGAACACTGCTGCTCTATTCCCACGTAGCCTCGTAGGAAATCGGGAAGAAAAGATCAACACAGGAGATCTACTGAACCACTTAAAACCAGGTCGTCGTCATCATCATCATTCATCATCATCATCATCGTCGTCGTCATCATCATCATCATCATCATCTAATTGAAATTGCTGTTGTTATAAACCATCCAATTTGTAAGCCATTTGCTCCGCGTTGCCAATATATAATAGTTAAGTCCATTGATGCGCAAGCAGGATAGTTGAACTTCGGATCTTCCTGTATTTATGAAATGCAGAAGATTCCGGCTAACCGGACAGGCCGGAAACAGGACAATGCCCACCCGTCTGATTTTCATTATTAGAAAAAATGTGACCTCAAAATTCCACAATACAGAGTTTATTGCCGTCGTCACTTTAGACAATCTAGGATTTACTTTTTTGTCGAATTATCGAACACAGAATTTGAAAACGAAACACCCCCTCCCGAGAGAAATTACGGATCCCTGTGCAATTGGTAGTCACGGCCCCTAACAAGTGTCAAAAACTGATGATGACCTTTTTTGCTTGTCGGGTTGTTTTTGTTTGGAATGTTAATACAAGATTGGCCCGGCGGGTCCTTCACATTCGCCGGGCGGGCCCCTGAGCCCATGACGAAGCTGATGAGCTTTTTGCTTGCAAGTCTCTTTCAAGGTTCAGGTTATTGTTAATACATCATATCACCGACCCGGGCCCCCTGTAGACCGCCGGGCCCCTGTGCACCCCAACCCCCCCGTCCCCTCTCGGCGGCCCTGACACGAAATATAGTTCAGACACACAAATGGAGTGAACTCAACAATCGCGCTTTCTCCGTGATCTATCTGAATGTCTTATAGCAACTATCGACGACGGTAAGCAGGGAAGGTGAAGACAGAAAATGATAAATGTTGATGTTGTTGTTGTTGCTGGTGCTGTTGTTGTTAAGTTTACACCTAGGCCTTTAAATTATGCCTATCAGTCAATGTTGCAAAATGCAAAGTGGCAAAAGTGAGAAGAAGCAACTAATTATACACCAACATTTCCTACTAGACTAATGCTCTTGACTATGACCTTCGCCACGCATATAGCGCTATACAAATTGTCGCTTATATTAATAATACTAATACTAATACTAATACATAATAATAAATACTAATACTAATACTAATACTAATACTAATACTAATACTAATACTACTACTACTACTACTACTACTACTACTACTACTAAATAATAATAATAATAATAATAATAATAATAATAATAACTAATATTACGTGTGCTATAGGCTACTGTTCACTCAGCGCAAGCTGACCGAAGCGCAAAGATAGAAAGAAGACGAGGAGGAGAGAGGAGGAAGAGACGGAGGAGGAGGAGGAGGAGGAGGAGAACGAGGGAGAGTATAATTCGACGGTCTCCTGGATTCAACGAAACTGTTGCGAATCTTCGCGCGTCGACCTCAGCGCCAAAAAACCGACATCAGAGGACGATCAGAGCGCTCAGGGCGACGACGACGACGACGACGGACCAAATGAAATTGGACGCAGAAATCGATAAGACACGAAGACACGAAAGACCGAGGAGGAGGAGGAGGACGAAGAGCAGGAGGAGGAGGAGGAGGAGGAGAAGGAGGAGGAGGATCGAGAAGACGACGGCGACGAGGCAAGTGAAGGAAGGGTGGATTAGGGGGGAAGGCGCTGGTGGTGGTGGTGGTGGTGGTGGTGGTGGTGGTGGTGGCAAGGGTGAGAAGAGGAGAAGTGGGCCGCAGCTCCGGATGCGGAGAAGAGAGTGGAAACTTAATAAGAAAAGTCAGGAAATGTCACGAATATAGATAAATGACACGCACACAGACAGACAGACACACACACATATATATACAATTATACATATATATATATATATATATAGGCCTATATATATATATATATACTGTATATATATATATACTGTATATATATATGCATTGCATATGGGATATTGTGTGTGTGTGTGTGTGTGTGTGTGTGTGTGTGTGTGTGTGTGTGTGTGTGTCACAGTGTGTGTGTGTGTCACAGTGTGTGTGTGTGTGGTCAAGCACTTCTATATATTATCCTCTGTACTCCCAACCGAACCCAGTGTTTTCTAGCAGGCGGACAAGTGTAGGCCAGGCATTGCAATGGGATCTACATGTAGCTTATCAAGTCAACTCCACATCTATCCCTATCTGCCCAGTGTCCGGCCGCCCTCCTGGCTGCAGCCGACTGCCTAATGGCAATGCCCTCAGTCACTGGACAGCAACTTGATCAGTGGTCAGCCAGTGATTCACTCTCATTCTAGCCTGTTGCACCGTGTTGCAGTCAACAATTCGCTTATATAGAGTATAACTGATTTCTCGTGACTCTTTGCGTTAATAGTATTAACTGGTTGTATTAGTTTTATTGTTAGCGTATATTCTCGAGTATAGCTTTGTTTGTAGCCTAAATAGATATAGGTTACTGCGCATAGTGTTTGAGTGATTCTTGCACATTTTGGATTACTAGTTCTTCGATGGATTTACAGATGCTCAGCATACGGATTATATTCAAATTCATTCACAGATCCAACAATAGCATTTCTTCAGTGGATTAGATCGAATCATTGTCAAGATTTCATTCCAAAAACATTTGGGAATACATTAACTGCATTTCCAGCCATTCTATATTCTTAATGGACGGCAACAAGCAAACAATGGAAGAAGACATACATCATTGACAAACTATTGAGGATATAGACCTATTTGAAATCAGATGTTCCATCAGTATTTCTCAATGCTCACCTGTAGCAATCACAGTGATTTTAGTAGTGGTAGTGGCGGTGGTGGTGGTGGTAGTAGTAGTAGTAGTAGTAGTAGTAGTAGTAGTAGTAGTAGTAGTAGTAGTAGTAAGCGTAGTATCAGTAGTAGTAGCAGCAGCAACAACAGCAGCAACAGCAGTATTGGTATTAATAGTGGTGATGTAGTCTATAGTAGTTGCAGTGGAAGCGGTAGTGGTGGCTATAATAATAGTTGGGCTAATAGTAGTTGTTGTAATGGTGGCAGTATTAGTAGTGGTTGTAATAATGATGGGGTAGTAGTAGTTGCAGCAGTAGTGGGATAGTAGTCATACTATTGGGATTGTGACGGTAATTAATGTGTTGGGAATAGTAGTATTAGTGTTAGTAGTATTAGTAGCAGAAGCAGTAGTAGTAGTAGAAGTAGTGGTAGTAGTAATAATAGTAGTTATAATAGGTGTGGGGTATTAGTACTAATGGTAGTAGTTGAAATAATATTGTGTTACTAATAGTAGTTATCGTAGTGGGGTAGTAGCAGTAATTATAAAAGGTGTGAGGTAGTAATATTAGTAGTAGCTGTAGTAGTTGTAGTTGTGAGCAGTAGCAGTTCCACGGATCCCTTGTTGAAAGCCTCCCCCTGTTGGGACCCTATACTTATTACTACATACCTAGCAACAAATAGTTGGCCCCATATTTATAAGTCTCCACACTAACGCCCCTCATCCCACTTGCCAAATCTTGGAGCCGCCATTTCAGGGTTATTTCTAGGATTGTGAATTTAGGAGGTGTCGGTAAAATTTGGGTGACTGCCAAATAAGTGTGAAAAGAAGTCACCCCATAAAAAGTCTGACAGGCAAAACACCCAAAAACCTTATCAAATCTCCAAAATTTTGACAAGCAAAAAACGTTATCATGTCTCAAAAAGTCTGACAAGGAAAAATGGTCATCAGAGAAGTTGGGGTTTTTACTTCTCGAATTGGGGGGAGGGGTGTTCGGGGCTATTTAGGGTACATACCATACTTAGATTAGGGAAATTGGGGGATGTCGACCTCAAATGGAGGGTTGTTAGGGGGTGTAAAATTATCCCTGCGCCATTTGTTGTTGGGTAGTAGTAGTAGTAGTAGTATTTGTAATAGTTGTAATAATAGCAGTAGTAGTGTAGTGGTAGTAATAGTAGTAATAGTAATTATGCCCTTCTATAGCACCATTTCTAATACTCAATGGCATCAATCGATGGTACTTAAAATCCATCCGCAAAAGACCAGGTCATTCCAGAGATCAGTCAGAGGAAACTGCAAGACAGACTATGGAGGAAATGCTAATTGGAAGAGATCTGAAATTGCTCAGTTTATTGGAAGATCTGACAAACAGGGGGAGAGTGCTTAAGATTTTTGGCCCAGAAATAGAAAAAGCTCTCTTACAAATTTCAGTGTTTGTTCTAGGTACACTTAATAATGCTTCGGATGGTTTAGCATAGATTTTATATATTGAGGTTGGCCAGACTGCAGTTGTAGTAGTAATAGGTAGAAGTAGTAGTAGTAGTAGTAGTAGTAGTAGTAGTAGTAGTAGTAGTAGTAGTAGTAGTAGTAGTAGTAGTAGTAGTAGAACAATGATATGATAAGAAGCCAAGGCGATTTAAGGGGTGTTGCTGCAATGGGTTAAAGAAGAAAGTCAAGGGTTGGACTAAACAGGGGAGGTTTGAGGGTTTTGAACACCCCAACCTGGCATCAGGGCCACCCGTGAGATTCGTGCAATTTTTGTGAGGGGTAGGATACTGACTGTTTCAAAATAGGAGATAAAATAATTTAAATGGCAGTTTCCTTCATTTTTCATTTAATACATTCTAGGGAAAATTGAAGGAATCTATGAAATAACTCAAATGTAGTGTAGTAGTAGTAGTAGTAGTAGTAGTAGTAGTAGTAGTAGTAGTAGTAGTAGTAGTAGTAGTAGTAGCAGTTATTGTTGTAGTTGTTGTAGTAGTAGTTGCAATAGCTGCTTGTGAGTGCCACTTCTTTGCATTGGTATTGCTGTTGGTGGCCTTCAATTGTCCGCCCCTCATTTCTGTTTGGTGTCCACTTGCTAATATACAGATGTCCCTGGTGTGGTGTTAGGGGCCAGATGTTTTTCTTCGTGCGGCTGCATAAAACCTCGGAAGAGATTCGTCGTCGACGGATCCTTTGGAAAATTCAATAAGTTTCCTCCTCCTCCTCCTACTCCTCCTCCTCCTCCTCCTTCGACCGACGCTCGGCCCGTGTTAATGGCCGGCGAAGTCACGAATAACGCCATCAAATATCATCTGCACGACTCTCTATCTTCGTCAATACCTCTCGTTATCTGTCTCTGTCTGTCTGTCTGTCTCTCTCTGTTTCGCGCTCTGTCTCTGCCGCTGTCTGTCTGTCACTCTGTCTCTCTTTCTCTTTCTCTCTCGTCTGCTTTTCTAATTTCTAATTTCTACTTATTCACTAAGAATGCCGGAGACGTCTGCTGCAAATTTTTTGCTTGTTCCTTTATTCAATAAAATCAGCGTTTTTGCTTCGTCTTTTCCCGCTCTTTTCAATATCTCTCAATTTTCAACTGCTTCACGCTTCATTTGCTCTTTTTCCTTTTTCTTACAGCACGATACTCGCTAGAATCCATACCATTCATTTCAATCAACCAATCAATCACCAAATCAATCAATCAGTCAATCGTATCTATCTATCTATCTATCTATCTATCTATCTATCTATCTATCTATCTATCTATCTATCTTTCTATCTATCTATCTATCTATCTATCTATCTATCTATCTATCTATCTATCTATCATCAACCAATAGAGGCCAACCAATCGTCAAATCACTCAATCACCTTCTTCGTCCCCTCTCTGTCTGCTCGTCTATCCGTCCCTTTGTCTGTCGGTTTATCTCCTTCTGCCTGCTACCTGCTCTGTCCTGTCTTGACTGTGCGAGCGTATGGTTGTTATGCTCTGAGAATTAGACGAAGAGAGCAAGGTCAGCGCAAGAGCGCTTGGCGACGGTTTCCGGTTGAACGTGAAAGTGTTTTCCATCGCTCTGACCACATTTGAGGTCGAAGAGGAAGAGTCCGTGCCTCGTGTGCGCTATATAAATCGCCAAGTGGGACCGAACACTCGGTATTTGCAGCGCGCAAACATTTTCGCTCAACTGCTGAGCAAACAGAGATGGACGTCGTCGTCCTCCTCCTCCTCCTCCTCCTCCTCCTCCTCCTCCTCATTGCCGCCTTTTCTTTTGTCCCCGTCGTCTGCAATCCGGTCTAATCTCAGTTCCATGATTTCCATCGGTTATGACGTCAGATACTATTTTTTACGAGCATTAATTCTTTTGCCACCTCCTAGCTCCGTTGTCCTTCTTCAACTGGCTGTGCTCTCTCTCTCTCTCTCTCTCTCTCTCTCTCTCTCTCTCTCTCTCTCTCTTCCTCCAACCTCTTCCTCCATCCCTCTTCTTTCTTTCTCTCTGACCGTTTCTCTCTCTCTGTATTTCTGTCTCTGTATATATATATATATATATATATATATATATATATCGTCGTCGTCGTCGTTATATATTATTTCATTTGCGGCGTTTTCTATTTCTCGGCATCGTCGTATCGTGGAGCGTAAATCAAAAGAGAAAGACCGTGTCGTTGCAAAGGGAGCTGCTGAACCCACGCAACTTGTCGTGTGCCTTTGGTCGTTGCCTTGGATTAATGTTCGAACGTAGAAAATTCGGGTCCAAAAATTCGCTTTCTCGTGACTTTGATATCCATTCATTTGGCTCAACTCCTTTCATTAGGGGTCAATGGGTACACATGTCGTGTCGGCCAGTCATGCATTTAAATTATTACAGATGCCCCTCTGAAGATTTCGATCCGCTCAAAAGCTTCAATATGTGCAATAAATTATTATACATGATGACGACTATGATGATTATGATGATTGTGATGATGATGAGGAAGAAGAAGAAGAAGAAGAAGAAGAAGAAGAAGAAGATGATGATGTTGATGATGATGATGATGATGATGATGATGATGATGATGATGATGATGATGATGATGATGATGATGATGTGATGATGATGATGGTGATGATGATGGTGATGGTGATGATGATGGTGGTGGTGATTGCTATCATCATCAACATGTTGGTGGTGATCTTGATATAAGATTAGATCTCAAATGCACGCAAATTACGGACCAATTTCTTTCGAGTTAAGACGAGGCCTCGTTTCTGATTGATGTTTGCTTTCGATCGGATCAATTCTTAACTCTTATCGGCGAAGACGTTCGACATCGCAGCGATGGCAATTAAGATGACGGCGAATACATATATATATATATATATATATATATATATATATATATATATATATATATATATATATATATATATATATATATACATATATATATATATATCTAAAAATACCGATTGCAGAAGATGGCGTTGCTCACTGTATCATTAACTGGGACGCGTGGAGTCGAAGTAGCAGACGCAGCAAGACAAATCTAAGTTCTCAATCGCTTCCTGCGACTGACAGCTCCAGGCCTGAGGAGAGAAGGGGGATTTGAAGCAGGGGCGTAGCGATGGGGATCGATATAAATATAAATAACCCCCCAATCAGGCTATCTTGACATTTTTAATGATGTGTTTTTTAAGATTTTCAAAGTTTATAAAGATTTATTATGGCCCCCACCCCGCCAAATCACATCATCTCCCCAATCAAAGTCCTGGCTACGACCCTGGTTTGAAACCGACACATTGTTCCGGGACTCGTGTAGCTGAAAGAGGGCCAATGAAGGGCAAAAGAGAAATATTTGACATAAGTTTGACAAAACCCATTTTTAAAAAGAAAAACGTACAGTTCATGCACGCGTGTTGAACTTCGTATAAGGGTTCCGTACATCTTTGAACAGGAACCCGGACCTTTTCTCTGCGGCCCTGCATGGGCAGCGCATGTTTTTTAGAGGGGTAGAGCAGGAGCCTCGCTTCTCTTGGCGAATTACAAGGGAATTACGTCTCCGTGGCTAGCATAAATACAGTATAAATACAGTATGTTCGTAATGTTTACAACAGCAGACAGCTTAAAACTCTGTTTAGGGCACGTCACTCATCTCGCACTTGTGATTCCTCACTCGGTGAACGAATTAATGGCATCATCATCATCACCACCATCATCATTACTGTCGTCGTCATCATCATCATTATCATCATCATCATCATCTAATAACCATCAAATCATCAAATTATCTTGAACCATCATCATGAACCATCAAATCTTATCATCATCATCATCCATCATCATTATCTGTCATGTCTGTCTGTCTCATCTCATCATTATCTCACCCCAGCTCTCTTTCTCTCTTTATCTTAGGCTTTCTTTTATCCGTCTCCATTGCCTTTTGTCTGTCTGTCTGTCTTGTCTGTCTCTCTCTCTCTGTCTCTCTGTCTCTCTCTCTCCCTGTATCTCTTTCTCTGTCTATAGGTCTCTCTTTTATCTCTCTTTCTATGTCCATTCTCTCTCTCTCTTTTTCTGTCTGTCTGTCTCTATCTATCTATCTATCTATCTATCTATCTATCTATCTATCTATCTATCTATCTATCTATCTATCTATCTATCTATCTATCTATCTATCTATCTATCTATCTATCTATCTATCTATCTATCTATCTGTCTATCTATCTATCTATCTATCTATCTATCTATCTATCTATCTATCTATCTATCTATCTATCTATCTATCTATCTATCTATCTATCTATCTATCTATCTATCTATCAATCTATCTATCTATCTATCTATCTATCTATCTATCTATCTATCTATCTATCTACCTATCTATCTATCTATCTATCTATCTATCTATCTATCTATCTATCTATCTATCTATCTATCTCTATCTCTCACTGACCACAGATGAGTCCCTCTGCCCATTCGACACTCAATCTATGTCTCCTAGAAATTAATCGCATCCGCGGACATATACGCACAACACATTCGCGGACACGATGGACATCAAACATCGTTCCGGTCCGCCGAACAGACGAAAGACGGAACGCGACACGCTCCAGTGACCTAAGAAATTGCGTGCCGCCAGAAAGAAAAGAGAGAGAGAGAGAGAGAGAGAGAGAGAGAGAGAGAGAGAGAGAGAGAGAACCCGCGTTCCGACGACGTCAAGTCATAAACTGGAATGACGGACGCCGACGTCACTCTCCGACGTCACGTCACGTCACGTCAGACGAAACGACTCTCGCATTGTGCGTTTGATGGGATTGGATCTGCGTCCGCGGGATTATCTCAGACGCCGTTAAACCCTCCGAAGGCGGTTCCACCCTCGTCCCCACCACCACACTACACCCTCCCGCCACCGACGCCCCACCCCACCCCGCCAAGCCCACCCACCCACCGCAGACTGCTTTCGGAGTAATTCTAGACAGACGCCAGTCCACTCTATGATAAACCGAACACTTGGCATAATCTGGACGCCCTAAGCTGCCAATACGTAGACAAAAAACTAGACTATATACTGTATATATATATATATATACACAGTATAATTATATATACAGTATATTTATATATAAAGTATGTATATATATATACCGTGTCTTGAAAAAGAGGCCCTTAATTAATAATTTTACTATATAACTACTACTACTACTACTACTACTACTACTACTACTACTACTACTACTACTACTACTATAATAATAATAATAATAATAATAATAATAATAACTACTACTACTAATAATAATACTAACTACTACTAATACTATACTACTACTACTACTACTACTACTACTACTACTATGTGTGTGTACGTATTTGTTTTGTGTGTGTGTGTTTGTGTGCGTGTTTGTGTTTGTGTATGTGTGTGTTTGTGTATGTCTGTGTGCGTGTGTGTGCGTGTGTGTGTGTGCGATGCAGTCTGACTAAATGATTATTCGAAGTGTGTTTGCTCGGCTGTGGCTCCTGGAAATGTTCTCACGGCTGAAGGAATATAGCAGTGCAGCGATCAGAGTGGACCGGAATCGATTCTACTGTGTGTATCTTCGAGTCTAATAAGGAGGTCGCCCTCTTCCCATCAGAACGCACAGCCTAAGCTGCCAATACGTAGACAAAAAAGACTATATATATATATATATACACTACTACTACTATTATTACTACTACTACTATCTTCTTCCAGCTTATCTATCAACAACTGCTGCGATTGGTTTCAACATTTGCTTCGTTATACTATCCTTATACACTGCGAACGATAAATCGTAGCAGCTGCGTCTCCGATCCGCTGTTAATTATCTCTGCGTTGTAATCAGTAAGTAAAATCTCGTGAATGTGTGTAGTGCTTTGGACAGTAGTAGGCCTAAAATACAGGGGCTGCTTATTTAACTGTAACTCTTAAAATAGGCCCTAACTATGGTAAAGGTGAATGATCAGTCAATATATCCGAAAGTCATCATCATCATCATCATCATCATCATCATCATCATCATCATCATCATCATCATCATCATCCAGTGTTGGGCAAATCATAAATCAAATCACATACTCCAAATCAAAATCAATTGCCGTTCTTGATTCAAGCAATCAGTGAAATTTCAAATCAAAATCATTTTTTCCAAATCAAATCAAAATCACTTTTTATCGAATCGCAAATCAAATCAAATCTATGTGACCTTTTGGCACATTTTTGCGTTATATTAGTTGCAACGTACTGTAAGACTCAGTGGTCACTATATAGTCACTCAGTAATAGGCTTCATTAAAGTTAAGTTTCCCTTTCACACATGTATGGCTTGTGCACTGAGCGTGGTAATGCTATAGACTTGCCACTTCCAACAGTCTCAATTTGTCGTAGTTCGTAGTTTGTCGTATAGTTGTGCTCTAGCACGTTGTTGCTTTCTCATTAACAAAGATTCAACAGTTGTTGCTGACAACCGATTGCGTCTTGCTAATATAATTGCCCCTGTGCGTGATGGAAAACAGCCTCTCCACACAGCCTGAAGTAAACGGCATATGCTAAGCAACCGACGTGTGATATGTCGTAGATTTGGGTAAGCACAGTGGCGTAGCGATGGGGGGGGCAGAGGGGGCGAAGCGCCCCAGGCGGCACTTGCCCTAGGGACGGCATTTTCGAGATTTCCTAATTTTTAAAATAATTAATAGCCTTTATTAGGGTTTTTTTTTGCTTGTCAGACTTTTTTAAAGACTTGATTGGTAAGATTTTTTCCGGGAAATTTTGAAAAATTTCCGCCGCGAAAAGGCGGCACTCTTTATTTTCTCCTTTTGAAAACTTTCCGCCGCGAAAAGGCGGCACTTTTTATTTTCGCCCCAGGCGGCACTTTGCCTAGCTACGCCACTGGGTAGGCAGACCCTTCATCTGCCCAGAATACCTCAGGTGCCATACTCAGATATTGACTCTCTAGCTTCAGTTGATGAAATAGACACCTGTGTAGAATCCACAAAAGTGTTTTAAAATACAGCATATAACTTGACATTTGAAGTGACTCCTGGCTTTGAGTGCTTCCTAACATGACATATCTTGCACCGCATAGACCAGTCATTGTGGCCCTTCTTTCTGTCATCAAAGAAGCGACCTCACATTGCAGTAATGCTGTTCTCTTCTGATTTACTTGACATCGTGATAATGCAATTGCCCAGAATACAGAAATTTAATGGCCGTCTTTCCTGGATTCCGCAACCAAATGACATGCGCGATTTGATTTTGCCCAACTCTGTCATCATCATCATCATCATCATCATCATCATCATCATCATCATCATCATCATCATCATCATCATCATCATCATCATCATCATAGTTGCTTTCTGCTATCTCATTAGCTAGACACAAAACTTCTCCATTTATCTTTTCTAATCGATTATACTGATATCTGGTATCTCTCAAAGTCTTCTTTGATGTTATCCATCCACTTTTCCTGGGCCTAACTATTGCTCTCTTGCCTTCTTTGTATGCGTAGAAGGCGAGATAGGAGGAAGAAGGCCCAGGAAAAAGTGGTCGGATAACATCAAAGACTTTGAAATTAGAAATAGAACATCGTTTGTCATAATCACAAAAAGAATTAATTCAAGGAACATTATCCGGCAGACGATCGCGCGGAAGACCAAGAACAGCCTGGCTCTAGATGACAAAACATGATAACAACATGGACTATAGACTCTCGTTTCAAAACACGATTCGGAAAACAGAAAAGCGACAGATATGGAGAGATGTGATACAGTGCGCATCGAGGCTGGCTAAAGAACAGAACAGAACAATCATAAATCATCATCGTTGTTGAACTTCTATAGCGCCATTTAGGAATTTTCTTGACGTCAGTCGATGGTCAATCCTTCATTTGAATCGTTACCCCCCTCTTGTCAACTCCAATAAGTATGTAGATATTTGATGTGATTTTACGCATGCACAATTATTATTACGAAAGGGTATGAAACAGTGAAGGTGGTCCCCGTATAATCACACGGGGACCACCTTGAAGAGACAGGAATATTTATTCCTGTCTCTTCCAGTCAGTGTTTTATACAGGCCTGTTAGGAGGGAAGATTCCCCAAAAAACTCAAAATCCCCCAAATCCCAGCACTTACACAAATTTTGCATTGAACTGTCTTTTCCTCTCCAACCAAGTCGATCCCCGAAAGCCTCAATTCCCCTCTAATATCCCGACCAGAGACATGACGCACAAATCGTTTTATCGCGTTCGAAAATTCGAAGAGAAGAACGTTAATTTCTTGCTCTCGGCTGTCAAGTTATACGCCCACCATATTCATACGACCGACGACGACGAAGAACGCCAATCTAAACACTGGCATTCGGAAATAGAAACCGTCAAATGGGACGCAAGACTTCTTTCTCCTTCTTATCGAAAAAACACATTTGCTTGGCTGCTATCATCGTGAATCCTCTCTCTCTCTCTCTCTCTCTCTCTCTCTCTCTCTCTCTCTCTCTCTCTCTCTCTCTCTCTCTCTCTCTCTCTCTCTCTCTCTCTCTCTCTCTCTCTCTCTCTCCCTCTGTCTGTCTGTCTCCTCTGTCTGTCTGTCTGTCTGTCTGTCTCTCTCTCTCTCTCTCTCTCTCTCAGTCTCTCCCCTCTCTCTCTCTCTCTCTCTTTCTCTCTCTCTCTCTCTCTCTCTCTCTCTCTCTCTCTCTCTCTCTGTTTGTCTGTTAGTTTGCTGTCTGTCTCACTGTCTATCTTTTCTGTCTTTCTCTCTCTGTCTCTCTCTCTCTCTCTGTTTCTCTGAATGTCTCTGTCTTCTCTGTCTCTTTCTTTCTCTTTCAGTATATCTGTCTTTTTCTCTTTCTATCTGTCTGTCTGTCTCTCTCTCTCTTTTCTTTCTCTTTCTCTCTCTCTCTCTCTTTCTCTCTCTCACTCTCTCTTTGTCGATTAGTTTGCCTCTATCTGTCTCACTGTCTCTCTTTTCCTGTCTCTTTGTCTCTGTCTATCACTCCGTCTCTGTTTGTCTGAATGTCTCTGTCTTCTCTGTATCTCTGCCTCTGTCAGTATATCTGTCTCTTTCTCTGTCTATCTGTCTGTCTGTCTGTCTGTCTGTCTGTCTCTCTCTCTCTCTCTCTCTCTCTCTCTCTCTCTCTCTCTCTCTCTCAGTCTCTGCCCTCTATCTCTCTAAGCGAGTGAGAAATAGATATTTCGTTTCAATTCCATCTAGAATTAATTCTAGAATTAAGTTTCTCTCGAATCACACGGTAAAACAAAACAATCCGTGGAACAAACGACGCGCAGAGGCCAAGTACGCCGAAGAATGGAAGGTGGCGATAGTCAAAGAACTTCGGCAGCGGCCCGTGAAAAGCAGATGTACAGCAGGACGGAATAGCTGCTTATTCTTATACGCTTAATCTTTCTTGAAATAGCTAGAATAGCCAGGTGGTTTGTCGGCCAAGCAAAAATGTCAGTGTATCTATGAGGAAGTGGAGAAAGGGTCAGGTTGTTGTTGCTAAAAATATGGACGAAATGACTTTTTGTCCCTGAGGAAGGTTTTAAATAAGCATTTAGACCTATAAAGGTTTGAGGAGACAGTGAAGGAATTAAAGGAAATGAGGATCTCTCTCTTATTGTTTGACCATGTCGATAGGCTGCGGAGGGAGGCTGGAATTGAGTTCCAATATATTTCTGGTGCGGCGTATGAGAAAGCGCGGTTGCAGATTTTGAGTGATGACTGATTAATTCTGCAAAGGACAATTTCTCTCGAATCACACGGAAAACAAAACAATCCGCGGATCAAACGACGCGCAGAGGCCAATTGACGCCGAAGACTGGAAGGTGGCGATAGTCAAAGACGGCGGCGGCGGCGGCGGCGGCGTGAGAAAGAAGAGCGAGATGTACGAGACCCGACGGACGAAATGATCGGCGGAGAATTCGCCGGCCGAAGGATTAAAGGTCTCCATCGAGAAATCGAAGAATAGAATCGAACAAGAAGAAAAAGGAGAAGAGAAAACATCGAAGAAGAAAAGAAATGGAAGGGAAAACGTAGAATGAAGTGGAGAAAAGAACGATGAATAAAAAAAGAAAGAATAGAATCGAACAAAGAAGAGCAAAGAAATATGGACACAATCACAACTTTTGTCCCTGAAAAGGTTTTGATATTTAAATAAGCATTATATATATATTATATAAAATCATGTACTATATATATATATAAGGTCTCTGTCTCTCGGTCGGATATCTGTATGTCTGTCTGTCTGTCTGAGAGAAGATTGAATAGAATTCCAAAGACTGGACTTTCAATCTAAGGAGAGGAAAAGATGAGGAGAGTTGGATGTTGTCCCATCGGGATGTCATCCGGACATTTATCTACACTCTCTCTCTCTCTCTCTCTCTCTCTCTCTCTCTCTCTCTCTCTCTCGTTAACTGTTGATATATATAAATAATAAATATATATATATATATATATAATTTATATATATATTTCATTTATAAGCTTATCTAGAGAGTATTATAAACGAGTTATTTCAATATATGAAATTGTGTAGTATGGAATATGGATCACACACATGCACACACTCGCACACAAACACACAAGCACACTCACTCTGTGTGTGAGTGTGAGTGTGAGTGTGTGCGACTGATTGTGGTTGTGATTGTGGTTGTGATTTGATTGTGATTGTGATTGTGTGTGTGTGTGTGTGTGTGTGTGTGTGTGTGTGTGTGTGTGTGTTTTATTGAACATACCATGGAAGATGGAAGAGTCGTTAGATGAGTGTTTGTGTTCTTCTTTTTCAGGCTCTGCGTAACTACTAATAGCAAACAATTTGGTCGTGGTGGGTGGATCTCTGTCTCCAACCGGGAGGGCATAGGCTGGCTTCGGAGCGGCGCTCCTACTCCCACCGACGACGGATTATCTCCAGACGGAGAGTCTGTCTCGATTGCATTCTAACACCTGAAGGCCAAAGGAACTCTTTTCGGACGTAAATGCGTCGTCTCCGAAAGAGAATCTCGAAAGCGATCAAATCACAATATGCCGCGGGGTTTATGGTGATTGTGGACAGTAAAGCGGATTACGGGGATGGAAAGAAGAGGAGGAAGCGGAGGAGAACGGAAACGGGACTTAGTGGGGGGGGGGGCGGGGGGGAGAGTAGATAGATTCTTAGAAAGTGTGAGCGCGGAGCCTTCGGTCGGATATTGCAGGAAAAGAAATGGGAAACCGAGAGAAGATTGAATAGAATTCCAAAGACTGGACTTCAATAGGATTAGACAGGAAGGAGTAAGGAGAGGAAAAGATGAGGAGAGTTGGATGTTGTCCCATCGGGATGTCATCCGGACATTTATCTACACTACCACTAACATCTTCAAGTGCTCGATTCCTGGTAATATACGAACTGGCGTCGTTAACGTTTTCGAGCACCAGCGCAGTACTAGATAAACCTTTTCCAGTTGTGTGTGTACTGTCTGCAGTGTTTAATCCCGTGTCGATGTTTCAAGTTTCAAATTGCCCTTTCCCCGGAGACGTTCAATCAAGATGGGCCTACGGAAATTGGATGGGGCTACTACTTGGACTATAAACAGCGGCCCCTCGACCGATTCTCCCTGTCGGAATTTCAGTTTATACCCCGGCTTTTTCAGTTTCCCAGCCCCCGGGAGTCCAGGTTAGTCTATTTTTGATTAAATACTGCTGTAATATGTGTATAAAAATACAAAATGTATACATGTGCGTAAGTGCAAATTCACAGCCGTGTTTTAAATTTTAATGAATGAATAATCGTCTAATCGACTGCAGATTATATCGATTTTACCGTTTCGAATCGAGACATCTAAAATCTGACGCGTATTAATGACAGACTGTTTTATTGATTAAACGTTTGAACGGACGTGGGTCAATTCGAAAGGGCGACGTTTTCCCGCAATAATTTGCTAAGCCGCGCTCTCTGACCGACCGGTCAGGCATTGAGTCGCCGTGACTTGCGGACGGCTTTCTGTTGAGATTGTCTGTCGGAGGCGTGAACGCCGGGTCAAGGCAAATGGAATTCTTCAGTGACAGTGGCGTAGCCAGGATTTTCCGAAAGGGGGGGGGTTATGGTTCCCATGTTTAAAACTAAATCTTCGGGCCTTCCGACAACCAAAAAAGGTTTCGCTTATCGGTATATAATTTCATGATCAAAAATACCGATTTGGACACAAAAATCGGTATCAAGCAAAACAATCGGTTGTCTGACAATCGGCTCGTTAATCGCAATCGGCAAAATGTGCAATCGGTAATATTTTAAATAACTAATATATAGGCAAATGAGCGCGTACACTATAATAGTGATCGCAATAAAAAAGTTTTATTTTTGGTCGTCAACGGGGATTTAACTGTTTGAATAACCACGAACTAAATCAGAAATTTAGTTAATTATTATAATTTATTTATTTTTTTAATTATATATTAATTAGCATAATATTAATCAATGGATAGCATTGTTATTATTGCAATACTTCTAAAGAGATTTTCTGAAGTTTATTTATTTATTTCCAACTCCAAAACTCAAAACACCGGAGAACTTTCAAACATAGGCAGAGTAATTCAAGTAATAAGTTACTGTAATCACTAGAAATCCTTATTATAAAAAATACGGTAAAATATAGCTAAGCAAAGAATACACTTATTTTAAGACCATTGATTTGCCATGCGATTTACGCTCAAAGACGTCTACTTCCAGTTACTGAATTCAAATCAGAAGTAATCGCCGGTCCATAGCGCAACATAACTGTTGCCCACAAACTCGGTGTCATGACGTGCGTCATGATGCTGCGTCATGAACGGCGTCGAAGAAAATTGAAATCAGGACGAAACGTCACCTGCAATCTGTCTCAACGAACCAAACACGTCTATTATTTTTTCCCTCTCTCTCTCTCTCTCTCTCTCTCTCTCTCTCTCTCTCTCTCTCTCTCTCTCTACCTCACTCTTCTTCTGTCTCTGACCCTCTCTCCTCCCTCGTCCTTCTCTTTCTCTTTCTCTCTCTCTCTCTCTCTCTCTCTCTCTCTCGCTCTCTCTCTCTCTCTTTATTTCTCTCTTTCCTCTTCCTCTCTTCCTCCTTCTCACTCTCGCTTTCTCTTCCTCTTTATCTTCTTTCTTTCTCTCTATCTCTTTCCCTGGCTCTCTCTCCCTCTCTCTCTCTCTTCCACTTTCTCTCCCTCTCCTTCGCTCTCGCTTCCTTCCTTCTCTCTCTCCCTCTCTTCTTCCCTCCTCTCCTCTCTTCCTTCTCTCACGTTTTTCGTCTCATTTGATCCCCGTAATCACTTTTACCCGCTCCTCTTCTTCCGTCTTCCATCGTGGTGCCCCAAACCCCAACCCCCACCCTCCACCCCCTCCACCCCTCCCCCCTACCCCGCCCCCTCTCCCATTTCCGGCGTGATGTCTTCTTCTTCTTCTTCTGCCGAGCAGCCGTCCGTCGCCGCTGCGATGGGAAGGTCTGTCGACCGTAAAGCCCGATCGACAAATTGCCGGCGACGGTGCTGCGTCCCCCGCGCGCCCCCCGACGCCGCCTCCGCTGCCCTCCTCCTCCTCCTCCTCCTCCTCCTCCTCCTCCTCCTCCGTCAGCCGTCGATCTAATTTGGCGGCTGAATCAGGCGACGACGAATCGAGCGACGAACGAACGACTGAATCGCAAATGAATCTCGTTACCGAAGCCGATGCTTCGTCGGAAGAACGTTATCTACGCATCGGAGCAGACGCCGTGGCTTTTGCTGCTGATTTTTTTCCAATCCGGGTTATCAATTTCTTTCTCTTGATTAGACAAGCGTCTCTGACGTATCTCGGGCTGTACTGGGGTGCTTCTAAAACTAGATTATTTCCTCTTTCCCTTTCCGATCTGGTTATCGTCATTATTATTATTATTATTATTATTATTATTATTATTATTATTATTATTATTATTATTATTATTATAGTTTAAATTGGTTTAGGAGTCTAAGTAAGCCTGTAATAATAATAATAATAATAATAATAATAATAATAATAATAATAATAATAATAATAATAATAATAGGCCTATTATTATTATGTGTTAATAATGGCTTATGGTGACTCCAACACAGGAGAGATCCTACTAAACCAATTTTAAAAATTCAATTATTATTATTATTATTATTATTATTATTATTATTATTAAACTGACATTTAGTATTTAGTTACGCGCCATCATATCTCATATTAGGAGCATGGGTACAATGCATTATTGGTTATGTTTGTTCTGTCTTAGGGCATTTCTGTAGCCTTTCCTTTGTTCCTCGGCTCAAATGAAAGGACAATGCTCACACAATGAGTACTTCAACAGATCGATCAAAAATAGAGATCAAATTGTCAGAACCATTCTGATCCAAAGCTTATCCAAAGCACTGTCTTTGACAGTGGAGGAGGAGGGAGGTTGGCAGACTGATCTTCCACGAATTAGAATAAAACGATAGTAACCATTGTCGGGAGCAATAAAAATCGGTCCTGAATTTGTAAATATTGACTAATATTGACTGTTGATCACACTAATTATAAAGTTTCTCTGGGAGATAGAACCAAATGGTCACTGAACATTCGACACACTGTTTGAAGCTTTCAACACAGGTCCTGCACGCTTTATGTGCAGAGGCGTCATTTGGGGGGGCTGGGGGGGCCGTGGCCCCCCAAGGAAATGAAAAAATTAATTTATAATGTATTAATGTGCAACAAAAAACAAAAACAGGGACGTCATTTGCGTTGGGGGGGGGGGCAAAAAAAGTCAGCAGCCCCTAAGGGCTGACAAGCAAAAAAAAGGTCGTCAACTTTTTTTCGAAACTCACACTTAGTCGAAAAAATATCCAAAAATTAAAAAAATTTTAAAAGAAAATTTTACAAAATTTCTCGCCCCCTCAAGAAAAGTGTGAAATGACGCCACTGTTTATGTGGTGCCCAAGGTTTTTTCCTGGTCACCAAATTTAACTCCGAAATATGCGTCATACTATAAGCTTTATTCGTAAATTCAGACACATCGCTCCTTTGTTTGGGTGTTGCAAAACAACCACAACTGCATCAAAAGAGTGTTTTTGCGGGAAAAACTGGACGTGACTGGAGGAAGCGGGTGTGATTTTTAGATTCAGCACACTCAAAATACATAATGATCAAACATGTTATCTTCAAGTCAGCAAAATTGACGTAGACCAGTGTCATCAGACGAAATACATGTACTGCAGGCCCACTGCTCTCTTTCGGATACTACTGCTACTACTACTACTACTGCTACTGCTACTACTACTGCTACTGCTGCTGCTGCTGCTGCTGCTGCTGCTGCTGCTGCTGCTGCTGCTGCTGCTGCTGCTGCTGCTGCTGCTGCTGCTGCTGCTGCTGCTGCTGCTGCTGCTGCTGCTGCTGCTGCTGCTGCTGCTGCTGCTGCTGCTGCTGCTGCTGCTGCTGCTGCTGCTGCTGCTGCTGCCACTGCTGCCACTGCTGCTGCTGCTGCTGCTGCCACTGCTGCTGCTGCTGCTGCTGCTGCTGCTGCTGCTGCACCTGCTGCTGCTGCTGCTGCTGCTGCTGCTGCTGCTGCACTGCTGCTGCTGCTGCTGCTGCTGCTGCCAGCTGCTGCTGCTGCTGCTGCTGCTGCTGCTGCTGCTGCTGCTGCTGCTGCTGCTGCTGCTGCTGCTGCTGCTGCTGCTGCTGCTACTGCTACTGCTGCTGCTGCTACTACTACTGTGTAATAATAATAATAATAATAATAAGAAGAAGAAGAAGAAGAAAAGAAGAAGAAGAAGAATAAGAAGAAGAAGAAGAAGAAAAAATAATAAGAATAATAAGAATAATAATAATGTGATTTTAAGTTGTTTAGGAGGCTAAGTAAGCCTGTGTGAAAACCACAGAAACTACAGAATTTAAATCAACACATAATCGTCAACATTCAAAATCACCTTACCGCATATTCTGAAATGGCAGATGGACTCCGAGACGATGGAAGCGACTGCAAACACGAAGGCCGATTGGCGAAGATGCCTCATAATAGTAATAATAACTAACAATAATTCGAATACCATTGCGTGTCAAGAGACGCACGTGCAAATTAAGGTCTGTTATAGTCGCTCGGCGAATGTCTCCTTTATCCGCGATCTGGGACGTCGGTTCCTTAGACGACGTCTCAGCATATCGACGGTAAAACTCGCGTACTCGGCGGTAGCGAACGGCTGTCACTGGCATAGAGCACGTATAAGCAAGCAAGTAAGTAAGTAAGTATAAAGAAATTTCTATAGCGCCGCCCGAAAGATTGGCGCAGTGCGCCGGGTTATTCACGAGCGCTCAATCCGGATAAATCCATAGTCCGTAATTCCGTAGTCCATGGGGGTCAGGAATATTTTACACCCCCTAACAACCCCCGAACACCACCAATTTAAGACCGACACCCCAACACCTCACCCCCAATCTCAGCTATTGGCAGTGGCGTAACTAGGGGCGGGGGGGCACCGACTGCCCCGGGCCCCCGAAAGCTAGGGTTAGGTTAGGGTTAACCCTAACTTAGACTTAACACCCTAACCCTAGAAATGATGGAAATGATGTGGTGAGGACCTTTTATTTTGCTCGTCAGGGTTAAAAAGGTGGAGACGACAACGTTTGTTTTGTTTTGTTTTGTTTGCTCGTCAGCTCGAAACTCTGGGGCCCCCATGTCGAAGATGCCCCCCGGGCCCCCAAAAGTCACGCTACGCCACTGGCTATTGGATTACCTTTTTTGCTTGCAAACTTTTTGGGCAGGGGACCCCCAGAATTTACCGACACCCCCATATTGATAATCCTAGAAATAACCCCGGTTGGGTCAAGGTTGTAGATCCAAGACTCGGACACCTCCGCCTAATTCAACGCCGCAAGGTGTAAAGTGAGACTAAATGTGACCTCCAGAGGCGTACCTTGGGTATTTGGCGCCCATGGCAAGGGGTACAGAAAATTAAATTATCAGGTTAATAGATCTTTAATTAAGTAATCGTTGAATTTCATCGACACAAGTAAAACTGCAAATGCACTTTTCTTGCGTTTACTGATGCGATCTGGTCTATGATGGGCTCAAACAGGGCCGCTGATCACGGAGAGGGGGACTGCGGGACGTTCTCACCTAATAATTAGTGAAGGGGCATGTGGTACCATTCCGCCCATGTTTTGTGCTTGTTTGCTTCTTTAACGTTCTAAAAACTCTACATCACTACAAGAGTTTAAACACACACACACACACACACATACATATATATATATATATATATATATATATATATATATATATATATGTATATATATATATATATGTATATAT
The DNA here is from genome assembly GCA_018105865.1 of Metaphire vulgaris. Taxonomy (NCBI): domain Eukaryota; kingdom Metazoa; phylum Annelida; class Clitellata; order Crassiclitellata; family Megascolecidae; genus Metaphire; species Metaphire vulgaris. The sequence goes on from CM030840.1 coordinate 4,180,034, forward strand.
GGGTGGGTGGGTATACTTTTAAAAAGCTATTCTACCCCTCTACGCAATGCTGGCGGCAGGAATACGTCTCTTGGTTCAAAGCATTAGTTTTTTGGCGCCCTTTCAAGTGGTGCCCAGGCAGGGCTATCTTTAGGATTATCAATTTGGGGGATGTCGGTAAATTCTGGGGGTCCCCTGCCAAAAACGATTTGACAAGCAAAAAAGTAATCCCATAGCTGAAATTGGAGGATGTTGGGGATGTCGGTCTCAAATTGGGGGAGTGTTGGGAGGTGTTAGGGGTGCAAAAATATCCCTGTGTCCAGGGCATCTGCCCTACATGTTATACCCTATAGGTGCGCCATTGGTAACCTCCACAAAATATTGGGAATGAAGCGAGTGAGCAGTTTTCACAGAGGGCGCTATATAATTTATTTCTTACTTATTTACTCGTCGTGAAATATTATTCATTAGAAATGCATTTTAAAATTTAGCTGTTACTTTGGAATTTGCCGTCTATAATAATAATAATAATAATTGAGGCGAAAAACTTGAAAATCGTTTCAGAATTTACTAAAATTTCCGACTTACTTTCCGCAGAGAAAAAACAATAAATGGAATCGTGGCGAACAATTTCCCAGTGGCGGTTCCACCATGTTGATGACTGGGGATGCCTCCCCACCGGAGTTTTTTTGGCTTGTCAACAAATTTTTCGTAAGCTTTTAAAATTCTTACATTCAGCCAGTGCTGAAAGTCAGCCAAGAACGCGGCGGAACGGAGCTTCGGCACCTTTTTGGACCATGAATTTTTTGGCTTGTCAGGGCATTTCAAGAATGAAAACTAGAAAAATATAAGAAAAATATAAGAATGACGTTTTTTCTTTCTTTGTCAGGGCATTTCAACAATTGAAAATAAGCTTAGACAAATATAAGAACAATATAAGAACGACCTCTTTTTTGCTTGTCAAGGCTTTTGGTGAGCTCCTGCACCTTTTCTCACAGACTTTCATCACTGCATTCAGCGAATTTATTACAGACCTTTATTTGCTTGTCAACCTATTTTTCCGGCAAGTTTATAAAGAATCTATAGGAAAATACTGTGAATGACGTTTTTTTGCTGGTCAGACTTCTTTTTCCGGCAAGGATCATATTAACATTTAGTGGGCAAAACACTAAGAAGAATTACAGTGCCCTTTTTGCTCATTTCTTTTTCTTAATTCATTCCCCACCAACTTCCCTGGAACCGCCACTGAAATTTCCCCAAATTATGCCGTGACAACTCTCTGCGTCTTTAAACTAATCAGATTCTTATAAATTGCCAGTAGCTTTCTGGCGACATCTAATTGCTCGTTTCAGTCATTTCCGTGATTTTTGGTATCTTATCGTTACATCTTAGTTTGTCTAATAAACTGCATCACTAAGACAGAAGACTGTCCAATAGTTAAACGACTTCAGCAGGAGTCCTCCAGCAACCGTGCAACTGCGACCGATGGAGCCCCGTGGATCAACAATTATTTCCACGGTCCTCGGGTCAACAATTTCTCACAGGCGAACTCCTCAGGGACACGTGGACATGTGCCCCACAACCCCAACCAAAAAAACGCCCAAAATGTTTTCGGTTATTTCCCGTCATTGCGAAAATTATTCGAAGCTATACAAAAGCACGAATAAATAAGCGAGGGTCGTCTCTTCTCCTCCATTCTAATAATTTTAACAACAGTACGCATCAGTCCACATGGGAATTAAGGGACGGAGTTTAGGAGAATGGAACACGGAGGGTCCCTCCAAGGCTGGGTTCCTTTATCAGCCCTGCAACATCCAGGGCTCGATTCTGTATCCCCCGGAAGCCACCACAAGACAGACAGACTAATATATTTAAAACAGTGTTTGTTCTAGGCCTGTTTTTTTTGGGGAGGGGGAATTCCCCAAAGTTTTAAAATCCCCCCAAAATTTTTTATATGTTGGCTTGGGGGATGAAAATCCCCCCAAGCGTGGCGAGACAAATCTGCCCCCCAAACATTTCAAACTCCCCCCAATGTCAAGGTGGCTAGAATAAACACTGATTTAAAGGGTAAACAAACTGCTTGAGAACAAGTAGGCCTACTATTTTCATTCAAGAATATAATTAACCAAAGAAAGTTGTACAGAATCAAAACCACAGTAACATTTTCAAGTCCACTCAAAGTTAACTGACCAGCTACACGCGCAAGTCATCACTGTTTACTGTACATGAACAACGTAAGGCAAAGTAACGTAACGTAACGTAAGGCGTTGTCTTGACTTCGCGTGGTTTCTACGGAAACGGTTTTCACAATATTGATGTGACTTTTTGGTACGTCGAGCGTCGAGATCCGAATGATCGTCCGAAGTGTCTGAACTTAGGACAAAGGACCGGATAAAGCGAGTATCAAAAGTACCACAAGTACATATACGTAAAATTCGAGTACCAAAAGTACCATGACGTAACATTCGAGTGCCGCAAGTAACTCGACGCAAAATTCGGGTAACAAAAGTACCACATGTACCTCGACGCAAAATACGAGTACCGAAAGTACCCCGGCAAGTACCTGTCTAGATTTATCTTTGTTCTTCTCTACGAAGTCTTGTTCGTCAGATGGTGCGCGTTCCTTTTGACGGACGTCGTCGTCGTCGTCGTCGTCGTCGTCGAATCGATTTCGTCGATTTGATTGAAAAATCTGATTTTCTCTCGAATCATCAGATTTCGTCGCGGTCTCTCGACGATCTTCGGCTCCGAATTACCGGAAGTGACGGCGACCTCACTCGCCGCCGCCGCCGCCGCCGCCGCGGTGACGCAGTTCCGGTCGAGAGAGACGGCGGCGGCGGCGGCGACTTCCGGCGCCTCCGGAAGTCCGTCCTCTGCGGCGCGGCGCGCACCGGCGAATCTTTTCGCGCCTTCCGGGATGTGACGTCACCGTCGTCGTCGTCGTTTTCGTCTCGTTCTTGTTCGAGTTCTTCCACGAGTCGAAGTCGAACGGCGACGACCTGATGGGGCGTGGCTTGTGAGCGACCACCTTGGCCAGGTTGAAGACGTGACCGTTTCCTCCAGGTGTCGAGTGGTCCGCGCTCGCCTTGCGGCACTTTTTGCTCTGACCGGACTTCTCTGGACTGGAATTCGAAGACGGTGGAGTGGCGGCGGCGGTGGTGGTGGTGGTGGTAGTAGTGATGGCATTCGTGGTGGCGCTGGTGGTGGTGGTGGTGGTGGTGGTGGTGGTGGTGGTGGTGGCGAAGTGACGCAAAGCGTTTGACGTAGCCGCCGGAGCGGTTGGGGTTCCGTCGATCGTGGAGGGTTGAGATGTGTTGTTGGGAGAGAGATTATTAGTTGCTGGAAGAGGAAACCGAGATTCGACGACCTTGACCTTGACCTTCGTCAGTCCTTTCGTCCTGACCTGAGGTTCTGGCGTCGTTCTCAGAGTCGCCTTTACGTCAACTTCCGGTTTACCTGCAGGGCTACTATTATTATTATGATTCCAGACGCCCCGTAGTTTGCTCGTTCGGCAATTTGTATCGGTTTGGCAGTTGACATTCGAACTAAAACAATTAAGCGGTTAGCAAAATGGATAAATATTCTATAACACCATGGGCGCCCGTACATTAGAGCAAGAGGGGGCACATGCCCCTCCCCTCTGGATAATGCAAATACCAATATTATCACATTGAAATTTGAAATCCTTGCTAAAATATTAATCGTGACCATTGTGTTAAAATGTGTTTTGCCCCTCTTTTGATTGAAAGAGTGGTTGATTGATTGCATCGATTGAAAGTGCGTGAGGATGATTGAATGAGTAAATGAGGGTGATTTCGGGGCCGTTGTTAACGGGGCCAACCATTTGTTGTTTAATGCTCCCAACTGGGGGCCAATTGAGCCGCCACTGGATGAATATTGATATTTTCTTAAGCAATTGGTGAAATAGTAAAGATAAAACGCGTCGTGTGTTTACTGGTTAAGTTTCTTTAAGTTCCAACCCATTCGTCTCAGGGCGATCAAGACGTTGATTGCTTTCTGCAAAAAAGAAATAATAATAATAATAAATAATAATAATAATAATAATAATAATAATAATAATAATAATAATAATAATAATAATAATAATAATAATAATAATAATAATAATAATAATAAATAATAATAATAATAATAATAATGTACGTTTGTTCAAGCTAACGTTTCCTAAACAGTCTTTTTTAATTCTCAACTTAGACAAAATACCATTCTCTTTGCCCAAATTTGCCATTAACAAGCTTAGATCTGTTTCTTCATAATTGAACAACTAATTTAGATTAATTGATTTATTATTATTATTATTATTATTATTATTATTATTATTGTTATTATTATTATTATTCATTAATAACCGCAGATGAATTGAATTCAATGCTTTGTCTGAATGATCTCACCGCTCACGCTCTGTCTGTCTGTCTATTTATCTGTCTGTCTGTCTGTATCTCTTTCTCTCGTTCCTCACTCTCTCTATCTCTCTGTCTCTCTCTCTCTTTCTCTCTTTCTATGTTCCCTCACTCTCTCTGTCTCTGTCTCTGTCTCTCTCTGACTATTTAATGATGTTTAAGTTTGTACGCCAAAGGCTGTATTTTTGCAGCATGACTTTATTGGTAATGCTACATATGCTACTGTACACTGTACACTGTAGATCTTGCACGTTTTATTGTTCCATAATCAAATGACCGCTTATTTTATAAGCGCTGTCTTACCACCGTACAGCAACGGAGGGATATGAAAGTTTATATATTCGGGAATCATTCCCTCCCCCTTTCCCTACTTCCTTCTCCCCCCGCGAATTATCCGCATCCGCGCTTACCTGCCATTTTCTACGAGAGACAAATCGTTTCATCTGCGTTTTGTCGATTGCAGAAACAGAAGAATTCAAATTATTCTAAAGCAAAAAATAACGTCAGCAGCGTGATTTTATTCACAATGTTTGTGCCGATTAAAAGATAACTAAAATTTCTCAAATAGATAACTAAATGTTTGCATATTTTGACATTTAGTTCAGTAGATTTTCCTCGAAAGTGCTATATAAATTGGAAAATTTAGACAAAATTGAAAGGTTTTGTGTCATCTGGACCGTCTAAACCACTTCCATGACTTGGATTATTTGACTGGGTTCCCTTCTAAGCCTTTTTACTGTCGAAGATTGCATTTATTTATATTAACAGCGTAACAGTCTAAGTTATACTGTGACAAAAATAGCTAATTCCGGATACAATGCGTAGTTATCCAGGATTTGGCAAGTGTCTTTTGAAAATCATTTAATTTGTTGTTAGGTTAGTAATGCCCACTGGGGAGCAATATTAATCACCTTTTGAAGCCAAGAATGTTCTAGACACTGCCCTGCGGTCATTCGTTTTCTGAAAAACGAAAACGGAAATAGAAGATTCCAATAAAAAGAATAAGTTGCTGATCAGGGCAGCTAAAACAGAGATGTTCGTGGGTTGGGTTAATCCATGAGTTCGGTTGGGCTGGTTTGGATTGGGTTGGGTTGGGTCAAACCTTTCCATATTAATGGTTGGTTAGGTTGGGTTGGGTCAGAAAATAAGTCATGGTTTAAGAAATTGTAATGTATTACGGTGGGTTGGGTTGGGTCAAGTATAACCTATTACCGGAATAAGTGTTGGAATTATGTGTTGGAAATTGGGCACTGTGCCCGGGGTCCCGCGCATATAAGGGGTCCCGCGCGCTCCATGAGGGGTTCCACGCGCTCCAGCCTTTTATGTTTTGATCTTTTTACCTGTTTTTGCTTAGAATACTGCTGGAGGATTAATTAATTGAAAGATCAAGCGCAAAAAACGTGATGATCTTTTTTCTCGTCAACTTTTGTTGAGCATCGGAAAAAACTTTTTTCACCCCGCCGGGGTCCCTCAGGCCGCCAGGTCACAGGGGCCTCACACTGATGCAAATGACGGGCCTGACCGGCATGGGTTGGGTTGAGGGGGGTTGGAGATTTGATGAGTTGGGTTCGATTGGGTTCTAAAAATTGGACCCATGGACATCTCTGCAGCCAAAACACAAAACACACCCAGCGCTAAACGACAGCAAGTCTATGATCAGGACAGACACAAATAGCAAATCACGCACGATTAGCGTATAATCGTAGATACTAATATACTGCCCCAAACTCTCAATGTACCTTTGCTAAAACCAGAAAACCACTATTTTACCTTACAACGATAAACTGTTACCGACAGAATGGTATTTACGCTAAGTGTCAGGCCAATGGAGGGGAGAATCAGGCTGGTGGGAAAAAGAATTTCCAATTGTTTCATCGCATACTAGATAAGTTAGTTAAATGAGTCAAAAGATAGCATGAAATTCCCCTTGTTATGCATACAATGGACCAGTTGGAGGGGGCTAGAAAAATCAGTAAACAGTGACCAGAAATTTCCCCTTTCCCATAAAAAAATACCACACTGGATACCAGACGTTAACTTTAACAAATCAATTTCAAGTTTCAATATAAATCCATTATGTATATATATATATATATATATATATATATATATATATATATATATGTATATATAATGTGTGTGTGTGTGTGTGTGTGTGTGTGTGTGTGTATGCATGTATGCACTATGTATGTATATGTACGTTCGTACCTATGCCAAGTGTAGAGTTATGTATGGATTATTTCTTTGATTGTCAAGACAATCAGGGGCGCAGCCAGGAATTTGATTTGGGGGAGGGGGTATAATGTGATTGGGGTATAAAATAAATCTTTTTAAAACTTTGAGAATCTTAAAAACGCATTAAAATTTTTAAGATAGTCTGATTGGAGGTACTGTATATATATACCGATATACCCCCGTGTCGCTACGCCCCTGACGACAATCTTACTTTTTATCGGCGACGAGAAGCTTCGAGATGAAATCTTTCGCCTCAGACGAGACTCTTTCGAACTCCGGGAACCCGAAATCGTATTTGCCCTTCGAGACGTTGCTCAGCGTCTCCGTATCAGTGTCACCCATGAACGGCGACAGACCAGACAACCTGTTGACGAGAAAAGACCAACTAAGCAGGGCGCAATTCGTATATCGGTATATATAATTTTAAAGAAATAATCAGGCTAATTTTTTTAATGTGTTTTTACTTTCAAAATTTTTAAGATTTATACCTCCAAATCAATTATACCCCAAAAATCAAATTCTGACTATATCATAACTAAAAATGTTTATCGTAATAGAAATTTTTAAAACAAATTTCTAATATCTAATTTTTGGTAAAATTGCTTTAAAATATTTACCACTGTCTCAATAATCTATGTCTGCTATTATATTTTATATCAAATATAAAATCTGTTGGTTAGACCTACTTCATTACGAGATTCGCCATCCCTTTAGTAACCTTATTTCTTCTTTTCCAAGTGTTTATATTATGCCTCTACTAGTTAACTCTAATGTTCTATATGTTAATCTGTTTAACTATTGTATGTAAAATGTGTGAGGAAAATCATTCATTCATTCATTCATTCATTCTCAAACAGAAGAGGATCCAGGTAACCGGAAAATCTTAAAACTAGTTTATATTTTTCTATCCTTTCCATTTGAGTTGCATTTTATTTTTACGTTCAAAACCAGAAAATTTTATCGTTCTAACTGTATCATTTGGTTTCTATTCTTTACCATTTGATTTTGATACATTTAATTATTTTATATGTGGACCAAACGTCGCCGTATCGGCTTCTATTATGATCGCCGCTTAGAATAATATAGGCTAAACGTTTACATAATATAATATTACGCAATTCCATCCCCCCACCGCCCCCCACCCCAACACTGGTTTAGAGACTATTACGAGACTCCGCCGCACGAAACAAAGAAAGGCTCACGGTTGTTTTTCCAGATCCTGACACCAGAAAATATTGAATTCGTCAAAAGCGGCGTAGCCAGGATTCCGGAATGGGGGGGCGTCACATCGACATTTTCAGGCGAAGAATAATAAAATCTTGACGAAGAGAAAAAGTCGTCGTGCCAAGTTCCAACGCTTGACCCCCACCCCCTAACCACCCCACCCCTCAACTACTCGACGGTTTTGCACAAATCCCACGACCGACCCCAGCCCAAATACGGGGGGCTGGCCTCTGTGGCAGCGCCAATTATTTTAAGTCGTCATTTTGACTGTTAATAGAAGTAATTTCTTCGTGATGAGCACAGCCGTACGCAAGTTGCAGCGATGTCCATGGGTTTGGTAAACCCATGAGTTCGGTTTGGCTGAGTTGGATTGGGTTATTAATGGGTTGGGTTGGGTCAGACCTTTCCATATTAATGGTGGGTTGGGTTGGTTGGATTGGGCCAGAAAATAAGCCATGGTTTAAGAAATTGTAATGTATTACGGTGGGTTGGGTTGGGTTGGGTCAAGTAACCCAATCACCGGCATGGGTTGTTGGGTTGGTTGGAGATTAAATGGGTTGGGTTGGATTGGGTTCTAAAGAGTGGACCCATGGGCATCTCTGGCAGGGCGCACTCACAGAACGTAGCTGATGACACCGACGCTCCACATGTCCGTTGAGAAGTCGATGGGGTCGTACTGAACGACCTCGGGGGCCATGAACTCCGGGGTCCCGAACATCACTCGGATGTTTCCCTTCGGATTGAACTCGCGCGCCAGACCGAAGTCGATTATCTTGATTCGATTCCCGGATTTCGACAGGCACAGGATATTTTCCGGCTACGAGTTTAGACACACACAAACAAACAAACGCATGCAGAAACCAAAAGAGACTGTTTGATTTTGATGCAGCGCAATACTTCTCAAGATCAGCAGACCAGTGCGCTAACCACTGCTCCACCGCGCACCCATAATTATAAACAGCCAAGCAATTACAAACCACGTCTTCAAGTCCCCGCCCATTATTATGTTTACGTTGCTTAGCGACGATTATTAAATGACAACGGCGCCTCGACCAATGAAGACGGCGCTATCGAGAAAAGAGAGAGAGAGAGAGAGAGAGAGAGAGAGAGAGAGAGAGAGAGAGAGAGAGACAGACAGACAGACAGACAGACAGACAGACAGAAACAGAGACAGAGAGAGTGGCGATTTCAGGAATTCTTGGTGTGGGATGAAAAAATTTTCTAGGAAGTGGGTGGGGGGATGCAGAGTTAAGAAAAAAGAAATGAAAGGTAGAAAGGTAATTTTTAGTGTTTTTTTGCCCACTAAATGTTAAGGTTGACAAGCAAAAAACGTCATTCGCAGTCCGAAAAAATAGGCTGACAAGTTGACAAACAAAAAAACTCATGTAGGTGGGGATGCATCCCCAGTCATCAACGTGGTGGAACCGCCACTGGAGAGAGACTTTGGGAAACTAAATACTGTACATAATTCTGAAACGAATTTATGTTTAACTTTTCGCAGACATCGAACCTTTCCAAATCTTCTAATATTACCGGTTTCCCTCGATGTCAGATAAGATGATCAGTCATTGATCAATTAATTATACGTGTTCTCATATAACTTGTTTTTAATACGTAGAAAGTCTGACATCGAACCTCTAGGGTCTAATATTTCTACTTTGTTTTTGCTCAGCTAGATCAGAAGTTGTTTTAGATCTTAACGTATACCCTGTGCAGGGCGCGATTTGTGACCTGCAGCAGTAGGGGAGATATGTCGAGCTTGGGGGAATGTAGTTGTTGGGGAAGTGTAGCAGTGGAGGGATGTAGTGGTGGGGGGATGTAGCAGTAGGGGGATGCAGTTGGGCAGTAGGGGAGTGGGGAAATCCCCCTTCCCCATACAAATCGCGCCCTGACCCTGTGCTAAGATTACTGTAAAATTGGATATCTTATATCCAGCGTGGAAAGCCACAATCAGGCAGTGCATTGCAATAGGTCAACAGGTATCAGATTTTTAACTAGGTATCCAAAGCTCTTCATCTCTTAGCCAAGCAGCCACTGATTCTACGCCAGTCCATATACAATAGGACAAGAGGTTCAACAAGCACAAGCACATTTGGCTTCCAGTCTCTTCCATAGCAACGGCAACTGTGAACTGTGAACTGCAACTTATATTTTGAACTAAAGTTCAAATAAGGTTCCACTTGAAATTCTCTTCATAATCCAGAAGACTCGGGGATTTTCAAGTGTTCATCAGGTGTGTATAGAATGAGGACAAAGCGGTTTAAATTCCTCATTTATTTGCAGCAATATATTTAATTATCATTTCACCTTGTGTAAGAGCAGCATGCGGTAAGGGCCATTTGTACTATTAAGGCTATTATCTGTGCTATTAATTTTTCCACAAGATGTGGGATTTATCGTTCTCAGGCAGCGATGTTCAATTCGTTTACTTGTAAAATTATGTTGTTTGATGCTGATTGAAACTAATCAAGTTCTCTCTCTCTCTCTCTCTCTCTCTCTCTCTCTCTCTCTCTCTGACTTTCTGCCTTTGTCTGTCTTCGTCTTCGTTTGTTTGTATGTCTGTCTCTCTGTCTGCCTGCCTGTCTCTCTGTCCACTGCTACATTAATAAATTTAATTTCGATCTAACGGCTTCACTGAAAAAATAAAAAAAGAGAAGATTAAACATGCAAGACTCGGTCGGGAGTCTCAGTCAATGCGCCTCTTCGTAAGTCTACCTGGCTGTCTTTCTATCGTTATGTCTGCGTGTCGGCGTGTCTATCACTCCCCATCAATGGCGTAGCGTGACTTTCAGGGGCCCAGGGGCACCCTTGATATGGGGCCCCTATAGGATACGGGGGCCTCTATAGGCTAACATAGATTACACCGTTCTAAAAATAAGGTTTATTCCCTAATTCAATAATTACTCACTTTCTAGCAGTAATATTGAAAATTGAAATAGTAATAAAATGTAAAAATAAATAATTGTTTAGTAAGTTGCAAAGAAGGCAAAAGAGGAAGAGGAAGGCCCAGGAAAAGTGGATAGATAACATCAAAGAAGACTTTGAAAGATATTAGACAACAATAATCGATGGAACGAGACTAACAACGGAAGAAGATAAATGGAAAAGTTTTGTGTCTAGCTATTGCCGCTAATGAGCTGGAAGAAAGCAACTATGATGATGATGATGATGATGATGATGATGATGATGATGATGATGATGATGATGATAATAATAATGATGATGATGATGATGATGATGATGATGAATGATGATGATGATGATGATGATGATGATGATGATGATGATGATGATGATGATGATGATGAAGTTGCAACCACTCTTCGGGGGCCCCCTTCTTCCGAGGCCCAGGGGACTTTCTTGTCCCCTGTTGCCCCCTCGCCCTCCCCACGTCACGCCCAGGCCCTCCGAGAGGGGGGGCAGAGGGGCAACTGCACAGGGGCCCGGCGGCCTGGAGGGGGCCCGGGCCGATGATGAATACGTATAATTAACAATAAAATGAATAATAGGCCTAACATTATAAAGAATGGTTAAAATGTCAGCCCAGCAGAGGGGCCCGGCGAGCAGAAGGGGGCCCAGGACGGCTGAGAACCAAAAAAAACGTCAACACTTCTTTATAAAAAACGGCTGACGAGCAAAAAAAGGTCGTCAGAAAATTATTACTTCTCAAGGGCCCATCGACCATTCTGCACAGGGGCCCGGAATTTCTCTCGGAGGGCCTGGTCACGCCACTGCCCCAAATAGACCCTAAGTCTGCAGTATAAACATATAAACATTTAGGCTTTTGTTGACGGTGAATAGATGATAGATAGGCCGCCTTTAGGCTGTGATTAGTCAATCGGTCGCAGTACCTTGAGGTCGAGGTGAATGATGTTCATGGCGTGCATGTAGTCGACTCCTTCGCAGATCTGTCGGAGAAGACAAACAGTCGCCCGCTCCGTCAAGACGAAATCGTCGCTCACCACGCGGTCAAACAGCTCGCCGCCGTAAATACTACGGACAACAACGACAGCAACAACAATAACATCACATGCCCAGAGCTGAATACAGGCTGAATACAGGCTCTATGCCTGTATTCAGTTCATCGTCGTCGTCATCATCATCATAATCGTCATCATCAGAATCATCATCATCATCAAAATCATCATTATCATCATCATCATCATCATCATCGTCATCACAAAAATCACCACCACCATCACTAACACCATGATCATTATGATCATTATGATCATCTTGATCATCATCATCATCATCATCATCATCATCATCATCATCAATCGTCATTGTCATTATCATCGTCAATCGTCATCGTGGAACAACGGGTAACGAAAAGACAATACAATACAATGGAACTTCGTTATAACCAGGGTTATTTCTAGGATTATCAATTTGGGGGTGTTGGTACATTCTGGGGGTGCCCTCCCTCCCCTCATGGCGAGCGATACCGTCTTAGCTGCATCATAGTTAGCGGTGTTGCTCTCAGATGGCAGGGGTATTGGAGGGGAGTATCAGGGGCTAAAAATATTTCTGTTTATAAGAACTTATAACGGACTCGGTTATAACGTATGCTCGATACATTTACGGCAATGTACCGTCCCGTGTGATGCGCTACCGTATTGGATGGCATTGGATATAACGCACTGAATTTTACAGACCAGCGGTTTAGCTTCTTCGTGTGGATGAAGTCAAAAGTTGACCAATATCTCCTGCAGACATCACCTGTTCTAGTACTCTAACCGCAACTTGTACCATATTGCAAAAGCCGTTGAAAACACAATAAAAGCGTAAAGAAATAAGAAACGTAAAAAACGCATTTTTCTGGAGAATAAGAAACAAAAAACGTTTGCAACATCTATGGTTTTAAGAAATTTATGTGCCTGCAATCCTCCATACAGGGCTGATATTAAAATGATTAGTGTTTTATCCAATTTTAATTGCTAACAAGTTTGCAGGGTCACAGCATATTATAAAGCCGCTTGAGCGGGTCGCAGTTCCAGAAAGTTTAGGAAACCCTGGCCTATAGTCGCCTACTTTTAACATTAATCTTATTTCGCAATAACCAGACTTGGAGTCGAGGCCACAACTGTCGAGGCCAAGGCGAGGCCAAGGCCAGGAGGTCCGAGGCCAAGGCCAAGGCCAGGAGGTCCGAGGACAAGGCCAAGGCCAAGGCCAGGAGGTCCGAGGCCAAGGCCAAGGCCAAGGCCAGCAGGTCCGAGGCCAAGGCCAAGGCCAAGGCCAGCAGGTCCGAAGTCAAGGCCAAGGCCAAGGCCAGCAGATATTTGGCGTTTTTGGCCAAATTTTTAGGTACATTTTGCCAAATTTTTGACAAATTTTTTTGCACATTTTACATTTATTTATTTATTTGTTACAATTTCTTCATTTCAGAGCCATCCCCAAATGACGCCCCCGTTAAACACGAAGTCATGAAATAATGCAGAAGTGTTAAACTCTACAGTTTAATCCACAGTGGTTGCGTAGTTGGCAACTTGGAGGTTTAAGTTGAGGAGGGCCTATGAATATGAGAGTGCCCAAGGCCTACGAAGACCTTAAAATGGCCCTGCAGTAGCCACCTCAGTGGAAGGGATGTAAAACAGTGGGGTAAAATCCCCCTTTCCTGCAAATCGCGCGCTAATCAGGGCCAACACTCGATTTGGGCAGATTAAACGTCAAAATATTGAAATTTTGGGGCCAAACAAGTGCTGGGCTCCCTACCCGGGTTTGGTGCCCAGGCTTTGGCGTCCATGGCAGTAATCCAGTACCTACTACCAACCATGTTTTAAAAATAAAATTAAAATACCTTTGATGTTTTGTAGCTGTTTGCCAGTCTCGTGTTTTCTATCCAGATGTTTCTTGAACCCACTTGAAGTTCAATTTCACTTATTATTTCGCGACAATGCTTGCATTTCGCGGACCACTTTTTCATTTATTATTTTGAAATCGGTGAAAGCAAACTTTTATGCTAGGCTCATTTGTGGCCATATTCTTTGCTTGCGTATTTTTACTTAAAACTTTAATAGCAATAGGTAGGCCTACAGCAGAGATTGCTGTCACTACGGCACCGTTTCTTTTCCAAGTGCGATCAGTCTACAACCTCCTTAGCCTAAGCAGATGCAGCCTCGCAGGTGTCTCTGTTATACTTTAGAGACAATAAACCCCGGTCCCCTGAAGCCGCCGCTGTCTAGAACTGCTCTTAGACGCCAAATCCATTTAGGTTCAAGCCTTTTAATACTTTTATTAGCAAGAAACCCAATTATCTGGTCCAAATGCCTAAATCCCTGATTAAAACAATGTCAGCCTTGTCAATTAATTACAAGCTACTAGAGCTAGCAGGAATTCTCAGGGTCTACCGTTTGGATTGAACAGAGGACGTTTTGTTCAGATATTATTCGTCACTTCCAACATTTTGAATGCGCGAGTTTCTTGTTTAATTCCATGGTGTGAGGGCTTGGCCTCGAGTACACAAGGCCGAGGACTTGTATCCCGAGGCCAAGGCCAAGGCCGAGGACTTGTACCCGAGGCCAAGGCCAAGGCCAGAAGGTCCGAGGCCAAGGCCAAGGCCGAGGACTTGTATCCCGAGGCCAAGGCCAAGGCCAAGGCCAAGGCCACGGCCTCGAGGACTACAAGTCTGGCAATAACGCAAGGAAAGCGTGTTGCGACCATTTTGCTCTAAAACTCCGCTAGCAATAGGGAATTTATGTCGAGGTAGTAAGCTGGCGGTTAAGCGAATTTGTCATACTCATAAGAGTTTTAAGAGGCGTAATAAAGGTGTGCTCCTGGCAAATTTTGACTAAGATAATTTTCAAGAAATTTCAAATTCTATTTCTCTCCTTTAGTCTTATTTCGCAAAATATGAATGATTTTTCATAAAATATTTGTCATATTTTCATTCGAATTGAATCAGAGCTTTTATTCTGACATTTCTTCAAAACTCAGAAGATTGTTTTTCAACCAACGTTCGCCAGATAGCCTAATGAATGTTTAAAAAATATTACCAGCTATGATTAGGGTCGCGGCACGTTACAAAGCCGCTGATGTGGACCGCGGTTCCAAAATGTCCGGGAAACCCGGCTGCTCTATATACAGGTACTCACATCTCGAGGACCAGACACATTTCCTTCTTCGCTTCGAACGCTTCGTACAACTGGACGAGACGCCGATGACGTAACTTGCGCATCATGTTGACCTCGTGCTCGACGTCACTGCGGTCCTGGGGTCGTGGAGTGCAGATGAACTTCGCGGCAAATTCTCGTCCGGACGAAGTCTCAACGCAGCGCTGGACTTCACCGAACTTCCCTCTACAATTAAGGGTCATGACATCAACACTACACGCTCATTATACAGGCTACTGGCTTAAGAATGCGCTAAATAACTACATATTTATCATTCTTTCTCTTTCTCTGTGTATCTCTTTTTTCTCTTTCTCTGTGCCTCTGTCTGTCTCTGCTTCTGTGCCTCTGTCTGTACCTGCATGTCTGTATCTGTCTCTGTCTCTGTATCTGTCTCTGTCTCCGTCTCTGCCTATATCTCTATCTCTATGTCTGTCTGTTTGTCTCGCTCTTTCTCTTTCTCTTTACTCTTTCTCTATATGTCTGTCTGTCTGTTTGTCTGTCTGTCTGTCTGTCTATCTATCTGCCTCGCTCTTCGTCTCTCATATTTCTTTAGCAAAATTCTGACCATTGAAGCCAGAATTTGTCTAAGTATTTCGGTTTTTTGGACGGACAGGACCCAGGACCAAGACCTTGTCTCCAAGACCAATTTTCGTCATTTTCATCATTGTTTATACGTAAACCAGTGGTTCCGAAACCTTTTCGATTCTCGGTCCCTTGCCAAGTTCAGATTTTCCCAAGACCTCCCCGTATCAAATTTGAACAAGCGAGTGATTGAGAGAGTGAATGAATGAATGAATGAATGAGCGAGTGAGCGAATGAATAAGTGAATGAATGAGTAAGTGAGCGAGTGAGTGAATGAATGAATAAGTGAGCGAGTGAGTGAGCGAGTGAGCTCATTTTACCTTCCGAGAAAGTCGATGATTCTAAATTCGTCGTTGAACCATTTGTCTTTTCTGATGTTGACGTGACGAAACTCAAAAGGCGCTTCATCAACGTCTGAAATGAATCATTCATCAGTGGCAGGTCAGTCACGTGGTCTGCTTATTAATGCTTCGTGAGATCTGCGCAAAACCGATGAGAAAATATTATCGGGTTGGGGGAGGGGAGGAGGGGGTTATTGCCGTTATGCTGTCACGTGACCTGGAAATATGCTCCCCAAATCTCTAGAATTTAATCTAATGTATAATATTAGCGTGGCTCTTTCCGCTGATTAGTTGTAAACGTCTATACTATAGCGCCATTGTAGTAGTACATCAGCACCAGGGCATGCACATTCGCAGGGCCTCTGTGCTCACTGACTAATTGACTATGCTCCCCAAAGCACTATTGTCGGGCGTGTTACGAAGTTGGTCTATAGGCAGTGGCTATTCTAGCCAAATAGACATTTAGGGAGTTTAAAATTTTAGGGAAACAGACATTGGGAAGGTCAAACTACTTGCCAAAATGTCCAAACAAATTTTGGAGGGATTTCAAACTTTTGGAGAGGAATAGTTTGAACATTATATTATATACTTTGAACATACTATTCCCCCAAAGTTTGAAATCCCCCAGACAATGCCTAGAATAAACACTGGTCCATAGGTATGATGCCCCTCTCCTCCAACCTCCGATTCCGGAGCCCTGGTTACGCCCGCCATTGTTCGCAAACACTTCTATAATGAACGAAAGATTTCGAGGAATTTCGAGCATCAGGATATCTCTCAATACCAAAGGGCGGCGATGTCCTGGCAAATTTCACGATAACGATACACAAGACACCGTGGCCAGTATCTCATTGGGGACGAGAGGGGTTGGGGGAGGGAGGGAGTATGTTGGTTCCGGGGCAATCGGACCACCACACAATATGGGCTTTGGAGCAGTGGAGGCTTCACAGGAGGGCCCGGGGGGCCGTGCCCCCCACCTATTGAGTTCGTGGCCCCCAGAGATCCCCTGTTGGGACCCTATACTTAATACTACATACCTAACAACAAATGGTTGGTCCCCATGATTAGAAGTTGCCACCCCAGCGGCCCCCCACTTGCCAAATTGGCAAATCCGAGAGCCGCCACTGCTTTGGATTAACTGCAGAAGTTATCCAACCCTCCAGAAGTCGCTAGATTCGCAACACTTGCGAGAATAAAGTATAGGTTATAAAGTATCTTAGGCATTATTCTGCACAATGTTGCTTCTATCACTCGATCTACAAAGATCTGAGAATATTTACAGTTATTAGCTTTAGATAGGCCTATACAACGGCATGCAATTGTATTCAAGAGAGAGTCTAGGCTTATACAATCTATGGCTTCAACGCATGCGTTGATGCATCCTCGTGTGACTACAGTATCTAGCGCCTATTGTTCAGCCTTCAAAGGCTTATCTGTCATCAAGTTTCACCAGGGGCGTAGCGACGGGGGGTTATATCGTCGGTATATACCCCCTTCAAAAAATCAGGAATAGCCAAGAAGATATCTGTTCCCAAATGGGAACAGACACAGTTATCTTTCATTTGTACAACAGCTTCCCAGAAAATATAGTGGCATTACAAATAATTTTTATAAGCATATAATCAGTTAGAAACATCATTAATAACAACAACATTTTGAATGAAATTTAGAATAAAAATTTTAACACTTTTGTTGACGACATCTTTAATGGCTTGAGTTCGAAAAAGTAAAATTCACGTACTTTGACAAGCGCATAAAAAGTAGGAAATAGTTATCCAGCAAAAGGAAACAGCACATTCTCATTTCAATATGTAAGTAGATTTAAAGGACATTGCTTGTATTAAAAGACATAAAATAATAAAAGCAGAGTTTTTACTGGGATTTTCAACGTTTTTTTAAAGATTTTTAAAATTTATATCCCCAATCACATTTTACCCTCTCCCAAATCAAATTCTGGCTATTCCGACCCTGAGTTTCACGTCTTGATTGTCAGTTAAGCGCTTTAGTAAAAAATTTTAATCGTGAAGTTGTTTCACTGATTGCATTAATTCAGAAGATGGCGACAACGTGCTGATACAATAAATAAATTGACCGTCGTCGGCAGCAAAGATCTCGTACGCTGTGACGTTGACGTAGAAAAATACCGTATGATGCGACAATCGATATCACGATATTTAGCCATACCCAGAGACGTTGCCAGGAATTTGATTGGGGGGGGGGGGTATAATGTGATTTGGAGGGGTATAAATCTTTAAAAACTTTGAAAATCTTGAAAACACATTAAAAATTTTAAGGTTGTCTGATTTGGGGTTATATATACCGATATACCTATCCCCGTCGCTACGCCCCTGGCCATACCAATACCTAAATACCGAACCGACTTTTAATAATATTGACTGATATACCGAATACCGACACCGACCCACCACAACCCAGTAGCCTAATTACTGCCGACACTGTAGAAATTGTCAGCGATAATAGTGATAGAGCAGATAATAGTGATAGAGCAGATAATAGTGATAGAGCAGGGCTGGAAAAAAACTTGGCGTTTTGAAACTAAATTTAGGTTTTTAGTTTTTAAAAATTTTTGGGATTTTAGATTTTGGCACGTCAATGCCCATGTTAAACTTTTCTCTATATTCTGTAGGGCCTATAATTCCCATATTCAATATATTGTATTCTGCTGTCTGGAGAGCAAAAAATCTTTACAAACATTAAATATGAATTTTTAAATTTTTACAGTTTAAAACAAAAACTTAAAAACCTCAAATTAGATTTTTCAAGGTTTTTAGGTTTTCTAAAAACCTAGGTTTTTAAAAACCACATTTTCCAGCCCTGTGATATAGAGTGACAGAAGTCTTCTACGTCTAACAATAATAATTTTGACGTCTACTTTCATAGCGCCTTTTTTAAAACTCTGGACTGTCCACGAGGCCCAGCAATGTATATTATTCCACGTAACAGTTTTGTATACTGCAAATGCGCAGGCAGCTGATGGAATTATTGAAGCCACGGAGTGGTGGATGGGGGGGGGGGCGCATAGTTGCGGGCGAGATAAGCTTGCAGTGTGTGCATTGCGTGTGGTCCACGATCGACTGTGATTCAGAACGGCGTGCATTCTGTCGCTCGACGTGCCCCGGATCGTAGGCAGGCAGCGGCTTACGATCACACGTCCTCTATATTATGGAGGCAGGTCCTATGCGCCGCACATTTGGCTGCATTAGAAACGTGACATTTTGCACTTTCCGATTAGGGGCGTAGCGACGGGGATGGGGGATGGGGGTATATCGGTATATATAGATATACACACCCCCCAAATCAGTATATACAGTATATAATACAGTATATATAACATATAAACATATATATATAGCATAATAACATATATAATATATAATATACATATAATGTATATAGCCTAATGTATATAATATGCATAATTATGCGCAAATGATATATTATAATATATCTTATATATATTATATGATATATGATATATATTGGGCCTAACAATATATACCTCCCTTAAATTTATACCCCCCCCCACTCCATCAAATTTCTGGCTACGACCCTGTTTCCGATATAGAATTCTAAGAAGCACTTCGGTCAGCAACAACTACGACAACGGATTATAATCTTAAGGAGTTAATCTTTTGTGTTTATATAATTAATCTACGGTTTCAACGCATGCGGAGATGCATAATCCTAGGATTATGC
This sequence comes from Metaphire vulgaris, assembly GCA_018105865.1. Taxonomy (NCBI): domain Eukaryota; kingdom Metazoa; phylum Annelida; class Clitellata; order Crassiclitellata; family Megascolecidae; genus Metaphire; species Metaphire vulgaris. The sequence goes on from CM030840.1 coordinate 4,199,645, forward strand.
AGGTCATATTTTTAGCCTTCACCAACATTGCCTTTGACTCCTTGCGTCACGAGAGGAAATTTCGCGTTCAGTTCCACAGTGCCCTGTTTTGTCCAGGGGCGTAGCCAGGAATTCGATTTTTTTGGGGGGTATAATGTGATTTGGGGAGGGAGTATAAATCTTAAGAAACTTTGAAAATCTTAAAAAACGCACTAAAAATGTTAAGGTAGTCTGATTTGGGGGTAAATGCACCGATATACCCCCCCCGTCGCTACGCCCCAGGCTTTGTCTATCTTCGTACTCTGAAAAGATTGTGCCTACGAACATTTTCACAGTTTCAGAACCACTTGTCCTCAGTTGGGTTCCGTAGTTCTTCGTAATTTGCCGAAACAAAATAGACTGGCATTCCTGCAAATCCTATATATCTGGAACTATCGAGAAGAAACCGTGTTTATTCACGTGACCACTTCTTCGCCTTTTGTCGACCGATGGAGTCGGTGTGTCTCTATAGCGTTTCGCGACGACCGACAAAGGCGAAAACTGTTTTATCTAAATTGAACGTAACAATTTGAAATGCGAATTCCGGGGGATGGATTTAAATGAGTACGATTGCGTTTGCATTTTTCAGCTTTTTTGAACACAAGAGAAACAGTTTCGACCAGGGCCCAAGAAGAATCTGCGTTTTTTCATTTTTCTTCTTTTTTCTGAACACAAGAGAAAAAAGAGCAGTTCTTTTCGACTGAGTATTCTACCCAGGCCCTCCGAGAGAATCAGGGGGGGCTGCACAGGGCCCGGCGGTCTGGAGGGCCCCCGATGATGAATATGTATAATTAACAATAAAATGAATAATAACACTAAACAACGGTTAAAAATGTCAGTCCAGCAGAGGGGCCCGGCGAGCACAAGGGGGCCCGGGACAAAGTGCTAAATAAACGGCAGACGACGAGCAAAAAAAAAAGGTCGTCAAAAAAAGAGCTGAGCGTCAAGAAAAAATTCTTTGTCAAGGGCCCGTCGGCCATTCTGCACTTTCTCTCGGAGGGCCTGATTCTACCTCAATCTTCTCTACTACCATTGGTTTATCGTGCATTGCCTGACATTTGATCCGCCCAGATCCGCTCTGATTCCTCTTGCTAACGCCCTTGTCAGCAGTAGACTTGATTATTGAAATTCCCTTTAATTAATATGGTATGGCCAGATCTCATACGCAAAGCTTCGAAGGATTCAGAACTCTATTGCCCGAGCCATTATGCAAAAATTTCGTAAGCGTGATCATATTAAACCTGTTCTTCAAAGTTACACTGGCTGCCGGTAGAACAGAGAATTCTATTCAAAACTGGTCTACTGGTTTTTAAAACACTGCAATCTGGCCAATCTCAATATTTAAAATCTATGCTGAATTATCAGTTACCTGAAACATTGTTATTGAACAAGGTTTGCTGAGTCATTGTTAAATGTATACCTAGAAACAACACTGAAATTGGTAAGAGAGCTTTTTCTGTTTCTGGGCCAAAAATCTGGCACTCTTTCCCTCTGTCTGTCAGATCTTTCAATTAATGGAGTATTTTCAGATCCAGACTTAAAATACATCTCTTTCAATTAGCTTTTCCTCCACTAGTCGGTCTTGCTCTTTCCCTCTGACTGATCTCTGGAATGACCTGGTCTTTTGCGGATGAATTTGAAGTAGGCCTACCATCGATTGATACCCTTGGGTACTAGAAATTTAGAACTGGCGCTATATAAATGCATTATTATTATTATTATTATTATTATTATTATTATTATTATTATTATTATTATTATTATTATTAGATACCTTTGAGTATTTTACAGGTGAACTAAAGTGGCTGCTGCTCCTCCTACTCCTTTTATTATTATTATTATTATTATTATTATTATTATTATTATTATTATTATTATTATTAAACCTTTAGGTCGGAAGTAAACAAACCTATAAGGTCAAATATAGCTTTAGAAATTTGCACCGACGCATTGAACTGCGTCCGAGTTTTAAGAAAAAATTCGCGAAAACAACCATTATTTTTTCGAGTAAAATTCTTGGATCAATTAGAAACTATCGAAGCACTCTCTCTCGGCACTGCACCGGGGTTCATCGTTTGACTTTCGGTCGCTGCTGTATCCAGATAATCCTCTTACAGTTTCCTAGCTTGCTTCGTTGTTTCCGAATATAGACCCCGTGCATAGTCGTTTCAATCTTGGCGGTATCTCTCACTCGACCGTTGCTATAAATACTCGGAATTTGAGAAAAACACAGAGCAACATTTATCAGGAATTCGATATCCGTAAACAGAATTCTCGATTATTTCCCCTTTTCGAACACCAATTCACTTAAGCAAGCAATGTCTGTGAGACCAGGGCGCGATTTGTAAAGGGGAAGGGGGATTCCCCCTCCCCCACTGCCCAACTGCATCCCCTACTGCTGCATCCCCACTACACCCCCCCCACTGCTACACTTCCCCAACAATTACATCCCCCAAGCTCAACATATCCCCCCACACTGCTCCAGGTCACAAATCGCACCCTGTGTTAGACCAACTAAAAGTCTGTGCACGCTATAAATATGAGTAGGCCTATGTCCGAGGAAGTCCAGCATTGCATTATGCGTATAGGCCTATATTGTGACCAGCTTAGACTCTACCGGACTTTTTATTAAGAACTTAAAAACTCACTTATTTAGAATGAGCTACTTGTAATTACTTATGTGTGAAGCGCTCTTGTCGTGGTCCTTAGCCCTGATACTGCGCTTTAAAAAAATGGCCGAGAAAAATAAATAAATAAATAAACCCACCCGTAAGCGATCTAAGTACGTTAGATATCAGTATGGCCGACACACTCTCTTCTGTTGGACAGAATGCAATCCGAGTACTTAAAAATATTACGTTCTGCATCTAGTCAAGTGTACATTACCAATTACTATAGTCTATAGTTGTTTGCCCGTCAAGCATGACGGGTAAGCTTGTCTGTTTTTTTACTCCCCGAGTTTATTCAACCAAATGCTTTTCGATATATGACATGTTCAGAAATGCTCTATAGCATTTTGTCCAATAGCTTGTCGTTGACCGGAACATGCTGGATTTCAAATCGATTAGCAAATAAGAGACTTCCGATGTAAAATATCAACAGAGTAGGCTAACGCACATATATATATACGTGTATGAGAAAATTCAAACGTCTCGTTCTGGACAGGAATTGCTTGCGTCAGCAGGAAAATCTTACAATCAATTTCGTGTGCAGGCCATTTTATTATTTAAATGGCTGAATGCCAGAATTCGTAATATGAGAATCAGAGGCTTCGATATATTGTCTCTCTCTCCTCCCCCCCCCCAATCTCAACCCTTTGATGCTCTGATTCGTTAATCAACAAACGTGATCCAAAATTCTTAAATAAAATAATTACATTAGTTAGGAAACAGTTAGGCCTATTAGGCCTACCTTTAGTTCGCTTTTATTTACTACTGCGAATGTCAATAGCAAATCAATGGCAAAGCTATGCATATAAGTCTAGTACATGTAGATATGCGTAGCTGCATGGATAGCAACAAATACCACCTTCCTGTGCCGCCAGGGGCGGACCGCCTCTCCGTCCCCTTAGGCATTCCCAGACCCGTCGAGAAGGGGGCAGGAGGACAAATACCCAACGACCCCAGAAGATCTGTAGGGGGCCAGTGCAGATCAGTAAAATTAAAATTACCCAAAAGTTCCACAAGCAAAAAATTCATCACCAGTTTTCACGCTTGAACTTATTACAAAAGAGGTCATCACCACTTAACTTGAATGCAAACTGTCTAGGGGCCCGTGACAGTTCTTCCCAGGGGCCCAAAATTTCTTTCCGTGACCCTGGGTACGCCACTGCCTTGATGCGACTTTATTTTTCTATAAATTATGTTTAGATTGTTACCAAAGACCCGTGTGTCTATCCTCGTTAACCATACAGCGTTCTTTTAAATAACTGATACAGTAAGCTTACTCTATAAACACCTGTAAGTGTATGACCTTTTTGTGTGTGTTTGTCCTGACTGTGTATATGTGTGTCTGTGTATGCATGTTCAAGTATAGTTCACGAATGTAAAAGATCGCCAAACCCGCAGCCGCCGTATTAACAGAAGCGCTATGAAATCCATTAAAGAAAGAAAGAGAAAAATAATGAAAATGGAGAGAACCGATCAACCAATAGAATTTCGAATCAAGCGTCGTCTTCGTCTTTGGAACTCCAGGAACTGCTGTGCGATGCTCAAGAGATGGACTTAAAACAAATCCACACGAAATGAACGAAAACCTACGAGGATATGCAAGGAAATCAACGAAGAAATACGATTATGTCTGTTAGCCTCTGTCACTGTCTGTCTCTGTCTCTGTCTGCCTGTCTGTCGGTCTCTCTCTCTGTTTCTCTCTGTCCCTCTCTGTCTCTGTCTCTGTCTCTGTCTATGTCTATCTCTGTCTCTGTCTGTCTGCCTGTCTGTTTGTCTCTCTCTCTCTCTCTCTCCGTTTCTATATCTATCTCTCTAGTCTTACCTTTTACTTTTGTTATTATTAACTTCGTTAAATTGTCTGATAGCCTATTTATATAAGTGTTTCCCAAACTGTGGGTCTCGATCCAAAAGTAGGTCGCGGGGCTCAGTGGGTAGTGGGGTAGCGCGAAATTAGATTAAAAGGTGTCATTTTCAAACCAATACCACAATGTCACAAGCCTTGAAAGTTGTAAGTAAGCTTAGGTTTTGAGAAATTCATATGCCTGCAATCTTCCATACACAGTTTATATTAAAAATTAATGATTAGTGTTTCATTCAATTTTAGTTGACAATAACTTTGCAGGGTCGCGGAATGCTACAAAGCCGCTGAAGTGGCAGCAGTTCCAACAAGTTTAGGAAACCCTGTCCTCTATAGTACTTGTAAAAATTAATCTTATTTCGCAATAACTCAAGGGAAGCGTATTCCGACCATTTTGCTCTGAAACTCCGCTAACAATAGGAATTTCTATTTCGGATGGAATCTTGCCTGGCGGTTAAGCGATTTTGCCATACTCATAGGATTTTAAGACGCGTAATAAAGGTGTGTTCCTGGCAACAGTGTTTAATTTAGACTCCTGGACTCCGGGAGGAAAACCGACAAAGCCGGGAAGAATTCTGCTAGGGAACTGCTGTTAGTTCATGTAGTATGCCAAAATTTTCGGGGAATTTGAAATTTCCGGGGGAAAGGGCAATTTTCCCCGGAAACGGCCTAGATTAAACACTGCTTGACAAAACGTTAGAAAAGATAATTTTCAAGATATTTTAATTTCTATTTCTCTCTTTTTGTCTTATTTGATAAAAACATTAATAATTATACCTAATATATTTGACTTATTTTCAATCGAATTGAATCAGAGCTTTTGTTTTGCTTTTTATTCAAAGTTCGGAAGAATATTTTCAACGGACGTTCGCCAGATGGCCTAATGCATTAAAAATATTACCTGCTACGATTAGGGTCGCGGCACGTTACAAAACCGCTGAAATGGGCCGCGGTTCCAAAATGTTTGGGAAACCCTGATTTATAATACTATTACTTCTGTACAGGTATGGTAGGGTAAACACGAAGCGGGAAACAAGGTGAAACATCAAAAGACGGGAATTTCCAATTTGAGCTCTCCAACTAGAAGGAGAAGCGCTCTGGGACTGGGGAGTCTGGGGTTGGGAAAAGTCACAGGACTGTTGTGAAAAAGAAAGTCCAAGGTCTGTGGTGGAGGAGGAAATTTCGGCGAAGGCTTTCGAATTGAGACTAATAAACGGAATGCGTCTCACTAAATGCAGCTTCATTCAGTGCAACATTCGCCAAATTCCAGGGAATAATGACTGTACGGCCTAGTGTATTCTCAGTGGCGGTTCCACGAGGGGGGATAAGTGGGGATGCATCTTCCCACCGGACTTTCGAGCTTACTGTTTTGCTTGTGAAACCTATTTTTGTGGTAAAAATCTAGTTAAACTACTGCGAATGACCTTTTTTGCTTGTCAGCCTATTTTTCAGCAAAATTATAGTCAAATTAGGGATAACATTTTCTTTTTTCAGCCTTTTCCGGCAAAGTTTATAGATTTTTTCCCTTCTATTTCATCCCTCCCCCACCAACTTTCTATGAATTCAGTTCATCCCCCCACCAAGAAATCCTGGAACCGCCACTGTCTATTCTAACAGTCTGATTGAAAAATACCGATTTATTAATTTCAAATCTGAAAATAAAAGTCTTATATATAGGCTACTATAGCGCAGACTCAAAGCAAAGACCCGGATATATATAAAGAATATACTGGACTCTTTCTTCTCAGACTGAGTTCGATTACTCGACTAAGCTTGAGATTACACACACACACACACGCACACAAACAAACAAACACACACACGAACGTACTTCTTACCGTTTACTGGTTCGTGTTCTTCTACAACGATTCGCTGTTGTTCGTTCATTATTAGCAACGTCTGTTGAGTCTAAAATAATTCAGCATCGTTAACTCCAGTCACTGCGCCGTAAGCGTAATCCTCATCGTCATCGTCGTCGTCGTCGCCGCTGCTGCTGTTGTAGTTGCTGCTATCATCAGCGTCGTCGTCGTCGTCGTCGTGGTCAGTTTTCTCCCGACTGATTTAGTCTTTGCTACTGATCTAGTTCGTTTCTACAGTAGCGATGTCGACGATGGAGATGATGACGACGACGACGACGACGATGATGATGATAATGAGTCTTGCGATGGTTTGACTACTCAAAGACTTCGACTGCTGCTGCTGGTGGTGTTTGAAGTCCTTTTTCGCTAACACCGCGGCGCCAAGTTACTTTAGGAGAGAGAGAGAGAGAGAGAGAGAGAGAGAGAGCCGGCGGCACCCCCTCCTCTCCCCACCCAGCTCCGTACCATCCAGCGTGACCACGTACTCCCACACGGGGCAGGCAGCGGGGGTAACAGGGACGCGCATGCGCCCAGCAGCACCAGGCAAGATCATCGACGAATCTCATTTATTTCTAGACTGCATCTGACCTCAGCCTCCTAGCATCCATACACTTCTCCCCTCTCTCTCTCTCTCTCTCTCTCTCTCTCTCTCTCTCTCTCTCACTAGTCCATTCCCTCCTAGCCTTACCCTCCTTCCTTCCGTCTTTCCCCTGCCAGCGCCCTTCGCTTCTTTTCCCATCCGGCTAAAGAGAGGGCGGGATACATAATTTGGCGAGGGCGATAAGCCTTAACGCAGCGTTTGAAACATATATAAGCCTTAATGCACTATATATATATATATATATATATATATATATATATATATATATATATATATATATATATATATATATATATATACATATATATATATACACTCCATAGTTCACTGCAATAGTGCATTAGGCTTATCGCCCTCACTCAAATTATGTATCCTCTCTCTCTCTCTCTCTCTCTCTCTCTCTCTCTCTCTCTCTCTCTCTCTCTCTCTCTCTCTCTCTCTCTCTCTCTCTCTCTCTCTCTCTCTCTCACTCTCTCTCTCTCTCTGTGTGCGTAGTATATTAATGATGTCTGGCACGTTCTGTGAATTCGGTCTGTGAATGTATAATGGACATCCTGCGTTTCCTTCTTCTTCCTGTACAGCTGCACTGTATCAGAGAGAGAGAGAAAGAGAGAGAGAGAGAGAGAGAGAGAGAGAGAGAGAGAGAGAGAGCGAGAGAGAGAGAGAGAGAGAGCGACTGGAAATTCTTGCCGACGGAATGCCACCCGCAGGGCGGCTGCGGTGGCGCTACAGAAGTTCGCAGAATAACTGCCGTTATAAATGATAATACGGGGCAGCGTATACGGCCAAACCGAAACACGGACAGATTTCGTTAATTTCGACCAATCGATCGATCGATCGCAAAACTATATATGACGCCATTATGGTAATATATACATCTGCGTATATCAACATATATAATGCCGCTTTATAGTGAGAATCAGTCAGCAAAGGCGCCGATCAAATGACGCAAAACTTGGGGGAGATGTCTTCTTCCTTCCAGCGGCGGTCGTAGCGACAAATTTGGAAGTTTTAGAAGTCATATCGGAATTTTGGATATACCCCTACAAAAAAAATCAGGGTTGCATATATATACTGATATATATATATATATATATATATATATATATATATATATATATATATATATAATATCACAATATATATAATATACAATATATATATATAATATACAATATATATATAATATATAATATATATATAGTCAAATATATATATACCCTCAAATAACAGTTTACATGTACCCCAGATCAAATTCCTGGATAGGATATGCCCTGCTGTCCAGACTTAGCATGGAGATGGACCATTCTTCCTTCTTCTGTTTTAATGGCGGTCGTACTCCCCGCAAATTTGTTGAAGTTTTTAGAAGTCAGTCGGCGAATTCTAGTGAATTTTGGATCCACTGTATAAATCATGTCCTTTAAATTATAAACTGTGTTTTTGTTGTTTATAAAAACCTGTCATACACTGGACCAGATATCTTAAGACGCGAGTCATCCCTCAGTCGACTTACAAGTAAGTTACAACCCATTCCACAAGATATTCGGCAGGACTTTTCATTTGGTGATGTCCCTCGTTCTCGTACAGCCGTTGGCTGTAGTCTAGTGTGTAGTATGAAATGGCTAGGAGGTGCCCAATGTCGAGCGCTGGAGATCGGAATTGTGGCGGCCAATATATTGAGTATTCTTACACAGTTTGGAGTAATTAAGATGGGGACAAATGAAAATGTGAGCTTTATCGGAGAATTTTTTTAATTCGCTAAATTTTTTGCATTTCTAGTCACCCACTGTTCAATATGCCCTCCACTGGTTGTGTGTCACACTGCGAATTACCTTCATATAGGCCTACTTTGTTGCCAACGGGCAATTAGCCAGACTTGAAGCAACTCTTGTAGATGTTAATAAAACTGAAGCGATTGTGTGACGGTGTCCAACAGTTAGGGGCTGTCCATTAATTATGTCAACAATTTTTGACCCCCTCTCCCCTTGTCAACAACTGTCAACTTTCAGTTAACCAACCCCCCATAATTGCGTCAAAAACTTTTGATCCCCCCAGATCAATGACAGGTCCCAATAACAAGGTTAATATTTTTTCTTGCGATGATGACCATTTTTTATCCTTATTTGCTCACAGAGTGTCAAAATGTGGTATGCGATGACCTTTTTGCCATGCTTTTTCCATCATAATAATTAGTATTCCATGAAATTTCCTAAAAATTTGATTATTTGTGAAAAGTGAAATTGTTGACGTCAACTTCTCTTGACCCCCCTTTTCCCCCTGTCAACAACTGTCAAACTTTTTTGCAAACCCCTCCCTAAATTGTTGATGTTAATTAATGGACAGCCCAGCAGTTATTGGACACCCTATTGGCTGAAAACTGGGCGTGTCCTGACACCCCATGATCGCCGCCTATGATCAGAGTCATAGTCAGGTCTTTAAGTCAGAGATCATGTCCGTGGTAGTTCGTAGTCGCAGATCCTTAGGTCAGTCGGTAGGTTCCTGGTTCCGCCTAAAGACGGAATGCAATAAAAAAATCAGATGCATTTTTAGTCAAGACCTGAAAGTTGAAGGATGCTGGCCCTTGCTGGGCATGGGCGCAAACTTCTATTAGACCCTAGGCTCGAGGCCCCTCACTTTTCTGAGAAGTTCAAGTTACCATAGGGAAGAGGAATGTATAGGGGTCGGGCCTCCACCTTTCATCCAAGTTTACGTTAACGACGCTGGGTTTGGCGAATTTGTGCCGACAGAAAGTGCCAGAACATGGCATGGGTCCAGCAGCAGAGAGAGACACGCAGTACCATTGGTGCATCTGCAGTGTCGTCACCAGAACCAGTCGACTATACTGGCCAATAATAATAATAATAATAATAATAATAATAATAATAATAATAATAATAATAATAATAATAATAATAATAATAATAATAATAATAATGCACTTCTATAGCACCAGTTCTAATACCCAAGGTATCAATCGATGGTACTTCAAAATCAATCCGCAAAAGATCCAGGTCATTCCAGAGATCAGTCAGAGGTTCCGGTTCGCACCCGGGACGTCGAGCGGAGCAGGAGCATCTACGTGAGCAGCTGAGTTACCGTCATCGTCGTCGTCGTTGTAACTCAACAGAGCCCCGAGCAATGATGATGATGATGACGACGATGGCCAGTGTTTATTCTAGGCCTGTATTTTTTTTGGGGAAAAACCACTCAAAAAGTTTCAAAATGTCCCCAAAAAATTTGTATATGTTGGCAACATGGGATAGAAATTTCCCCCAAAAGCGTGGAGAGACAAATCTTGTCCCCAAACAGTTCAACCCCCCCCCATGTCAAGGTGGCTAGAATAAACACTGTATACTGGCGATCTTGAACAGTGAATAGAGAGTGAAAACACGCTGGCCGATTAGCGTCAGGCGGTTCGACCGTTCGAGGCGAATAATCACCAATATGGAGCCATACCAGTTATATCTGGCCTCAGTGGCGGCTCCAGGATTTGGCAAGGAGTGACAACTTAAATTCTAAGCAGTTGCGGCTCCGAAGGGGCTCGGGGCCTGTGCCCCTATTGAGTGTCTGGTCCCCCCAGTTGCCCCCTGTTGCCTGTTGGGACCCTATACATAATACTACATACCTAACAACAAATGGTTGGCTCCTCCATGATTAGAAGTTGCCACCCCAACGGCCCCCCACTTGCCAAATCCTGGAGCCGCCACTGCTTCTAAGCACGGGGTCAACCGTTTGTTGATAGGTATGTAGTAGTAAGTATAGGGTCCCAACAGGGGGAGCCACTAGGGAGGCATTCCCCCCAACAAAAAAATTATATGTTGCATGGAGAGATGGAAATTTCCCCCCCAAGTGTGGCGACGGGTTTTTTTATTTTTTGGAAAGGGGAAAAATAAGGAAGATTGTCACAGAGCGTCTAAGAATGGAAAACGGGCAGATGACCTTTTTTGCTCGTCACCACATTTTTATGGGAAGATGACCTTTTTTGATCAAGAGTTTTGAGACGTCAAACCTTTCCCCCAACATTTCAAAATCCCCAAATGTCAAGGTGGCTAGAATAAACACTCTTCCCACCGGCCCACCAAAAATGTGTCTTCAATGGAAGATGATCGTCTAAACGGATTAGCCTTGATGGATATACAAAAAGATATGGACATATCCATAGCATAGACAATGTCATCGACAAATTCACTTCCAGCATTATGACTTTGTACAACCAGAATAAATTGGCTTTTAGGCCTATACATTGTCAATTCTGAACATTATATTTTAGAAATCAAATCTACATATTTCTTCTAAACCGTTTACATAAAATTCCTTTGACAAATGGCGGGATCTTCCTAGAAATTCATTACATCCCCCACCAACTTCCTAGAAATTCATTGCACCACCCCCTCACCAAGAGTTCTTGGAACTGCCACCGACTAGCCACAGTAGTTCCAGCACGTAGGCTTTGAATTTCACGCTCGTGGAATGTTCTGGGAAAAGGTGGCGACGCCGAAGCTTCGCGAGGAATTTGTGGCGAATGTTCCAAGATTCCGAAAACAAGAGTCAAGAAATCCATCCATTATATAGACACTTAGAGAGAAAACTGCACTCAATTCTCTCTCTCTCTCTCTCTCTCTCTCTCTCTCTCTCTCTCTCTCTCTCTCTCTCTTTCTCTCTCTCTCTCTCTCTCTCTCTCTCTCTCTCTCTCTCTCCGTGTACTTGTGTGTGTGTAAACATATTAAACGTAAAACGGTGTGTAAAAGCCTAGGGTCAGATTCGTACAAAAAGGCTCACGATCAGTTCTACGCAGCGACAATTAGGAAGGAACTGGTTAGTGTCACGGGCGTAGCCAGGAATTTGAATTGGGAGGGTATAAATATTTTGGGTGGGTATAAATCTTAACTAAAACCACATAAACCATATAACCACATGTAAATCACATAAAAACTTTAAGGTAGACTGATTTTTTTCTAGGGGGGGGGTATATATATATATACCGATATACCCCCCTCCGTCGCTACGCCCCTGGTCACTGTACTAGGCCCATTTCGCCAACGCAATTGTTCGCCTATAGGCCTAGTCTATGCCTTTCGCACGATCTAAACACAGCGCGATCAGGTTGCGTCGTAAAATGTCCATTCAAGCAACAATAATGATCGTTCCTCGAACCACAAAGGTCAGGTCGACAGAAGAAGATAACAATAGGTACCCTGTACATAGGAATTTTCGTGGATTGCTTTCATACTTCAGCGGGAAAGATGAAAATATAGTGTTGTATACAGGGCGGATATGGAAGGTGAAATTCTCCTTCCCTCCAAAAAAAAGTCATCCCTGTGTAATGCCATGGTAACAGTTACGACGCAGAAATTTACCCAGGGGTGCAGAACACAATGGTCATGGTTAATATTAAATATTATAACAAGGTTTTCAAATTTCACGACGAAAATATTATCTGCATTTTCCATGGACAAGTGTCCCCTCACCCTAATGTGCGGGTGCCCATGATTAGAGCCTGCCACTTTAATAAATCATTTTCTAAAACTTACCTCCCACAAGAGTTCAGCGATTGACATTTGTTATCTCCAAAAACCTCCAAAAGACCATTACTTTGCAAAACTTATCCAGGGCCGCCGAGAGAATTTCTGGGCCCCGGTGCAGAAAATAGTCACGGGCCCCAGACCTGACAAGTAGGCCTATGTTCAGTGGCGGCTCCACCGGGAGGCCAGGGGGCCCGTACCCCCCCTATTGAGTGCCTGGCCCCCCATTTGGGACCCTATACTTAATGCTACATACATTAAACAACAAATGGTTGGCGCCCTCATGATTAGAAGTTGCCACCCCAACGGCCCCCCCCCACTTGCCAAATTCTAGAGCCGCCACTGCCTATGTTGATGACCATTTTTTTGCTTGTCAGTCTGTCTTTTTCAAAGCAGAATTCCGCAGAATTCCAGGGTCCTCGTTACAAGCACATACAGGTACAATGGTGAAAAAGTGTTGATGACTCTTTTTGGGCCCCTTTGAGCTCCATGGGCCCCGGAACAATGTTCCGGCTGCATCCCCCCTCTCCTCAGGCCTGAACGTTTCCATGGCCAAGTCTTCAATCGGACCAAAAGCGCATGACATGTACACCTGAAGTTGATTTTCGCAGAATGCATACAATAACACACATGTCCAATTTCAACGCCATTATTATAAACTCAGCAAAAATTAAAACTCGCAAGATTCCTTAGAAAAACAAGTCAATAACTGAAATATGTCTTGCTGGTCTGCAAATGCCTAAATAATAATAATAATAATAATAATAATAATAATAATAAATGATAATACTCAATCAGGCAACGAAATACACTGCCAAAATATCTAAAACTTTTACATCTAATATCTAAAAGCGTATCTTGTGACTGGAAAATAACTCCTACATTCAGCTAAAAGTTCCCCGAAAGAGAAGACACTGTAAGGGTTAAAGGGTAAATACTGAGTTAGAAAAGAACAAAACAGTACAAAATTAACAGCAACCTAAGCAAATCAAATACGAGTGAGTGAGAGAGAGAGAGAGAGGAGGAGAAACAAGGGTAGTTGTAGACATGATCCAATGTCACATCAATAGTGAGCTGTTGCCAAATATCTTATGGAGCTTAAGTTTTCATAGTTGTGCAAGTTAAAAACCCTTGCAATAGTTTGTTCACAGTTGCAAACAGTGAAGGACTTCGACAAAGACATCTGAAATTTGATGTTACAATCTAAGTACAGTACATTTTTCCTTGTTGCCGACCACAGTGTACAGTACGTAAGAATCAGTTCTGAAACCATTTCAAATAATTAAATTCCTGCTGTTTATAGTTATATTTATCAAGATCAAATCAAACCAGGATAAAATTGCATCTTACCACTCTCTCGAAAGAGCGCTCAAAACAATATAATAGGTTGACAGTCAATACACAGCACATTTGCCAAACTGTGAGATTCTATGTAACGTTGTTCACAAACTAAAATGTCTAATGTTAAAAACAAACCCAATAATTAATGTACATTTAAGATGATTTCACGTTTAAAATAGCATAATTTGTGCCGTCAAAACCAGCCTAATGACATTTCTCAAAACGCTAAACTCCTCAAAGAGCTAAACTATACAACATACCCAGTAAATATCCAGTACCCACACTGACTCAAACCCTCATTTCATGTTCAAACTTCCTCTGACACAACTCAAACATGATCTGCAACAAACTGGTGAGGGCAAATTTCTGATTTAAACCTAAGTATAATATATATAATTATATTCTTTCTAAAACAAAACAATATTTGTTCTAAATTCAGATTTTAAATAGAAGTTCGAAATTCTGCAGACAGAAATTGTTGATAAATCAGCCGATGTTACTGCACGCTCTGCGGTGTAAAGAAGACAACTTAAAAGGTAAACAAGCCTCTCTGGATTTCGAAAATTTGCGGTTTATTCTAGACGATGAACCTACAACGTAAAGCGCAACGAACATTTAACATCTACTAACGCAATCCAGTATTTTGCCAGCCATAAAACCAGATATTTCATAATTGTACAGTAGCTCAAATATATTTTGGATGCCTGTCTCGAAAAACAAAGTGTCGAAATCTACATTCAAGGCTTCACTATTCGCAACTAAGATATAATCACAAATATTAACATTATTTATCGGCTGATAAGACGTGATAACAACAGATAACACGTGCATTTGCAATCATAACCCTGTGAATAATGAAATATTGATAATTCTGAATTCGTGAAATCTGGCAGCGTATTTTGAAAAGGTAAAGTAAGTTTGGTATTGTGCTAAATTTCACCAATCAGACTGCTCGTTATATATACACAGGCAAACATCCAATCACAGGCCACTTTACAACAACCAATCACAGGATGTTTTACACCCTGAACTTCGCAGGCGCAATTTCGAATATATAATTATAATACACAATGTCGTTGCTGCCATGCAATGCAGGTTACAATGGCAATGCCAATTTTCTTGTACTTTCCTGCAATATGCAGTCGGGGAAATACATCCGTTGAAATTCTGTAACATAAAAGCATTTCAAACTCAAACACTAATCTAGCAACATTCAGCAACTATTGAGTCATCAAGCGATTCACTTGATAATGTATTTTAACAAAGAAATAATCACCACTATAGACTACGGAAAAGCCCACGTGCAAAATTAGCGGTATTTTATTTTCCAAGATGGAATACCAGGACAACTGCTCACCGATGCAAGTAGCAAGGCATGCAAGCAGTTAACTGATCGAGGTTTAAAATGGTCTATTTCACTGAAACATAATTATATACACACACAATGCACCGAGGCAGATAACTTGGCGTTATACAGTAATAACATAAAACACATCACATACGGTGCAGCAGTTATCAGTAAATAATTAATCAAACTTGGTGCTCTGTGATGAATAAATTGCTAAAATAAAAAATTCTGGAGTAAAATAGCAATCTAGCAGCCCACATGGCAAGTATCTTGACATTAACATAATTTAGCAATTAGCCATGATAGCTTAACTTACATAACATATAATGCAATTACTGTACTGTGCTCATGTCGTCCATTTTGGACAAATCATTACACGAATTACAACTGTATTGATAATAATAACAATAATAATATAAGTCTACATAGATTGTGAGATTTGTTCTAATGGTTAGTATTATGAAAACATTAGAATACATTAAGTTTTGAAATATCAAAAGTAAAGAAATCCATTAACCCCTTAACTGGGGATCCCGGATATCCGTCCATTTTACATTGAGTTACAGTTAAATACACGGTTAAGGGGTTAAATATAAAACAAACACTAGTAATGTCTCAGTGTCTAAAAAAAGATACCATCTGAACAACAACACATACCAACAAATAATTAAGATTTATTCTCAACAGATCAACAACCAGATAAAATTCAGTGCAACAATGCTTTAAAATTCTGGAACAATCTAAACTGCCACAAGGTGTACAGATGTAATAACTTCTTAACAAATGTGCAATCATGTACCGAAGCAAAGATTACTATACACATTACAATCCCAATATTACATTACAATTCTTCATTAGAATTTGAGGCATTAGCAAAAGAGTGACAACATATCAAAATTTCCATAAGAAGTTATTATGAACAGAATTCCATAGAAGATTAAAAGAGTATCTAAAAATTATGTGTCTAAAATCTACAGGCATAAAAATTATGCAAGAGTAAAATCTTAATCCATGATTTAGAATAAATGAGAAAACTATCATAATATGATATTCGCTTGGGTAAAATTAGACAAATACCTAAATATTTCGCTGTTGGATTTATGTAAATGTCAACATTTATAACAATTCATTGAAACTGTTGCAATAATATCATAAATAATGCCTAAATTTGCTAGATGATTAGTACATTCTGAATTTTTGGAAACAAGCCATAACATCAGATTCAAACTAGTCTAAGCAAATCAACTGAAAGTATTATCAATGGGAATTCCACTGTTTGTAAATTTCTTATCAAAGAACATGCAACATAATAAAGAAGTACAACTCATAGAACAGAACCAAGTAATAGAATGGTCATGCTCTAAGTAAATATCAGTCACAAATCATAAAAGAAAATGTACAAATGTAAGCATTAAAAAAATCAAATCAAAATAAAGACACAAAATTATGAAGCCGCGAATACAAGGGATGCATGTACAAGAGATATTCCCCCAAACCTTTATTCCAGTAAAATGAAAATAATGGTCACGGTAGAACTTGGCCATAGAAAAAAATGGAAATAACTATAAGTGAAGATGAAACTGCATGTGTACGAGATTATTTTCCTTGTATAAGAACTCCCAGTGTTGAATTCATGTGCAAACTGCCTCAACTCTTGGGACTGGAACAATTAAACAACCGTAACTGACTTCATCCTGCAAACAATACCATTTTAAAGATCGGTTCAGAATGCATTATCTTCTGCCTTACTCCATAAATAATTTAAACTTTCACGAACTGTCTATTGATGTGTCAAATTAATTCATTTTAAACAAGAAATCATCCAAGTTTTATTACAACAGGAAGCCTATTTACTCCATGCAAAAAATAACCAGATATTCTGCCAACATTCACATGTACACTAACAAACCAGAAACAAACGTTCCACTAAAACCCCTCACACACACACACACACACACACACACACACTTTAAAATATATTATGCTTAAAAATGAACATGCAATAAAAACAAAGTTTCTATGGTTCATGTATTCGGGGGATTATTGTAGTCTGTTTTAAGATCTTAATGTCAGCATCAAAACTCGTGGATCAGTTTATCTCGAAGGTCCTTGAACCAGAGATGACCAGAGCATGAAAATGCAACAGAAGAAAACTATTTTCTTTTTACAGGCCAGCGAAAACTCTGTAAGGCTAACAATAAGTGGTCTGTGCTTCCTGGAGATCGCATCGAATCAAGCTACAATGTATCTCATCTCGGAAAAAAATCCAACGTAAAAGTCGCGTCCGCCCCGACTCTCCGATGTTCCTGAAAACGGGAAGCAGAAGAACATAATTAACGACGCGTCCAGAGTCGAAAACAGAAGCGGTTTTCAGTTTTCGGCGACCGAAGTCTGATTCGGATCGTCGACGGTCTCGTCCATACAGTTTCCGGTGTCCTGTGAGGGGTCTGTTACGTCGTTCTTGGCGGCGTCCGCGGCCGACTCGCCACTCAGCTCTTTATACCTTTCGATCAGTTCGTACGCCTGCCGCAGTTTGTCCGTAAGGTCGCTGACCTCCTGTACCTTCTCCATCAAGGCACAGCTCATCTGTTGCAGCTCCGCCTCGAGCTTCGCCTCCCGACTCGGGCCCCCGTTCGTCCCGTCGCCGCCGACCAGCTGGCCGAGCTGCTCGACGGAGTACTGCTGCACTGGATGCACGGATGGAATGAGGGACCTGGCGGACGACGACGGGTCGCCTGGATTGGCCTGATCCAGTTGGTTTTTCAGTTCGACGACTTTTCCGAGAGAGTCGGCAGAAGCCGGCAGGTGGTAGAGGACCATGCTCGCACCGGCGCCGCCGTCCGCGCCATCCTGGCCGGCCATAACTGACAGGGCCGGCTGCTGCTGCTGCCAAACCCACGACGGTCGCGTTCCATCCAGACCCGCGGGGGTATCGCTTGACGTGGTCACCACGCCGATCTGTGACATTCCACTCTGACCTGTTTCACTGTTGGATCAAAAAAACAAAATTCACAGTGAAAGCCTTTCAATTACTAAACTGACGAGAAACAGAGAACGGACCGTGACGAAAAAGTGCAACCAATCAATGTTCCAATCAATGGATCGATCAACTTACGCAGTGCAATTACAACTGCTGATCGGTGGTTACTTGATAATAAAATTACAAAACAAAACCATGAATGCGGTAATCATTTTAGAAGACAAATTCAGAAGATACAAAATTCTATGCCCAGAAAGAACAATTTCCAAAGGTCATCAACTTCTGTTTCAGATTTACCCTAATTCATCAAGATTCAATTCATCATTCATCACCAGATTGAAAAATACAACATGGATTCATTTAGAGACTCGGCGCATATACAGACTGCCCGTGACATAAGTATTTCACTAATGCAAGAATGTAATGTAATGTAAGCGTAAAGCCAATAAAAGTGCTGCTAAATAATAAGCCCTTTACACTGGGATAGAACCTAAAATTAGAGTCTAGTACTTTCTATAGTAATCAATTGGTTTGAAACAAAATTAATATAATTTTTAAACAAATAATTAAGGTTTGGTAAGGTTCTGTTTTGGTACAAACTGCATGGTATGGTTCACTTCCCAAATCTAATAATGATTTCATTAAAACTACCAATACATAATCTCCTTTCAAATAGTCGAACTGAAAATTATAAAATAACTAATCAGAATTCCAAACACATGACTGACTTGAATGGCCACATCAGAATCCACAATAACAATTTTAATAGTTTCCACTTCAAAAAAAGACTTAAACCACTCGACCTGTATATCGTTGCCACTGGTTCCCCGGTCATAGACACCAGCTGCAGAGACTGAGATGGCAGCGACAGCAGATTGGAGATGTTATTCCCGCCGACGCAGATACTGCCGTCGCTGTTGGCGAACAGCGTCTGCCCGCTGAGCCCGAGCTGTGTCAGGACCTGTTGAGCTGCGAGTTGCGGTGTCACCTGGCCGGTCCACGCCTGCGAGAACGTCGGCAGGATGTCGGCAGACGCCTGCTGTCCATCCTGCATGGCGGCCGTCGCATTGCTCACCGCCGCTGCCGCCTGCGCGCCCTGCGGAGCGCTGGAGGTGCTGCTGAAGGAGGGCCAGGAAGTTGGAGGTTTGTCGCGGTTCCGCTTGGGTTTCGGCTGCTTCGCCAGATCCGATGCGTTCAGACCGGTTGTCTTAAGGTATGTGCGTAGCTCATTCTCGTAGCGCTCCTAAAACAGCGCGACAGTGCTGTATCGCACCGTTTTATGACTATCGCACTATTATATGACTATCTCATTATTTTATGATTTTTTTATGACTACCACACTATTTTATGATTATAGCACTGTTTTATAACTATGCACAGTTTTATGACTAACACACGATATTTTATGACTATCTAGCTATTATAATATGACTAATGCATTGCTTTATGACTATTGAACTGTTTTATGACTATTATCACTATTTTATAACTAGCACACAATATTTTATGAAGTTTCAGGCAACAATAAATAAGCATTCAGAATCATTGATGAAGCACTTATGTGGTATTCAGATAGTACAAGCATCCAGAGTAATCAATTTTACATCAGAGTAAATTGATGCATTCTTATATAAAGCTCACAATCGCTACTATCTAAAATGTGTCAAAATGGTTTAAAAAAATTAAATCTTTTGTCACAAGTAAACGATCAACTGATCACAGAGACCGCAATACCTTGTCCCTAGCAAATAGATCGTTGTAACGCTGTTTCTCTTTTGGATCCATGTCCCGCCACAGGCTCCCGACAATCGCCCCGATCTCACAGACCGATGATAAGTGTGAATTGGCTGCCTTGACGTGAGGCCATATCTAAAAATAACGAGCAATTTTATCAAGCACTTGTCTGTCCCTTCCAGAGGTCTGTATTCTGTTCTGCTGACACAGCATAAATGCTCAGACATCTGGTAAATTCTGTTTCTTGAAATTTGACTAGTAATCAGATAATAGACAAAAATTATTAATTTCAGTTAATTCAATCATCTTGTCTTGTCTTTAACTGTCTTCGCTCTGAAGATTGGCTGCGTTGTGGACTGTTTTCTTCCAAGTGTTACGGTCTTCTGCTGCTCTTGTTGCCTGCTCTATAGCGAGTCCTGTCCATTCTTTGACGTTGCCTTCCAACTTTTTTCTTGGTCTACCTCTTTTTCGTGATCCTGACATTGTACCAATCTTAGAATAGATCAAAAGTGACAGTGCATTTCTGGAGACCAAATACAAATTTTCGCACAGTCTTGGAGAGGATAAACTTCCCATTGAGATATACAGCTTAAAAATCAACCTGCAAGTGGCATTGTAACCAAGTGTCACATACAAGAAATCTATAAGAACACATGGTGGCCAAAATCCATAGATCTATCACAAAGCATGCAAGTATGAAATAACATCATGGATCTCAAAACTGGCAAATGAGATTTTCACTTATGTATTCTCTTCTTAACATACAAATTGGCAACAAGATCAATCAACACCTATAAGAAGCTTCATAACAGATGCAAAATCAATGTCATTACTCACGCTTTTGCTAAACAACATGTATGGTGTAAGAGGTTTTTTAGGCTGTGCTGGCAGTTCGGCTCTAGCTGTCGGCAGCTGCTGTGAACTGCTCTGAGGCACAAGAACTTGAACCGACCCATTTCTGACCTGCTGCGTCATCCCGGCAGCGCCTGTAACATCCTGCTTCGCACCGCGCGCTTCGGGCGCGCCCTTGATGGAATGACCGGCGGACACGGCCGACGACACCACGCTCGGCAACCACTGGTCCTGAGGCTTCGCCGACTTGTTCAGTTGGACGACCCCGGAACCCACATCGGTCGTCAACTGCTGACCGGCGGTCGACTCGTCCACGGGCGCGAGGACGACGTGTCCCTCGGGGAACGCGAGAACGCTCTGTGCGAACAGCGACTGCGGGATTCCCTGCTGAAGAACCATCATGGGATAGGACGTCACCATCCACGGCGTCGACGAAGCAGAACTGGGATTCGAAGTGGTGGACAACAGCTGTACCGACGGCGACAGCTCGACGGCCGTGACGGCGGCAGAACCCGACGAAGTCATAGCCTGTTCGCTTATCTGCAAGTGCAGTGTCCGCTCGACTGCACTATGGCCATTCAACAGAATTCAACAAGTCAGCGCTGGTGAGTTCGATCTTTTCGGCTCAAAAGACAGACAACAAATTCTGTGCACGGGAAAGTATTACACACCTAATACAAACGACAAACAGGTTTTCATTATCTTGAAATCACATCAATTATTCAGTTAATAATACATTGTAAGGGTCAAAACGGTCCAGAAATACAAATGCATGCCTACCGATAAGGTACTAGACTTATCAGTAGTATGTATCATACACCTATCATGAGACTTAGGCAAGGTAAAGGTCAATCCATACTTGTGTGCGAGATTTGGGACAGGCGCTGATCTCCAGTTTCAATGGCAAGCCACAATGCAGGTAGCCTATGACATTAACCCCTTTACTTGCTATCCCAAGAACACTCCCGTTTTACACAAATTACATTATGTTACAAATAAATGAGCAGTAAAGGGGTTAATCCAGAGTGGTCCACCATTGCTTTCTCTAGCATTTTTGCTTTTATCTATGCCTAGGCAATGAGTGGCTGGATTGGCCACCAGCACTGACTTAATCTGAGGACAGTCACCCATCCAAATACCAAGCCATGCTCAAGGCTGTTAAACCTTGGTGTTCTAATGAAAATCGGTCACACAATGCCAAGTAGGTCACTTAAATAATAAATAATAATAATAATTACAAAATAAATAAATATTACTCAAAAGTTACACATAGCATAAAGAAGGCAAATAATCTCATTTGCTTAGAAAGAAAGAAAATATCAACTTTATTTGTATAGTTATTAAAGTAGTAAAAATTTCAAGGTTGCCTGTGCCTAGGATACACCTTTTTGAATCACATTGCATAATCAAAGCCAGCAACCATTTGACCAAATTCACACCTTTCCAAATCATTAACAAAATTAATTTTCTTGAATGCTAGGGATAGAACACCTGAAGAATACTGGCTCAGATTACACTAAGATTGAGCTCGTATCTGCTTTATACACAAACTGCATTATAAAATAAGAAAATACATTTACAAAACGATTTTGAAATAGTGATCAATATGATGGTGCTTATAATATTGAACACTCAAACTACTTCTGAAGGATAATAATAATAATAATAATAATAATAATAATAATAATAATAACTAGGTTTTAAGTGGTTTAGTAGGATCTCGACCGTGTTAAAAACTACTGTATTTCAATGGTTGTTCGTTACATATTAACTCATAGTGTAAGTTCGTTCATGATAACTCAGCAAAACCCATTTAGTTACAATTTTCAAGCAGAAATACCATCATCTGCCTCGAATAGCGCTATAAAAATCCAGTCAGAGGATCCCCCAGGGAGTCATAAGGGCAGAGGATGAGTGCCTTTTAAAAGCATTAGGCATCTCCGGGTCCGTTCCGAAACGAAGCGCTATTCTAACGCTCACCAAAGAACCGTAAATAAACCGACGAAGTGCCAAATAAAGCAGAATTTTAATTGTTTATACGCCTCCAGGCTACAGACATTCGCCATCTTTCTAATTTCCACTAAAGAAAGAACTCACGCTCGGTTTAAATAAGTAAGTACGTTTAATTTAAAATGCGAACTCCTTGAACCTAATGAGAATAATTAAATAATTATGGATCTTCATATTACAAAGCGCCTTATTTACAACACTCTCATTAGCCGAAATTGCTGCTTAGACCGTATTGATGATCTCTCTCTGAGCGTCGGTGGACATGTGAGTACCTGGAGATCGAACCCAGATGTAGCCTCTGCTGAAGTGTCCATTCCAAGCACTAGGGATGTAACTTTTCCAAAAGCTTCCATGGCCGGAAATATTCCAAAATTTCAAAAATTTCTTAGCTACGTGCAGTAAAGTTAAAAAGCCTAAAACTTTTGCCAGATTAAACCAGCAGTGGACAAAATTAATTACCACAGGTCCCAAGATAAGAAAACGAAGTTTTATTATATATTTTTGGCAATAGGGGAGATATTGGTCGAAAACGGGTTCTCCATATATTTTAACGAGATCTCGCCAATTTAAGAATTCTACTTGCTGCTCAGGGAACCAGCCTGGATATGAATAATCACTCTTTTGTCGCATCGAGTGCTGGCTTCGAGACTATGAATAAATACCGTAAAATAAACAAGTGTTTAGTTTTTCATTTGTGACAATTCGTTAATTTTTCGCCGAACATCCCTTTATTATAGTTTTAACAAATCAGACAACAAAACGGCGTCGCGTACTTTGGTAACTGGTTCTCTGCGACTTCTCCTCAGACATTTTTTAGCTTTACCATACTGACAGTTGTTAACTTATTAACAAATTTCCAACAAATGAATAGTTATAAATAGTAATAATGATAAAAATAATAATAGATATCAGTAATAGTAATCAATAGTAATAAATACTAATAATAAACAGTAATAATAATAATTATAATAAATAACATTAATAATCAATCTTTTGGGAAAAGTACTTTAGAAATTAACGAGATTTCCGGAAATTTCAGAGGAAATTCTGCTGAAGTTTCCATCCCTACCAGCACACTTGCAGTAGGCTACTACAACTTCTTCATTAACATACGTAATTACGCGACAAATCCGTTGAATTTTCAGGTCCTTAAATTTGGAATGCATTACCAAGTAAATAATACTAAGCAAATTAGGCTAGATGTTTCTTTAAATTTAAATCAACTATTTTCGATTTAAATTAATAAATTATGGAAAAGCGCAAGTGGCGTCAATCTGTAATAAAAGTTGTGAGGTCCAGTCGTTGTTGTGCGTAACCCTAACCCTAACCTTAACCCTAACCCAGTAACCCTAACCCTTTTATCATAGCTCTTACAGTGTATTACTTATATAGTAATGTTCCAAAATATCATTTGCTGATAATATCTACGTGTATTATCTATTCAACACGTGTATCAATTTACGGTATTAAATAATCGTACAACGGTACAATATAGATTTATTCATTTTTTCGTGAGGGTCCAATGCATAATAATTGTGCAACCCCACATCCAAATTTTAGTGAGGGTCCGCACCCCAGGACCTTCACGGGATCGACACCTATGGAAAGTGCTGTGAAAGACAACAGATTGAAGCGTTGAAAAAATACCGATATCTTCGGCAACAAGCATATAACGAGTAGGCTACAAGAGAGAGGTCACAAAGTTCCAAACCACTTACCACGGGCAACTTGTGGAAGTTGTGGCCCGTCCAGTGGCGTAGCGAGGCAAAGTGCCGCCCGGGGCGAGAAAAAAGTGCCGCCCTCAAATCTCTGAAAAAAGTGACAAGCAAAAAAAGCTACCGTTTCTCGGCAAAATTCTCTGACAAGCAAAAAAACGTTGTTGCCTCGTCAAAAAATTCTCTAACGAGCAAAAAAATCTAAGAAATCTCGAAAGTGCCGCCCCTAGAGCAAGTGCCGCCTGGGGCGCTTCTCCCCCTCCCTGCCCCCCTTCGCTACCCCACTGGGCCCGTCAGCTCTCAGAAGTAGGGCTGCGCCGAGTAACTCGAGTAACGCGAGTACTCGACTCCAAATTGGAGTCGAGTAATATTTTTGGAGTCGAGTACTCGCATAGAATAACTAAACAAAGAATAGAATAGATAAATAAAGAATAATCAAAGAATTTCATTAAAATTTGGCCTACCGTTATTTGTTACAAATAATTATTAATCAGTCTTATTTAGGTTATTCTTATTCGTTATGCCCCAGTTAGTTAAGAAGTTGTCCACAGTGGGCCAACTCTATAGATATATATAGTGAAGACATCATATTTTTGCCAGTACCGGTAAAATAGTTTCTGTTCTGTAACTTCTGTTATACTAAATTTGAAAACGCTTGAATATCCGAAAATTTGATATGTAACTGTATTTAATGTTCTGCTTTGGTTAAATGACGGCCATGAGGCAAATAATAAGTAACGTTTGCAAATCATGTATTTCCGGTTTTACGCGAGTACTCGAGTACTCGCTAAGCTACTCGACTCCTACTCGACTCTTAAACTACTCGGTTAGCGCAGCCCTACTCAGAAGGAGGCCTCAACATTTGATATAGTGTATTTTATAATTAAAAATACAGTGACCTTCAAATAAATTAGTAATAGGTCCAACTAAACGAAAATTGCAAATTTGCAATTATAAGTTCCCCATGTATCGTAGCTTTTTTATGTCGTTGAGAAATAAACGAACTAGATTAATTGATTGATTGATTGACTTACTTAAGCTCCCGGATTTCTAACAATGATCGCCTGTATTCTAGAAGTGCAGTGACAACACCGCCGACGGCCTTTGATTTGAGTGCAAAATTCTTCAACTCCGGATGTTTTTCGTTATATTTTTCAAACAAAAAAAACCGAATAAAATCATCCTGACGACGAATTCTCCGCTTAATATTCCGCCGTCCGGGTAAAATTCTGCACATTATCTGTTCATATTAATTGCGATAATGTTTTAAAACATAAAATAAATTTTTTGCTTGCATAGTCTCTGGAAAGATTAGCTATGCGTTATATTGTGCTTAAATTATTATAATAGCCAGTGGCGGCTCTAGGATTTGGCAAGTGGGGCCGTTGGGGTGGCAACTTAATCGTGGAGGGGTCAACCATCTGTTGTTAGGTATGTAGTATTAAGTATAGGTCCCAACAGGGGCCACTGGGGCAGGCACTCAATAGGGGGCACATTCCCCGGCACGTTGTGGAGCCGCTGCTGATAATAGCCAAGATAGCCTGAGGTCCAATAATAAAGAATAGGTAGAGTATACAAGTAGTTTCTCCAATAGTCGTTGGGTGGCGCTGATGGTAAGGTAGATAATTGATAGAATAAATAAATTAATAATAATAATAAGTGAAGTCTCTTAGTAATAATAACTGCCTGAGAAGTATGTAAAAGTATAGGGAGGTTAAGTTTATGATATTCAGTAGGTGGCGCCTGTCGTCATTGGAGTTATAGACCAATAGTTAGTTGGAGTTTAGCACACCTTTTTAAGGTAGTACAGGAGTCCCATAAATATAGGTCCTATGGGCATATCTTACCTTTACGGTTTTATTCTTTCCAAGTAGCAAGGAACTGTGCGTGTAAAATAATTTTTATATACCACGACAAGACTCATATACCACCGCGCCACCTCCGCGCGGGTTTGCAAAATCTCGATACCGCAGACGTATATGCGTGAAAATACGATACGCATGTCCTGACAACATTTTTTCTGTTGACGCGAATGCGTATGTAACGCTGAATACATCTTGAAGGCCACTACTATCCATAATGTACCTTGATAGCTCATAAGACAGCAAAGATGAAAACCTCCTAAACGTCGGTAACTTTTTAATATCTGAAAATCAGTAATTTTTGGTAATTTTTACTTACCTAGCTGCAAAGCTCACTTCCTGGAGGGCGAAAAACCTAAGATAGTCTTACTGACCATAACTGCAGTGATTAAAGCAATAAAATCTTTACCATGAATTATTTCTGAATCAGGCAGAATTTTATTACCCATCAACTGGCCTGCTGTTGAACTTGAAGCCAGTGAGGCTCATAGAGAAGTGGTGACACATGGTCTGATCTTTAGCTTGATATTATTATTATTATTAAACTTGACAATTTCTTAAGCGCAGTAACATAGCATAACATATCCGTGGCGCCGTTTCGGTGCCAAACATGCTCCTGTGCATGCCTCGAAAAGCCGCCGTTTGGGCGGTTCGACGATATTTTGCGCTCGCTTTAGGCGCAAATGTGCGAGTAGTGACATTCCCGTAATTTCCGGATGTCCTCTGCGCTTCTTCTCGGTGGATTAGGACGGTTTTAGTCGCTGATTCGTCGCTTTCTGTCTGGTCTGCCATCTTGTTTTGCGATTTTTCTATCAACGCCCCCGGCAGAACTGCAGACTAGATACCTGCGAATGGGAATGTTGGCGACATCCGTTCTAATTGTAACCTGGAATTCCATCCAAAGTCGGATTCACCCAGATCGACGACGGTTTACTTCACGGAGTCCGCATCTCAGAAATTCTCCGTGTGGCTCGCCTCGACAATGCTCTTACAACATCCGCGAATTTACAAACATCTCATCCCGTGTTTTGTTCCTTTGACGTGCCTGGTGCGGACGGTTCTACAGCGAAAGGCTCCTTTCTACGGGATTGCTACCGTGGGCGTTTGGGCATTCATTCGTTGTTTCCATCAGGGCTGACTTTACGCTGTCTCTGTTATCCGGACGCCCCCCATCGGCATGCCAAAGTATGTCAAAGCGCTTTGACTTCGACCTTCGTCGTGCGTACGGCGCTATAGAAGTCTTCAAGAAGATAAAGATAAAGATAGCTAGGTGGCTAAAGTCAAAAGCGCTGTACAGGGAACGAAATGTTAAACAAATGCGTCTTAAGATGTTGTAGGAACCGATCCGAGAGGTCTCGGTTGTCACAGCCATCGGGAGCAGGTTCCACGACACCGGGTTTCCATGATTTAAAGGACCGGGTCCCCAGTCCCACTGTCTTGAGCGGAGGGGGACGACGAGATGATTGCTGGCGCCGAACGAGAAGGGAGCGACGTGGTACTGTCGTCGATCGGCTGATTAGTTCTGACAGATACGCAGGGCAGTGGGGGTCATTCAGCGCACGGAACGTGAGCCAGTGGCGCTTGAACTCCACACGCTGATATAATAGACTCGACATGCTGCTGCTTTGAGCACAGCCTGAAGTCCATCAGTAAGTCACTCCTGTAGCCCAGCCAAAGAGTATATTACAGTTGGCCATATACCTGGGAATCTTTCTGATGTAATTGCCAAATTTATGCTGATAACTTTAGAGTTTGCTAAAATATGGCCAAAAAACTAGAGACCCAAATTTTAAAATTGACAACGGAATATAACGTCATAATAAAGTGATAAAAAATAATTTTGTTTATTTTTTGGCCCTGAAAAGGGCCGTTTTAAAGGGGGTTTCAGATGATTTGTTATGGAGCAGGTGCTCAAAATGCCCACCCTTAGCCTTCACACATGCCGACAAGCGCTTCTTCACTGACAGTATCGACTTCTTGATCTGGTTCTCAGGCAAACTCTCCCAGATATTCTTCAGCACAGTCTTGAACTCCGTGATGTTCTGTGGCTTTGGCTGATACTTTTGATTACTGTTGAGCATGTTTCTCCAGATGTGGAAGTCATGGGATTGATATCTGGGGAGTTAGGGGCCAGTCATCTTTCTGATGAAATCTGGACAATTTTGCTCCAGAAAATCCTGGTCCTGAGCAATATTCCTCTAATTCTTTATGGTCCATGTGCATCTAAATTGTCTTGGGCAACAATTCTCCACTTGACTAACTTTTTGGGCAATTTTTCTTTCCGAAAATCTGAAACCACTGCAGCACGCCAAGTGTTATGAGCCGTGATGACTGATGACCTTTTCTTTCTTTTTTGGTTATCATATGTCACGGATATGACGTATTAAATGGTCAAACTGATCACCTTTTAAAAATTTAAATAAATAATTTCATAAAAATGAAGTACCTCCACAAAATTTTCAATTTTTTGGGCAATAATAAAATTATTTTTGGGCGCATGTCTCTCCGTTTGTGGGTGCCCACGCCACCCCACCTTAGAGGAACATTGGTCCTGAGTGCAGAGTGGCCAGGTGCTCCGTCCTTGCTGGAATATGAAATCTTCTCCTAGCAAATCATGACAGTCCTCCAGGAAAACTTTGCCTGCTGCCTGACAAGTCGCTCTGATGGCAAATCTCCTTTCCCTTTCCTTCCCAAACCCCACACTCACTTGCCTTAACTGTTGACTGGCGGATCAAGGTAGAAGGCCTTTTTCACAGTGAAAAGACCTCTTTAAGTTTGGTTGCAGTCGATCAAACGCCTGCAGCGAGACAAGCGCTTGTTCCCGCCAGCGACGTTGTCAATTTTAAAATTTGGGTCTTTTAGTTTTTTGCCATATTTCAACAAACTCTAAAGATATCGGCATGAAATATGGCAATTACATCAGAAACATTCCCAGGTATATGGCCTATAAATTTTATTGAAATCGCTACACACACAGCCGAGATATTAGATGTCAAACAGGGGTCCAGTTTTTACTTTTACGCGTGTATATATATATATATATATATATATATATATATATATATATATATACACACACACACACACACATACACACACTATAAGGCTATATAGAGTTTTTTTATTTATATCTTCTTCAGCCATTTTCACTCCCCATGAAGCATAGGATAGGCCACAGAAAAGATCTTTCCATTTTCTCGATCTTCTGCTAGTTGTTCTATTTCATTCCAGGTGTATCCAAGTTCTTTGTGTTCTTTTGTTAGTGATCTACTGACTTCACTGTCATCTGAATGTTCCAAAACATGTGCTTGGTAATACGCTAGATGTGGTTATTACCCGATCTAATGCACCATTCCTTGGTAGTGGAAGTGATGAACGTGGGACTATCAGACCATATGTTGCTTCGATGGTCTGCTCCTTATAGCTAATTCATGTCCTGTCTACACCACCCATATGTCGTCAGTGGCGAAATCTGGACATTGAAGCATTCAGAACTGCAATATGTTCGTCCTCCCTGTGTCATCCTGAGACTTGGTTATCTCTGCATATTGATGACCTGGAAATGATTTACCGTCATGAAATTGTAGCAATTCTTGATCGCCTGATACCTTTTGCAACCGTCGCTGTCGATAACGCCCTCAGATCCATGGTTTGACAATGAATGTCGGACTGCAAACAACGAGTCGCGCAAATCAGAGCGTATTGCTCGCCATGATCATTCGCTTTGACTTCTTCGCAAATGCATCAGCAGCAGCATATATTAATGATCTGAAAATGTATAGATGCTTCTGCGCAACAAACGGGAAGCTTTCTGGCAAGCAAAGATAAAGTCTGAAATTGGTTGCTCACGCAACTTTGGAAGTCAATTGATACGCTTATGGGACGTGGCTGTCAATCAACAAGTGATGCCATTGATGCCACTGAGTTTCACAAGTATCTTGATAACAAGGTGGCCGTTATTATAAATCAACTGCTGATGCTGAACCACCAACATATACTGCTGCTCCAATGGACTGCAGTTTCATGGAGTTTCGTCCTCTGACTAGCAGTGATGTGGTCCGTACTATCCATCAACTGCCATGCAAGCAATGTGCTACAGATCCATTGCCAACGACTCTACTAAAGACGGAGGCTGACACGTTTGCGCCATACATTACAAAGCTGTTTAACAATTCTCTGTCATCAGGGTCTGTTCCTTGAGCATTTAAGTCAGCGTACATTACACCTATACTGAAGAAACTTGAACTTGACACATCAGATGTTAGTTCTTACCAGCCTATATCCAATCTTCCAACATTGAGCAAGCTACTTGAACGCATGGTAGCTGTGCAACTGGTTGACTGTCTGAATGCCAAAAACTTGCTGCCAAGCTTACAGTCAGCATATCGCAAAAACCATTCCACTGAGACTGCATTAGCCAAAGTTCTAGGTGACATTCTTCAAGCACTGGATACTGGTAATTTAGCACTGCTGACACTCCTGGATTTATCAGCTGCGTTCGATACAGTAGATCATGAAATTCTACTAAGGCATCTGGAGACGCCATATGGGCTGGGCGGAGTAGTTCTCAGCTGGTTTCGCCATACTTGAGTGAACGTGACGCAATTCGTCCGCTGTGCAACATCTTCCTCCACCCAAGTGAGGTGCGTTATGCTGTTCCTAAAGGCTCAGTTCTGGGACCGATCCTCTTCCTCCTGTATACGGCGGACTTACAGCGACTTATTGAACGGCATGGTCTGACGCCCCATTTGTATGCGGACGACACACAGGTGTATGGTGTCTGCAAGCCAGCTGATACGGATCTTCTTACTAATCATTAATCATCATTCACTAATCATACTACCACCATCCAGGTTGCTTCGAAGACATTGCTAGGGTGCTTGTGTCCATAACCTCGTGTGTACATTGATTGTAACATCTCCATGACAACACATGTTCAGAAAACGGCATCCTGCTGCTTCTCAATCCTGAGAAGAATTAGAAGCATTCAGAACTCAATTCCACCTTCTGTTGTAAAGAGTTTAGTGGTGTCTCTGGTTATGCCACACCTGGACTATTGTAATGTGCTCTTGGCTGGGCTACCAAGGCAACTTACTGACAGACTTCAGGCTGTCCTCAATACAGCAGCACGTCTTGTCTATCAAGCCAGAAGATCAGATCATGTGACACCGCTTCTTTATGAACTTCACTGGCTTCGTATTCCACAGCGGATTGAATACAAATTGGCGATCCTTGCTTATCAGTGTCTTCATGGTCTGGCGCCATCGTGTCTGTCGGCTGGTTTCTGCAAGACTTCGGACATCAACTCTCGTCAACAATTGAGATCTGCGCCCAGTCTTACTCTCGTTGTTCCGCTCTACACGCCACGCTACCATTGGTGACCGCATGTTTCCGGTAGCGGCTGCCAAAGTTTGGAATAGCCTGCCACCATCAACAACTATGGCAAAGACAATAGAAGCATTCAGACGAGAACTTAAAACTGCTCTTGTCGAGAAATTTATCTCCCAGTAACCCAATTTCCGGAGGCTACTAGTGGCAAATTCTCCTTGAATCTCTAGCGACAATGGATATCCCGAACTACTCGAGTGGTGGAAATAATCAGGGGTTTTCAGGAGGAGAAAAGGCGCCCTTAAAAACGATAGGTCCCCACCCTGGTGTTTGGGTGGCTCGCCAGAATGAAGACAGAGACATTGATTTAATTCGAAAACGCTTTAATTAAGTCAAGCAATAATCACAAACTGTAATCGCTCTGCACAACGTCCTGCAGGGCGGACAACTGCAACGGCAGTTCTTAACTACACAATAGTTCATTGGCATCTGTACGAGGTGTTCAACGGAACAACGATAATTAATCTAACCGTCAAACCAACGAATCATCACACTCTTAAACGAACTTACATAACGAAAAATCATAGGTAGTGACCGAATAACTATTGAATAACTATTACCGAAAGGAGAATCTCGCTTCTTTAGTCAAAGAAAGTTCAGGTTGCTCCTGAACGCCGAATATATATCTGTAACGACAAGTACAACGATTTTAAACGATTAGCTAACTTCGACAACAATTAAACGTCCAACAAGGTTAGCACAAAGCGACCTTGAGGGTCAGTCAGATTGCATGCTATGTGGTGTGTTTTAATCGAGGCGAGGCCTCCACGTGGCATTTGGCCCTGCTTTAGTGAAAGAGCTAAAAAGCTCTTTAGAGTAAGAGATCCAAAAGCGAGCATACTCAAGCAGTGATCACCAGACTCGATTTTGAGGAAACCACAGATCAATACTTAAGACATTAGGTCCTGCTAATAAAAGGTTTGCAATTGCATACTACCGAACCGTGCAAAACTCGCCAACGGGCAGAGTACCATGTCAAAACTATTAAGGTAAGTACGCTAATTTGGCCTAATACGGTGCAAAGATAATCTTGATAAAGTCGTTAGTACGCTTATAAGGAAGATTAATTAGTACAACCGCTCAATTCAGCAATGAAAGTGACGAGACGCCGCCTAGCTAATGATTGAGGAAACGCGATTATATACAGGAATCATTGCTACAGCGCAACCGCATTAATTATAGACGACGCCGCTAATGACAAAACGTTATAATAAAAGCGTAATATTTCAACAAGGCGTAGGCCTAATTTTTTCTCACACTCTCTTTGTTCGTAGTTACCCAGCACATTGATCGTTGTATGATATACTGTTTGTTTTTTTAGTTGTAAGGTGTCTTAGTAGTACTTGTACATAATATGCCACCATAATCAGGTCATGATGATGATGATTATTATTATTATTATTATTATTATTATTATTATTATTATTATCTTTTCCATGTATTTCGTGGTCTTCCACTTTTCCTTTTCCTTGGCAGTTCCATGTCATGTCAGCATTTGTCTTGTGATGTTTTCGGTCGGTTTTCTAAGGGTATGCCCAGCCATCTCCATTTCCTTTTCTAATTTCTTCAGTTATCAGTTCTTGGGATGTCTTTTTTCCGCAAGTTTTCATTGCTGATTTTGTTCGCCACCAGGCTCCTATAATTTTCCGTAGACATTTGTTTACTTGCTTTGTAATTTTCCTGAAACACTCTTAACTGACCTCCAACTTTCGAGCCATAAAGCAGTACTGACTTTACATTTGAATTGAATATCCTTAACTTTGTCTGTATGGTCACTTGTTTTGATTCCATATGTTTTGCAACATGCTGAAGGCCGCTTGTGCTTTGCCAATCCTTGCTTTGACGCCTTCTTCTGTTCCCCTGTGGTTGACATCACACTTCCCACATATGAACTTGGGTACATATTCAATTTCT
The DNA here is from genome assembly GCA_018105865.1 of Metaphire vulgaris. NCBI lineage: Eukaryota > Metazoa > Annelida > Clitellata > Crassiclitellata > Megascolecidae > Metaphire > Metaphire vulgaris. The sequence goes on from CM030840.1 coordinate 4,233,316, forward strand.
ACTGTGGCTAGTTCCATTTTCTGGTGTTCTTTGCCGTTTATTGTCATTGCCTTAGTTTTGGTTTGGTTAATATTTAATCCAACTGAGTGGGTAATTTCTTCTAGATATTTGGTTTTTATTTACATGTGGTGTAGACTGTGGGATAGCAATGCTGAATCATCTGCAAAGTCGAGGTCGCTCCAGTTGTGTACCTTGTATCCATTTGATGCCGCATTGTCTTTCATCTGTGACTTTCTTCATTATCCAGTCTATTACCAGTAAGAACAGAAGTGGGGATAAGAGGCAACCTTGTTTGACACCAGTTTCTATTTTAAATTTTCTTGATTTCTTTTGGCAGAAGATTACTCTGGCAGACATGTTTTTATAGAGCTTGCTTTCACCATATTAACTATCTTTTCAGGCATGCCGTAGTGTCTCATCAGATCCCATAGTGTGTCCCTATCTACACTGTCGAATGCCTTTTCAAAATCGATGAAATTGATATGTAGTGATGCGTTTCCATTCTATTGACTCTTCTACTATACATCTCAGCATGAGGATTTGATCCAGGCAAGATCTACGTTGTCAAAACCCGCCTGATTTTCTCTTAATTTCTCGCCCACTGCTTCTTTGATTCGCCTAGTATGACTCTGTTTAACACTTTAAGTGCTGTTGATAAGAGGGTTATGCCTCTGTAGTTTTTGCATTGGCCTAGGCCACCTTTTTTTGGAATCACACTACAAATCCTTTCTTCCATTCCTAGTATTTCTTCTTGTTGCCATATTTTTCCCAGCAGGTTATATAGCATATCTGTTTATGTATCTGTGGCAAAATTTTAATAAATGGCTATGTCTACCTCATTCTCCCATTTTTTGGTTTTTAATAATGCTTCAGATGTCCTCTGATTTAATGGAGACACGACGTCATAAACCATCCATCTTTCTCATCTAAATAAACAATAAGTTTAAGTAGTCCGTTAGCAACGGTTACTACGTTATGTGGATTAACTAATCATTTCCTGTGATGATTATGGCCTAGACTTGTATTGGCCGTCTAACATCTAGGCCATACTTTTGCTGATGTTGTTTAGCTGGTCTCTTAGTTATTGAAGATCTTGTGGTGTTGTTGTTATGAGCACTATATCATCTGCATATCTAAGATTTGTAATCATTTTTCTCCAATTTGTAGTCCACCCTCATATCCATCTAACATCTCTCTCATTATTATTTCCAAAAATGTTGAATAAGTATGGCAACAATATGCAGCCTTGTCTTACACTCCTTTCCAATCTTGAACCATTTTGAAGTTGTTTCTGCGATTCTTATATTGGCCTGTTGCTTAGTATATAGTTTGACTATTTCTGTGATATGTTGTGAAAAACCCATTGTTGTTCATGATTGTCCATAGCTTTTCATGGGATATTGTATCAAAAGCTTTTTTGTAATCTACAAAGCAGAGATAAATTGGTATTTGGTGTTCTCTGTTCTCTACATATCATCATCATCATCATCACACTCCATAGTCCATAAGGACCGTCGGAGCCAACGGTGTAAGAGTGCTCGCCCATGGCCCTTTCCTTTCTTTGGCCATGTATATCGCATTTTGGGTGGTGTCAAGTCCAGTCCATTCAAGAATGTCATCGATCCATCTTCTCTTTGGTCTTCCTCTTTTTCTCATACCATTTGACCTGCCCATCATTACTGTCTTTATTATTCTGTCATCCTCATTCTGCAGATGTGTCCAAATATCGATAATTTTCTTTCTTTGATCTTCTCACAACAGTCTTTGTTCGTCCCAGGTCTTTTGCGAATAGTATCATTTTTGATCATATCTTTATAACTTATTTTCAGCATTTTCCTATAACATTTCATTTCAAATGCGTTCAGTTTTAATCTGTCTTGTTTCTTCATGGTCCATGTCTCACATGCATACAGTAGGGTAGATATCACGCATGTGTCCATAATTCGCAATTTAATGTCTGTGCAAATGTTTTTACTTTTCCAGATCATGTTCAAATTGGCAAAGTACTGCTTGCAATTCCAATCCGTCTTCTTATCTCCTTGCTGCAGTCATTATCTTCGGTTATTAGACTTCCTAAGTAAATAAACTGATCAACACATTCCAACTTTTCACCATCAACATGTATTTGAACTCCTTTGTTGTTTCCCATCACCATCACTTTTGTTTTGCTTCTGTTAATAAGTAATCCATATTCTTTGCTGGTTTGGTATACCTCTGTGAGTTGCTTCTGCAGGTCTTCCTCACTCTCAGCCATTAGATCAATGCCATCAGCAAATCGTAGGTCTTTGATTTGCTGTCCCTGAATCATTACACCTCCTTGTGTTTTGGCCTCCATTTTTTCCATAATGATTTCTAAGATGGCAATGAATAACAAAGGTGAAATCGGGTCTCCTTGTCGACTGCCAATAGTTGCTTTCACCCATTCACTCAGTCCTTGTTTTGTTTTTACCGCCATTTCTGACATATCATATAAACTTCTTATGGTTCTAATAAGTTTTTCTGGTGTTCCTAAACATGCCAGTGATCCCCACAGACCTTCATGCCATATCGAATCAAATGCCTTTTTAAAATCGATGAAGCAATGATACAGACTCTTTGATTTGCCTAACGTTTCTTCAGCTATCAATCTAATGGTTAGTATCTGTTGGATTGTACTACGATCTTTCCTGAAACCTCCTGTTCTTCGCTCAAATTCTCATCGATTGCACCTCTTAACCTCTCCTGTATGATATTTAACATTATTTTGCACAGGTGGGGGATGAGGGCTATTGTTCTATAATTTTCACATTTTGTTAAGTCTCCTTTTTTCGGTAATGCTATTAAGATGGATTTGCACCATTCTCTTGGCCATTTTCCGGTTTCCCAAATTGTGCTGCAGATTTTCCACACTTCTTCAACTATACGGGGTCCACCTGCTTTTATCAGTTCTGCTGGAATTCCATCAGTGCCACAACTTTTGTTATTTCTTAGTCTTTTTATTGCTCTTTCTACTTCAGCCTTCAAGATTCCATCTTTATTATCACATTCTGATGGTCTGCCATCTCTTGACTTCAAGTCGTCCAAGATGTTGCTTCCATACTCATTGGTGTCTGTGTAGAGTTCTCTGATGTATTCAACCCATCTTTTGGATATTTGATCTTCTTCTGTAAGCAATTTCCCTGCTTTTGTCTTTTTATGTTTCTTGGCAATGGTTTGAAATCTCCTGTAAGTTTCTTAATTAGCTTGAATGCTTCTCTTGTTCTGTTGCTTCCAATTGTTTTATCTATTGTATCACATTGCTCCTCTATCCATTTTCTTTTGTCTGATCTTGCACTCTTCTTTACAGCCTTACACATTATTTTATACTCGTCCGTATTTTCTGCTCCAGGCCTCTTTCTTAGTATTTTTCTTTCTTCCCACAGTTTTAATGTTTCACTACTTATCCATGGCTTCTTTGTCCTTTTTGTTTCTTCCATACCTTCTGCTGCCGCTTGCAACAGCTGTGTAAGCTTATGTGTTCTCTCCTCCAAGTTTAAATCATCCTCAATTTCCGGTTCTCCTCACACGCTTTCTCACCAATTCGTTTTCCATTTGTATCTTGAACCTGTCATAGATCTTGGTTTTTGTTCTGATGTTTGGTTGTTTCCTCTTCAGCAGCATCTTAAAGTTACATAAAACAAGTTGATGATCAGATGCAATGTCTGCACTGGGAAAGCTTCGGCACTGAGTTATGCTACGGAATTTTTGTTCAACAAAGATAAAGTCAATCATATTTTTTGTTTGTCCATCGGGTGACCTCCATGTCCATTTGCGGTTACTGGTGCCCTGAAATTTGGTGTTTGCCACATATAATTCCTATCTGTTTCTAGGTGATAAGGACTAGTTTTGATATGATGAATACCAAACTCAAACATAAAAATTTGTAGCAGATTATAAAGAAAATTTGAAGACTGATAGCAGCAACGCTCCACTAGTGAGCATGCTAAGAAGAAGAAGGCAGAGCACTGTATATTCTAGTGTTTTTTCTACTTTTGAAAGCTGAAAATATCCTGATATTTGATTATAGTTTATCTTGCATTTTATTTGTTTTATAGGAGTTAATCTTTTACTTGGAACAGAAAGTGGCTTGTTTTTAATAGATAGAAGTGGCCAGGGGAAAGGTAAATATTTCTATACTTGACATTTTTATGACATTGCCAATTTGGCTTAAATGTCTAGTTGCCAATATTCATGACATGGCATAGATAGGATTTCAGTGTATTGCAATAAATGTACTGTATTTTTTGCACACATTGCCCACACTGCGGATTGTTCTATCCGAATATAGCCCACAAAAAGTATAGATCCTGTAAATTTGAATCAGAAGGCTTGCACCTTCCGCTTTCTGCATACTTGGCCGTGTTTTTAAACTGTTGTCTATGGTCTACCTTTCATGGTAACCTTAAACATCCCTGTCATTTCTGTACCCTGTACTTGCTTTGTATGCTGATCAGAGTTGACGGGCATCTACTGCCCAGAGTTGGGCAGCTACACGGGGTCGGTCAGCTGCTTGTGAAAGTGAACAGACCACCTGTCTCAGCCCACCTGCCAACTCTCCGGGCTTTGTTGGGGCTTGCTTCCACCAAAGAGAATCAACCATGCATGAAATTGCTGCATCTGGAGATACAACAATGCTTTCTTTAGTGCATTTGCCTGTTAAGTACCACAGGTAAGGGTATTTGGGGACGGAGTAGGGGAAAGGAAATGGGTGGAAGGATATGACGAGTTGCAGTGGAAAGAGCTGCAGTCTGTGACACAAAGTCTATGAAATTTGATCCAGATTGCTTGCACCTCCACATTGCTCGCACCTTGTGTTTTTGTCTGTAAAAATCCTATAGCCAGCAGGCAATTTGTGCAAAAATACGGTAATCTATGTTGTCAGATAGGGCTGTGGACAGGAGAGAAGAGGGACAATTTTCTGGGCTTTCTGGGCTTCATGAGCTAGAAGGGGCCTGCAGCCAATGTGTCAAATCATTGTCTTCTGTAACATCATCCGAGACTAGAGATTAAATCGAAAACTGACATTTAAACTGACCAATGCCTCAGCTGTATTCATTCATTCATTAGTTCACTTGGACTACAGAGGTCCTTTGTGCCAATCTCGTGTTGCGCGAGTTGTGACTGCGACCAATGGCTGAGTGCCATTCATGAAGAATTGTGGAAGGAATACCATTGCCGATCTGCTGGGGCCATGTACGGCGTGGCCTGCCAGGAAGTCTTCTCCAGCTCGGAGGAGGGCGCGTCTCGGTGCATCGAGCAATGGCGCAGGCGAGAGTGCGGTGGGCCGGAATGTTGTTGTCCTGGTGAGCCACATGACCAAAGAGAGACAGACGACATCATGTGATAATTTCTGTCACTGGCAGGAGGGCAGTCTGTTTGGAGACTGCTTCATTGTCACGAAGTCAAACCAGCGAATGCAGAGAAGCTGTCTCTGGCAGCGCATATGAAATGCCTGTAATCTTGGAGAGTCTCGTGTCTGCAGAGTCCAAGTCTCAGAAACATATAGGAGAATTGGTAGGATGCAGGACTGATAAATACGGATCTTGGTACCGAGCTGTATCTGTCTTTGGCGCCATAGATTTTGAAGAGATCTCAGGGCAGATGCAGCTATGCTGATTCTGTGAGTAATGTCCCGCCATCAGAACTCTGGACATGGCCCAGGTAGGTGAATTCTGACACATTTTCCACCTAAAAAGTAAAGTAAAGGTTTTCACCAGAGGCTCATGCCCATAGGGTCCGGTGCTGATCCTCGATTTAGTAGCCAGCAGCCCATAGGTGGCTGGTTTACACATCGGCGGACGGTGGCCAGTCTCTTCCGCCGAACCTATGAGCATTATCGCAATGTTGCCATTGCTACTCATTTTTGATGTTACTACCGCCTCTAGCGATTAAGGCTGAGTCGACCTTAGGGGCTCCTGCGGGATTGAACTCTGTCGTCGGGCGTGCCTGCCCAATGATATTACCACTCATCTATCTTCCCGCCTCTCTATCTTCCCCGCCCCCTCTATCTTCCCGCCCCCCATTTTCCACCTGGTGTCCATTAATGTATATGTCTCTCCTGCTTCTCCTCCAGAACCCAGATTCTGCAGCTTGGTTTTGTCCAGGACACATGTAGTCCTAGTTTTGAGGCTGTCGACTCAATCTGATTGAGTGATGTTCCTAGGTTCATAACGGATGTTTCTAGAAGAGCAACGCCATCAGCGTAGTCTAGGTCGGAGAAGCTATGTTCCGGTAGGGTGATCCAGGCCTGACCAATAGCATGCTCCAGGATCCAGTCCATAGTCCTGCAAAAGAGTGCTGGAGCCAGGACACAGCCCTGGCAGACTCCTGAGGCAGTGAAGAATGCCTCAGATAGCATGCCATTGATGAGCACTCTTGCAGTTGTGCCCTCGTGTAGGTCTTTAATTAAGTTCAATAAGAACGTTGGAACACCAATATCTCTTGAGTGCCATCCAAAATTTTCTGACGGCTACAGAGTTGAAGGCTTAGAATAATAAAGCCACGGCGGGCTAGAATGAACAGCCTATGGTAGCTGCAGCCTGCCTGGCCGTAGCAAAGCTAGTGCGACGGAAGTCACGTGATTAAGGGCAGCCGTTGCCGTTAGTCATGCTGTGAAGCCCTTTATTAGTCCTTTTATTAATAACAATTAATGATTTATAGCTTTGGCAATAACATATTTAACTAGCATTGATTATTCTAGCTAGACACCTAGACTTTGTGGGGAATTGTAATTATTTGGCGTGAATTGCTGTAGGAGGGCCAAAATTTGGAAATTTTGGAGGTTGAGCAATTTTAAATTTGGGAGGGGGTGATTTCCCCGACTACAGATTGTCAAGAATAAACACTGTTTACCAAGATTTTAAAATAAACAATTTTAGTGCTCGTTAAAGATACACCTTGACAGCAGTCAATCGGTCAATGAATATATCATAACAGTACAATTTTGTTAACCTACTGATTTTTGAACAACACTGTCTTTGTCAACATATGGCTAACAATTTTCCTTTAGTTTTGACATTCCAACATTTCACTCGTGAAATTTCCATACATTCACATAACATCGAACAATGTGACGTATCAAACTGAACACATGGTTGTCAATACCATCAAAAGTATCTTGCATATGCTGTTTGTTAAACAATTTGCTCACATTGAAATCCGACAATACACGCTGTTCCAAATTAACAGTAACATTTACAAATGACAAAGTACTGTTATTTATTGCACAAATCTCTCTCAATGCAAAGCTCTGCCAACAAAACAACGCCACTACAGCATCTGAAGGTATGATTAACCCACCATTGTTTTTAGGGACAAGAATGCATACATATGACTACGCTTTGTCACTGACCGCACTAACGAACAGCTGATTACGACAAATCTTCACAATTTAAGCGCTTCAGTAATTCCTCACTATGTAACCAGCTATGTAACATGCAATATTTTCGAATACTCAGACAAAAATGGCAAATCATGTACATTGCATTCACTGTCAGCTTCAAATACATCATCAATCTCCTCTACTTCTAACAACAAATCAGATGGATCTAGTGTGAGTACTGCGTTACATTCACTCACGGGTACCTGTACCTTCTGTTCCTTCCGCAAGGTTAGGCCAATTAACCCAGTGCTATCAACTGGAGTAACATTTGCCGACTGCGATGGTAAAACACCAATATGGCTCAGGATTGCTCGGTATGTTCGCTCTAAACTGTAGCGATGTCGGGTTGTTATTATTCCCCCACGACGACGAATAAGTCCAAAAATCAGTTCAACGTGATCTTGTGAGCATTTGTAGGTCAGCAAGTAACTTAGTTGAATGTGGTTGCATTCTTGAAGTATGAGCTGATTATACATCAGTAGCACACTGTTTATGTCACCAACTAACCCAATAATGCACGTTCGCGCTTAGTTAAAATCAGTTTAACACCTTTGCTGTCCTCTAATGATAGTAAAAACATTTGGTGTCCGTAAGAAATTTGCAAATGCCTGCAGAATTTTTGACGCTAATTGGTTTCTTTGTACCAGAAGCCATAGGGGAACGTGAATTAAGAATGTCAAACAACCGGTCAATAAATCCGACAGAAAATACTCTGTAGGTTCTGTCTCGAGAAACAACGATACTTCTGGAGACGCAGAAACTGGAGTGCCTTGGCAACAGACGCTGATAGCAACTGAACCGCTAACTTGACCTTCATCTTCTGAGTTGTGTAGTGTACGTGACTTTCTGACAGTCTGTTAGCTAGGGTCAGGCCTTCAACAACCTGCAAGTTCTGCAAGTCTGTGATATGCTTCCATTTAACAAAACCGCGTGATGGAATGTTTATCATCTTATACTCAAACAATAAATTTCTAATGAGTTTGATCATATGACAAGCATCTAGAAACACAGCCACCTTTAATATTGGCATCACATGGATGCAAGAAATACGAACGAATGCTGTTTGGTTTTAACGATGCACCCAAATTTTCAAAACATTTTATGTTGCATGGATGTCCATCTGGCGCTACACTTACTGCAACGCTGCCTACTTCGTGTAAATCGACGCAGGGCATTTATGGTGATTGACTGCTGCAGCTCGCCTGTGGAACCCGCCTGTTAACCAGTATTAATTAAATTATTGTAAATTGTTAAATTTCTTAGCTCTAATAAATGATAACTAATCTCATTATCTCATTGTTACTGTATCATCTTACTTTATATCTTACTACTTTTATATTATTACTTTAATTAAGAATATTACTTGATGCATAATGCTCGGTCTGCTCCATTTAACAATCAGTGAAGCGGGTAGCCTCCCTGGCAGGATATGTTTCTCTTTAGGCAACCCTTTTCTTCTCAGCATACCACTTATAACTCTTATCTAGTATATGATAGACTTTAACTGAATATTCCAGCAAAATACAAACTTATAATTTTATTACTTATCAAGTTTTTGATTGTTTATTATTCTAATGTATGTTTAGACCAAAATTAGTCTTGTGAATATTCTGTGAATTTTCTTGGTCTTATTTTAATTTCAGTTGATGTCATTAATGTTATTGCTGTCAGTTATGTCAAGTTGAGTTAAAATAAACCTCAGTTCAGTTCAATATATTATGTGCTTTAGTTATTTTGCATTTTGGCGTAGTTGCATTTTGAATTTTTAAAAGAAATGTTATGCATGTTTAAGATCAGGTTAGTTTGCTGCAATTGAGCAATGGTTGATGTGTATTTTCATGATGGTTTCTCTAGGTTTTCGTGTTTATTTGTGTTTGGAATATTGGAGTAATTTTGGATTCTGTCATTTCTAAATGTATTTCTTGAACTGTTTAGTTTCTGTTGTGAGAAAGAGAGAAGAATAGGTTCAAATGGAATTGCGGAAATCAGAGAGCATCCATTCTTGAAGGGTGTCGACTGGGACCATATCAGGTATTATATTTATTCACAGTCTCTTTTGTGCTCAGAACAGTCTAAATCTTCTGAAAAGTCTTGTGATATGAAATTGTCTAGTGATGTTTTATTGTGCTTAGTTAAAGGTAGATTAAGTTGTTCTGTCATATCATACCCTTTTCTGTTTAGCTGTTGATCTGTCATATCGTAAAGCTCTGGTGACTTATTATGGTAATTAATCGGTTAATAGTTTTAGTACAATTGTTTAGTTAGTATTTAGTGTGTCTTTGTGTTATTTCAGAGATCGACCTGCGGCAATTCCTGTCAGCGTTAAGAGCATCGACGACACGTCCAACTTTGACGACTTTCCCGACATTGATCTTAAATGGCGTAAGTCTTTTATGCAGCATTGTCAGGATTCAGTCACGACTAGTGTCACGAATCTGTTATCATTTCTATGTTTTATTCTGGATGTTTCTGTTATTAGTGTATTAGTTATTTAAGAAATGTTGGCAGCTGCGTTTTCACATTTTGTTCTGTTTTCCATCACTCTTCGGGCTTATTACTCGTAGATTTCCAGCTTTCTGCTGCCTGGTTTCCAATACAGTTGAGCCTCCATAAGGCAGACTTGAGAGGAATGGGATAATCTGATCGTGTTGCAAAAAAGAAAGCTATTTGGCCACGGCTGGTCTACATTAGCCTACGGTCCAATGTGTTATCCTGGTCCATGTTAACGAGATTTAATTGTACCTACAGGTATTTTCTGCTGAATGCTACGCGTTTATTGTTTGTGATTTGAATATACGTAGTGAATGCAGCAGTTGGAATTTAGCAGTGTTTGGTGCAGTAGCTGTGTTTGGGCTTGCGTATTACAATGCACATCGCATACAGTTTTGTCTCAGTGCAACTTTCTGAGAGCATTGGGGGCTATGTTGGTATGCTTTAGTATTTTTGTGCTTTTGATTGTATCTGTCATGTGACTAATCTATTTTTAGCTGCGCATTCGGAGATCCAGAATGAAACGTCGAACGACAGCTACGACTGGGTCTTTGTCAATTACACTTTCAAACGATTTGAGGGCTTGACCCAGCGCTCGCGTCTTCCTTCGCACTTCAAAACAAACTAGCCGCAGACATCGGTGCTTTCTGTACAGTCCGATCTCCACATCAGTTTTTCACGTGGACGCGTTTTCGATCGATGCACTATTGACCGTTTTGTTTCACTGCTAATAATTTTTTATGGTGAATTTTTTTGTGTTCGCTTGGGAAACTGACTTTCATACTTCTAGTATTTGGTGCCGTTAGATAAATGTGGTTGGATGCATTGAATAGTTAGTTACTAAAGAAGCGTTATCATGGCGTTGTTAATATAGTTCAATGTTATTATGTTTTAGACTTGTATAGCTGTTGCTTCGTGCGCTGTATGAAAATATTGTTTTGTTATGAAAATAACTTTCGGTTGATTTGTCATGTATGATAGTCATGTGCTGTGTTTCCTTGCTGTTTTACATTTGGTTTGTATACTGAATTCTTTAAAAAATTATGGTCTGCCTGGCGTTTTTGTGATGAGTGCCCAGATATTGTGACTACAGACTTTGGTTACAAACAAGGCGTTGATATATGCTTCCAGCTTCACAAATTGTTCATGCTGGTAAATTGTGATGTGTTGAGAGAGTAATTGGGGAAGGGGTGGGGGAGGTGGAAAGACCACACCCGTAACTGGCATAGGTTAAGTTGTAATGCTTATTTGCTCTGCAGTTGAATAGAAAGCTCAATATTACTCTCTCTCTCTCTCTCTCTCTCTCTCTCTCTCTATATATATATATATATATATATATATATATATATATATATATATATATATTAGATAATATATATTATTTGGAAAATATTTGTTGTCTGATTGTTAAGATCATAGAAGACATTCTGTTGTAACTGTTTGCAGCACAACAGATATGTCAGCCTACTAAATTAGTGATTATTTTGTTGAGTAATTTACATTTATTCTTGGCTCACACTGGAGATAAGACCTTCCTTATCAAAAGCTGAAATGTAGCACTGGTATAAATTTATTTTTTGATGACAGTTGAACTGATTGTGTTTCAATGGGTAAGTTTGTATATTTCGACTTGAGCATTTAGCCTTTTTGTTTGGCTTAAGAGGGCCGTTGCAGGTACATTTGGTGTGCTATACAAATTTCTGTGTTGTGCTAAGCATTGTCCTAAGGCATGCATTTTGCTCTGTCTTATGCTGGAGTCTGACAGGAGCCTAGCCGTTTACATTACAGAGAATAGGCCTGCAGATTTAATTGACTATCTTGATTTCCGTTAGTTTCCATATATTTCTTACATTGCATTTCCTAGATCTCATAGTAAAAGACTTGTTGACCTGTTACATATTTTGCCATAACACTATTGCTAGAGCTGAACGATTTTATCAATTTCTTGGAATATTGTCAAGTTTTGATTTAAGAAAGCTCGGGCAAAATTGAAAATGGATTGTGTGGCAATGCCCTTATGCTTGAAATTTCAACATATTAAATTATTATTATTATTGTTGTTTGTAGACTTGTAAATAAACAAATTATCCTATGTCTCTCTATGTATTCGAGGTGCTAACAATTATATTGCTATTAATTAAATATTATTCTGAATTATCATTTTTTAACACGTTGAGCGCTGGGAACGTCAATTGACGTCCTTATTTTGGTACAATGTCCTCTGTTCAATGCATCGGAAGCCAGGGAGGTCGTATAACGGCTGCGCCTGTCAAAGAAAATGCACCGCAGTCAACGTGTTAAAGCAAATTTTGTTTTGCAGCAATCAGTCATTTCAAACACCTGACAATATGTAGTAGAATGTTGTTTTATGTTTAATAGGTAAATGGTGCACAACGACACATTTTATGTGACTTAATCATCTGGTATGGTATTCAGTAAAAATTTCAAGTCATTTTTTTCCTGTATTTTTTTGTATATGAAACCTGTGTGCAGCATACACGTTTTCAGCGTTGGTATTTGCAGCTTGAATTTTACTAAACCACGATTTTTAGACCTTGCATTAGCCATTGCTTGCTTTGGAACACTGTTTATATGCAATCAGGCACGTGGGATTGGATGGACCTAGACTTTTTATTTCATTTTCGTTAAGTGTTTGTATTCATTGTTATCTGAAAATACTTAATGCTTTATGAGTGAATGTAACATAGGCATATGGCTTAATTGGCAAGGTTTTATTTTATGTATAAGTGGATGAAATTGTTTAAAAGTAGAAATATATCCAAGTGTTGCAGAGTGTTGTTATTCAAATAAGCCAAACCTAGAGATTTAGTGTATGTGTATATATATATACACACACACACATATATATATATATATATATATATATATATATATATATATATATATATATATATATATATATATATATATATATATATATGGGTGTTAGTCTGTTCTGATATTGGATTTTACTGATATATAGTGACTAGACTGAGATTATTTTGGTTCACTTTTAGACTCACTTTTATAGTATTTTTGTCATTTGTTAATCACCAACCAGCTTGTTTTGCAATTGTATATAATATATCACCTAAATAGAATTCTAGGTCAAATATAAATGTGATTTGTATTTGCAGTACTTGTGCGATATAATGTTTTTTACGAGTAAGAATAGCACTGCTTGATGATATTTCCTTTATTTTTTTGTGCGATGTTCTTCAGATTACGAATTCCGATGAAAACAGTTTGACGGATGTTTTTGTTATGCTAGAAAACTGTTTTTGAAGATATAGAAAAGTAGAAATTCTGGCTGAAAGTTTCAGTTGTTCCATTAGAGGTTTCAGGCTGAAACACTAACAGAACAACTGAAACTTTCAGCTGGCTGTGCACCAGAAAATATTCCACCATCGTAGAACTTTGATCTCCTGTCTATTCTATTTGCTTGACTTAATTTGGGGACCATTCGTGTATTACTTTTATCGTTTAATATCAAAATGTTGCGTTTTATCTTTTATCACTCTGATTTTAATATATTTTCCTTTTTGACTTGTTAAATTTGATGATTTTTAGCTGAAAGTTAATTGGGTAGAATCGCTTCGTGTTGAAATAAATTAGTTTCGCACTTAGTCTGTTGTTCTGTTTGATCATTTTTTAAAACATATAATGGCTTGATATGACTAGTTTGCAAAAACAGTCATGAATTATAATTGATAATTAATGTTGCTATGATTTTTAGAACAGTTGGCATGTATAAAAGTCCCTGTATGATCCTGTGCATTCACTTGATTCATTTATACATGTGATGTGTATGCGTGTGTCAGTATCATTTACAGTATATGCAATATCATTTACATAGCTGTAATAGCTTGTAACTACATTGCAGTTCATGACTTTATCACGACCAGTTGGTTAGTTAACTGAAGGGCAGTGGGTTTTAAAAACTGAGTGCAGTATTCGCTAATTTAAATTTCGTGCCAACAAGGTCATTTGTAGGGTATTCTTCTTTCTTTCCTTTCGTCTTTCCCTATTGGTTTGGACGATGGGTCTGAATGAGTTCCTTTCACTTCTGTCTGTCTCTTGCTGCTCTGGTCAATTGGATGAAGTTCATTTGCATTTCTTCTGCATCCTCTGTTAAGTTTTCTATCCATGTTTTTCTTGGTCTTCCTTTTCTCCTTTTCCCTTCAACATACTGTAGTTGTATAGTGCTTTCTTTGGTATTCTTCCTTCCTTCATTCTTTCAACATGACCAAACCATTTCAGTCTTCGTTTCTGTATTGATTCAAGTATCATTTCTTTTTGCTCTGTCTTTTCTCTGATCATTTGTAGGGTATTAAATGCTATATAATTTGGGAAGCATAGGTGGAGGACAGAAGAATTACCAGTAGATTCAGTGATGTAAGGCACATCCAGCCAGTTAGATATGGCTTGCCATTTGTTTAATATGGGTCTTGTGTCACAGAATGGTGCGTAAATTCCAGTGTGATGGGCTGATAGGTAGATGTAGGCCTTACAGTGAGACTTGAAAATGCTATGCTCTTATTGTGCTTGAAACTTTTACTTATAGATATGTTTTGCAAATTGTGTTTTCTGCGATCAATGACTGGATTGGAGCAGACTCCAGATCAGCAAGAGTCTGGTGTATTTGGCAAAGCAAGTGCCTACAATTATTCTGGGTGAACTTACATTTCAATAGTAATAAGTCATGATTGTTAATATCATTATTAATGCAATATTATCATCATCCTCATTGCTGATAGTGGCGGTTCTGGGATGTCTTGGTGGGGGGAGGGATGAATGAATTCATAAAAAGTTGTTGGGGGTGAAAATAGGAGCAAAAATCAATAAATTTTCCCGAAAATGGCTAGAAGAGGGGAATTTAATCGCTAATTTTACTACTCTTTTACAGAAAAAATAGATTGGCAAGCAAAAAGGTCATCCCCAGTTAGTTTTACTAGACTTGTACCCAAAAATAGGTTTTCACAAGCAAAAAAAGTAACTGAAAGTCCGATGGGGGGATGCATCCCCATTCATCTCCCACGTGGAACCGCCACTGCTGATAGTTGCTTTATCATACCTAACAGATAGCATTACCCATCCTCAGCCTGTGAATATATATTGACCATTGCCTGGTTGACTAATTTAAAATTGGTTCAGTAGGTCTGCTGTATGTGAGAACCACCTTGTTTATAGCTATTTCAAGAGAGACTAGACGCCTAAGAGTAAGCAGCTACTACGGTGCTGAAAACTAAGCGCTATATAAATCCACAAAATTTTACTTGTTTACTTACCTACAGAGCTACAAGACTGGATCTTCGCATTGGTCCATAATTAAATACTCTGTGCGCGTGCGCGCTGGTTCACTGTGTGTGGGAAAATAATTTTTGTATTTTCTTATATTTTAAAACTAATTTCTGCAATTTTATTTTCTAATTAAACAAAAATCGGGTATGGTCAATCGAAAATCTTGAAGTCTGCAATATTATAATTGGAGAAAAAGTAGCCTTTACGATGAGTCACTCAGACACTACCACCCATTGTAATGCAGTGCCTATGAATACAATGTAAACGTAAATCTTCGACTTATATTGTGATTTGATAATGATGCACTAGTCTATTCATCAGCCTTAAGCGGCACGCAGACCATATTAAAAGCCCACTCGGCTTCGGTGGACATGTCTGAACAAATTTTGATATTGATTTCTGTGCATTATTATGATCTCAGAACAACTGACAAGTACGAAACAGGCTTTCTGCTGTGAGAGAGTCTGTTTGAATTGATGGAATTTTTGCTATGTATCTGTCTATTGCTCGTTGTCTATTGCTGTTTATTGTCTTTGCTATGTATCTTCATTTGCTGGTTGTGTTTGTTCACTAGGAAATGGGACAAGAAAGGATTGTCAAATGTGTGTATTCTTGCAGAATTCTTGATCCCAGAGAACCTCTCTGGTTATCTGTGCAGTTTAAAATGATCTAATTAGATTTTTAAAGAGAGGATATACAATGGAAAGGCAGGTTGATGATGTTGATTCTTTTTCTCGGAGCGACGACGAGTGCAGCAAATGTGTGAACACCGGTAAGAACGGTCTGTGTTTGATACCAGATTCAGAAGACAATTCGTCATTGAATATGAATTGCGCTGCAGAAAATTTGCCATTGTCACTTCTAGCATCCAGTCCTTCAGTCAGGTTTCCTTCAGGATCAGTTCGATATGAGGCATTGGAACAACTTAATCAAAAAATAGATGTTCAGCATTGTGACAGCATAGCCACCATGCCTTGCCCGCCTGATAGCAACACTTTTGTGAATCATCTGTCGATTTACGAATTTCTGCAAAGATTGGCTCAGCGGTCGATGGTTGTCACGTCGCCAAATTCTGTTAACAGTTGTCTGAACCTTGATAAATCAATTTTAAATATGAATCTTCCACAAAGCATCCTGAATGCGTCATTTTCGCTGCTGTCAAACGCTCCTCGGTATGCTCACATTTCAGCGGCACTGTTGGAAAAGCTAGCTGCCTCAGGCAGTGTTTTCTTTCTAACAGGCAACTATTTGGACTATAAAACGCTAGAGCAGGATGTCAAATTCTTGCCGGCAGATTCAACAGTTGTTGACGTTGCCCAGCCGTACAATCTCGTCGGCGCGCAACAGCCCCATGTCGTACCATTGGTTCAAATTTTGACGCAGAATTCCGAAATGATGTCCAATTTTTCATATTATCAAAAGGAAGAGGTTAATAGCCAAAGTATTTCCTGCAGAAGTCAGGCTTCTTCGCCAACCGCTCCAAGTTCCTCTCGCACTTTATCGCCACCGTCGTCGAAGACCGACAACGGCCCGTTGGGAATAGAAAATACGAAGGAATTGAGCAAGATTTTGACACAGGATGGAGGTGGGCGTATATCGGAGGTGGGCAGCTTGCAAGCGGAAATGGAGAAGTTCAGCACGCGGGAAATAGCGCAACAGGTTGCCGTGGAGCTGCGTCGATACAGCATCCCGCAGGCGGTGTTTTCTCACCTCGTCCTCGGGAGGAGTCAGGGAACGCTGAGCGATCTTCTACGCAATCCAAAGCCGTGGAGCAAGCTGAAGGCGGGCCGTGAGACGTTTCGGCGGATGTGGAAATGGCTGAAACAACCGGAACACGAGCGCCTCGCCGCTCTCCGTACTTTGGGTAAGACGAGTCTTAAGTTAAGTAAGGCGTCTCTTTCTTGGTAATGACAAACATACTTTACTTTTTGTCTTAAAGATTGCTTTCTTGCATATGGCAACACAGTTAAGCAGCTTCAACCAGATGTATTCAATAATAAGAATATATATATAAGGGCTCATCCATATAGTATGTATGCAAAAAAGGCATATTTTCAACCCATCCCCCCTGTTGCACACACCATACGTGCGCAAAATTTCCAAAATTGAACCCCCTCAGTGTGTACGATTACTATATGGATGGACCCTACGGCTCTGCCCACTGACAGGGTAGAGGCTTGGATTGGCCTGTGACCTACTAATGACCTGCCACCTGGTGTTCACAGATGGCAATCTGAGATTGTCTAAATTACATTTAGGACAACAGAGTATACATGTTGAACTCCTATGTTTCTTATATTATTATGAATTCTGGTAACTGCATGTTTAATCAAGAAATTTTTGAAATTTATCATTAACCCTTCGACGGGCGTGAAAAGTGTTATACAAGTAAGGGCGTGGGGTCACTTTTGACCCCATGCTAATTATAATGCATTTGAGTAAAATAATCATATACTACATATTGAACAACAAGAAAGTCATTAACTTTATTGTCTTATAAGTCGAACAGTTATTTTATATTATATTAAATGTCAATTTATATAGCGCAATAATCATAACTGAAGACCAAGTCAAGAGCACTTTACATTCTGCACTTATACGATATATCAAACAAGTATGTCTTAAGTTTCTTTGCAAACAATTCGATGTTAGATTCCATAGACCAGTGGCGGCTCCACGGAGGGGGGCAGGGGGGCCCGTTCCCCTATTGAATGCCTGCCCCCCCCCCCAGTTGGGACCCTATACTTAATGCTACATACATTAAACAACAAATGGTTGGCCCCCCTATGATTAGAAGTTGCCACCCCAACGCCCCCACCCCACTTGCCAAATCCTAGAGCCGCCACTGCCATAGACACGTTGATAGGTAGGGCATTCCAGAGGATAAGGCAGGGCGCGATTTGCGGGAGGGGAATCTTCCTCCACTGCCCAACTGCATCTCCCCTACTGCTACATCTCCCACCACTACATCCCCCAACTGCTACAGTTTCCAACAACCACATCCCCCAAGCTCGACATATCCCTCCCACTGCTCCAGGTCACAAATCGCACCCTGGGATAGGGTTCCCTCGCGTAACGGATCTCTCGCCAAGTTGCACGGTCTTGGATGGAGGGGGAACAAGCAACTTGACACTGTGACCAGATCGGAGCTGATGACGCCGGTCAGTAGGCGAAGGCCTGTGGACTAGTTCAGGGAGGTAGCCGGGGAAAGTTGGATCGTACAAAGATCGAGATGTTAGTGGTACCACAGTGGTTGCACAAAAGAATTACTGTAAATGTCCTTCGTTAATGCCTTAAAGCTAGCCGTAGGCCTAAGCCTATATCATCAAAAGTATTTCACACAATTAAGAGAGGCACTTCAAACAGACGATCTCACAGTGCACAGTACACAGATTCTTGTGACATGCCTTGCACGTAGCCTTTTTGTCCTCCTGTCTGGCACAAACATGACATCGACCTGTAGTGGCATCTACTAGTCGTGCTCTGATCAGACTAGGATGAGTTGCAACAGATCGTCGCTGCTCCTGTATCTCTTTACAAAGACCTTTTCCCAGTCTTTTGATAAAGACTTATGACTATGACTTTTGATAAACAGCCGGCGTATTTCTCCATCAGTTCCGCCCACCTTCAACTTACCAAAAAGGACGAAAGCGTTGAGTGCACTATCAGATTGCAAAACAGCACTACTGGCCAACGTCTGGTTGCAAACTTAGTGCTGAAAGTTTCTATCATGTGTAAGAAACCAATGAGGAGTCCCCTCTTTGAACCCGACAAGGGACGAGTACAACTTGCGTCCGGCCGGAGTTACACATTCTTTTGGCAGCCTACTCGATTGGCACGGATAGTACCAACCATACTTGCTCTATTCGTTTTCAGAATATCTCTAGCTAGGGCCAGAGACGCCAAATTTATCAGTGGTATTGTTATGACCGTCACAGTAAAGAGGTTGCAAGAGTTGGTGGACAACTTTTCCTCCCAGATCCTTTCACGGACCTTTATTGGGGCTTTTGCCGAATATATACTGGCGCTGTACATGTACTTTGTACAAGAAAGTAAAATGTACAACATAGAAAGACGCTGATACATATCAGCATTGCTATGCCACATAGGCAAACTGTGTAATCTTGTAGTCCAGTGAGACACAAATGCTAAACAGTATTGGGGTCAATAATGACCCCATTTGTATAAATATGCTTTTAATTTTTAATCATCATCAATTTTTTCTCGTAATATACTGGAATAGGTAGTAACATCCTGTGGGAACAATGTCATGAAAGCTCAAAGTGCCAAATTTAATTTTGCCATCGCAATTTACAAAGGGCCGTCTGGGGTCATTTTTGACCCCACGCCCGTCGAAGGGTTAATTATTATTTTGAAATTTACTATCAGGATGTTTTCTTAGCTGATCAAGCAATTCTAGTCAAAAATGAGTCATTGAATTATCTAAAATGTGTGGTGCTGAGTCGATCTCTATGTCAACAATAATATTATTGTTGTTCCTTCTAGTTTGCAGGTTCTAGGTTCTAGGTTCTAGTTTGCTGTGTTTGACCAATTTTGCTAAACTTGAGAAGCATTAACTATTCTTGCTATAAAATATATTTGCACTTCTACCTGCATAAACATTTGCATTTCAGCAATTTTTCACTGATTAGAATTGACAGAGGGCTTCAAGGTTATCTGCATGGGATTGTTGTGTCGGTTTAGTCTTCTATGCTACCTTATCCATTTGGTTTCTGGCTGCCATGGCTGGCTCTCCATTTGACTGGCCGACTACCAGCAGCAAGGTGGAAAATTATTAGAAGTTGTGCCTTAAGTTTACATTAACTCCTTAACTGGGTGCCCCGAGTAACGCTCGTCCATTTTACATTGAGTTATAAATAGTTGCCCAGTTAAGGGGTTAAGCATTGTTGTGTGCAGCCACAAGACAAACTTCTGCAATTCATTGCATCGTCGGAAAATCTGAATTGAGTTAATGACTTGTTATGGCGTGGTGTAGATGGTTTTATTTTTCACCACACCCATTTGCCAGCTGTTTTGGCATGGTATAGATGGTTTTATTTTTCACCACACCCATTTGCCAGATGATTGCAGGAGTGCTGTTTGTGGTTTCAGATCTCAGTACAAAATTTCAACCTTGGTGTCTTGATTTTTTTTTTTGGTTTTCAAAACTTTGCTGTCATGGTTGGCGTTATTCCTTCCTTCCTGTTTAGCTCCTGGCGATTCCGGTTGTCATGGCTCCCGAGGGCATGCCTCGTTTCGACTCGACGACGGAGTCCAGAAAGCGCTGAAGAAACCTCGTCTCGTCTTTACGGAAATCCAGAGGCGCACCCTGGTGGCCATCTTCAAGGAAATCAAGCGGCCGAGTAAGGAAATCCAGGCGACAATTGCGGAGCAGTTGGGCCTGAAGGCGTCGACCGTGGCGAACTTTTTCATGAACGCACGGCGAAGGTCCGTCGAAAAATACGCGGACGAAGACGAGCCGTTGTCGTCCGAGCAACAGAATTCGAGTTCCGCTCTGGTTAAATGTTCGCAGAAATCGGACGTTTTAGTCGACCAAGCAGTGAACGACTTATAAATTTTCAAGGTTATGCACCTGGATCCCCCCCACCTGCCCCCACACGGCTTTGCCTTGTGGACCTGTAAAAGGTAGTTTGCA
The DNA here is from genome assembly GCA_018105865.1 of Metaphire vulgaris. Lineage (NCBI taxonomy): Eukaryota > Metazoa > Annelida > Clitellata > Crassiclitellata > Megascolecidae > Metaphire > Metaphire vulgaris. Next base: position 4,254,162 of record CM030840.1, read on the forward strand.
GGTGCCAATGAATTGAGGGATAACCTTCCATAATGTGAGCATAACAGAAGTATTGTAATTCATTTCACTGAATGAAAGAAATTTTTGCCGTTAACCCCTTTGCTGTTAACCCCTTTTGTGGTTGTCCCGCCAAGTATGCTCGTCCATTTAACATTGCGCTACAAATAATGGATATTAAAGGGTTAATTGTTCTGAGTTAAATTTTGAGATGTCTGACAGGATTTGGATGATGATCGTAATGATATATTATTTGTGGGTATCGTTAACTGTTTGCACGGGTGACTGGGTGTATGTTGTGCTTTGTTGATCAAATACAACAGACCTATAATTTAAAAAGTCTGAATTATGTTTTAAAAATTGGTGTAATATATATAATTATTTATATGTATATTGTAATTGTCATTGTGGTAAATTTTCATATATTTGCTGTCTTCAGTTAAATTTTCTAGTAGATTGAAGGAGAATTGATTATTGAATTCTGTTTTTTAACTGAGTGGCATGGCTGATAAAATCTGTTAGGAAGGTTTTGTTGCTTTCTATTTTTGTCAACAATGACATCTACTGCAATGGGGTTGAAAGATCAGTAAGTACCTTAAATTCTGAAATTGGGGTTGGTGACAATTTGTAAAATGTACATATTTTCACACACTAACTGAGGTAGTTAAAAATTTCAACAGAGTTCTGCAATTAATTTCATGCTTTCATTTGCAGAATCTTTGTGTTGCAGTTTATTGCTATGTACTGTATGTGAATATGCTTACCTTGCATTCTTACTAAGCAGCAGTTATTGTATGCTGCTACTTCACATAAATGCAGAGACGAGTTAAAAGGGTTAAAGTTTGCATAATTTTTTAAAAGTATGGCTTGTTTATTTCTTGTTTTGCAGAGTTTTATAGGCCTATGTATTTATTTTGACGTTAATTAGGTCTACCTTACAGGATCTAGAAAAAAATCTTGTTTATATTTTATATATATGAATACATTTGTGTCGGTGTTTGGCGTGCTTTGTAAGATGTACATGTTTTATGATTGCTTCTTAACATTCCGCAGCTGAAGTTACTTTCTGTGTTGAAATTCGCATATTTCCAATTAATTCATGCATACTGGCTTTAAAGGCAGCATTGTTTAGTAGCTAGATGTTCAACGAGACTATCTTTGATTTATTGTTAGCTGCCTTGGCAGAGATGTAGTATTTATTCTTAAAGTATTTGCATTATAAAAACGTTATTCTTCTATTTGCTGATAATATCTAGAGTCGGATTAGAGATATTATAATTGTTGATAATTATTGTCAATGCATTTCTTTTCTTTCGTTATACTTATTTGACTTATTCAAAGTATTTGCCAAATTTACAAAGGTTATGGTTCTTTGAACTGTGTTGTGAATATTTCTAGTCATACGATATATATATATATATACATATATATATATATATATATATATATATATATATATATATATATATATCCATTAAATGAGCCAGAATTCCAGAATGGGGACACTTCAACATTTTTCGCCAAAAGTCTTGACAAGCAAAAAAGGTCGTCAGTCGTCTCAAGCGCATTTCTACACCTCTCGCCCCCAACTACTCACCAGTTTTGGACGAATCTCGTGACCGGTCCTGATCCAAATAGGGGGCTGGACCCCTGTGGCTACGCCAATGTATATTTCAGTCTGTTGCTTGTATGAATGAATATCGTTGCAAAGTTCCTATATTTTGTGCTTTAACCATTTTGGTTTTGTTATCTTGCGTGCGTCTGTCGTATTGGCCTCAGTAAAAGCTTCTGATTTTTATATTCCGACTTATTTTCTTCTTGCCATTGAGTTTTATCTGTATGCAGAATTTTGCAGTCGCGTCTTTCTTGACGATATGTCTTGAAGTGTTAGCAGTGATCAGGGCTGTGCACCAACACAGTCAGAGTGCGGTACACAGTGATGGCCTGCTCTCAGAATGGTTCCAGGCCAATGCAGGAGACAGACAGGGATGTATAGGATCGCCCCCGACTTGTTCCTTACAACAGTGGATTCCATCATGAATAAAACAGTTCACCGCGGCATTGCAGAGGCAACCCTCAGTGACGAGGTTTTCATGGACCTAGACTTTGCCAACAACAACAACGTGGCTATTCTGGCCGAGATGCTCAAAATAATTGTCCTTTACCTGAGAGTCTCGGTGAAGAGACGTGCCCATTCAGCCTTGAGGTCAACCGGTCAAAGACCAAGATTCAATCAGTTGTTCTCGAGAGTATATGTCCGTTAGCCGTAGCAGTGGCTGGAAATCGGGTGGAAGCAATGCAGACCTTCAGCTATCTATCCGCCATAGACTGTCACCTGTTTGTCATGGACGGATACCCTGGATTTGACCTGGATCTTTAATTATTTGGATTTGGTGTGCCATCGGTTGATGCTCCTGTGCATTATGAAGTGGCACTATAGAAGTTTAAGATTAGATTAGTTAGTTGGCTGACAGCTCAGGAGGCAGTGAACCCAAAGTCTTACAGAGGATTGCCATATCTCACAAGTGCTTCTATCGATAGATTCATCTGGCGCTCGAGTATCCAGCTCTAGACCAAGGTCTGCCTCTACTGGTTCTACGTACTTTCTGTGTTCCTTTATTATCCCTTAGCTAAGGCATGGACACTAACATCTTTGTTGAACCAGAGACTTGGTGCTTTCCTCCAATGGTGTCTCCAACAACTGCTTTGAGCACCTTACACCTTGCACATGACCAATGCAGAAGTCGTCCAGCGCATGGGGGAGGATCCAGTCTCAGTTAAAATTCATGCAAGTAGTAGATTGTGCCTATGTGGACATGTTGCAGGGTCCAAACCAGGCGAGGACCACGCCATAACCCTACACACTACAGTCTTCAGCCCACCTAAACAATGGAAGCGTTGGAAGACCACGTACCACCTGGTTAAGGACACTGGAAGCCAACTTACTGTATATACTCATGGATAAGTCGACTGCGTTTTAAGCAAATTTTAGAACATAAATTTGTGGACTTATACACGAGTATATACGGTAACTTCCCAAAACCTTGGACTCTTCTTCACCGCCTTGAGGCAAGCACAGGACAGAACAAACTGGTGACTTATCATGAACACGCTACGCTCTAGATGATGATGATGATGATGATGATGATGATGATGATTACGGGTGGAAAGTTATTCAAATATTCCCCAATCATGCATAATATAGACACTTTGAAACTAGCACGCAATGCACTAATGTGTATGTGCTCTCAAATTTTTTCAGTGCCAAAGAAAGGAGATTTTTGACGGTGTTTTGAACTTCAAACTTACAAAATAAAATTAGCATTTCTTGAAAGAATTTCAAATTTTTGCAAAAGTTTTATCTCAGAAGAAATAATTGCAGTATGTCCAGGCTTTTTGTTTGTATAAAGCTGTAAGAAATATCTCTTAAAAATCTATAGTTTAAATATTATTGATAAGTTTTTTTGATAAATTCTGCTATTTTTGTTTTAGAAATTAGTTTAATCATAATTAATGTGTTTGTTTACAGATTATTTAAAGGTGACCCAAAGTTATTAAAATTTTATTTTCTGTATTTTTTCTACTCAAGTTTCTGCTGTTTTAAAGTCAAATTTGTGATTTATCTCATGTATTAAATTATACATTTTATTTGATATCTTATATTTTATCATATTTTCCTTATCAAGTTATCATTTAAAGTTTTGAGCTGCTTTAATTGAAATGATGGGTTTTTTCGTATGGCCTCTCCCACTGGAAGTAAAAAAATTTGGGATGGGAATTGCAGTATTTGACATCAGTGGCGGCTCCACAGGGGGCCCATGCCCCTTATTGAGTGCCTGCCCCCCAGTGGCCCCCCTGTTGGGATCCTATACTTAATGCTACATACATAACAACAAATAGTTGGCCCCCCATGATTAGAAGTTGCCACCCCAACGCCCCCCCACTTGCCAAATCCTGGAGCCGCCACTGTTTGACATCCAAGGCCTTTTTAAAAGTACATCACTGGTCATTTTTCTAACTCAAATGTGAACTTGTACAAATATATAAGAAAACTCTTATTATAAACTTTACCCTCAAGGTCTCCAATCTCTCCATCTTTCCCAACTGTTTGCTGTTTCTCACTTTTTCTAACTTTACCCAGTTTGCTAGCTTTGCTGGCTTTGATAACTACTTTTATCAACTGTATGTGCTTTTTTGTGTGTCTTATTAATTCATTGAAATAAGTGTTGGCCCGGTTGTTTAATAGTCAGCATAATCAGGGGTGTAGCGACGGGGGTTATATCGGTATATATACCAGTCTACCTTAAAGTTTTTAATGTGATTGCATGTGGTTATATGTGGTTTATAGTTAAGATTTATACCCACCCAAAATATTTATACCCTCCCAAATCAAATTCCTGACTACGCCCCTGAGCATAATGCCAGGGCTGGAAAATGTGATTTTAGAAGCCTAGGTTTTAAAAACGTCAAATTTTAGGTTTTTAAGGATTTTTGTTTTACAGTTGAAAATGAAATATCTCATGTTTAATGCTTTAAAAGTTTGTTACTCTCTACAGACAGCAGAACCAAACAAATTTCAGCACTGACAAATGTTTGTCAGCATTGAACTGTGTCCCTTCCCCTCCAGCCAAGTCAATTTTCTCCCCCTCTTCGAGGCCTGGAGTCTGGATAAAACACTGGGCAGAACACATGTGTGACAAAAATATTTCATTTCACTGCACTGCTTTTCATTTCTAAAACCCTCAGGTTTTTCCAGCCCTGCATAACGAACTTGATATGGAGAGTAAAAGCATCAACTCGAACTAAATTTAAACGGTATGAAGCACTAGCAGGCCTATTTCCTGTAGGCCTACTACTTTATGACGACTCAGACTGACGGTTAATGAAAGCAGAAGATAGAAGATGTATACGCAAAATGCAGACGCTATACAAATGGCTGTCATCGTTGAACTACTGTAGCGCCATTTTGGTAATGTCCTTGACATCAGTCGGTGGTCACTCCTTGATTTGATGGTAATACCCCTTGTTGCAGAAGGATTTTTGGTGTCACCAGAAGAGATCGAATAAGAAATAGGGAGATAAGAAGTAGGTTACAGGCAGTGGCGGTTCCACGTGGGGGATGAGTGGGGATGCATTCCCCACCGGATTTACTTTTTGGTTGTGAAACCTATTTTGGGGTAAAATCTAGTAAAAATACGGGGAAAACTGCGGATGACCTTTTTGCTTGTCAGCCTATTTTTCGGTAAAAATTTAGTAAAATTAGGGATAAAATTCCACTTTAGTCAGCCTTTTCGGCAAAGTTTTTTGATTTTTCCTTCTATTTTCATCCCCCACCAACTTCCTATGAATTCATTTCATCCCACCAAGAAATTGTCTGAAATTCTGGAACCGCAGGTTCAATTAAGAGACGGTCACTGATTTCATACGATGGCCAACAACCTTTGACCAAGCCTCACGAATGATGGCAACGGGTTACTGTACCTAACACGGGGCGGAAGATGGTAGAGTGGGCTAATCGCTGGAACGGCAGGCTGACGGAGCGGGTTCAATTATTATTATTATTATTATTATTATTATTATTATTATTATTATTATTATTATTATTATTATTATTATTATTATTATTATTATTATTATTATTATTATTATTATTATTATTACTTTATGAGGTTTAAATTAAGTGGTAGGGTCTATCCTGCGTGAGAACTATAGCCTACCGTGAGAAATCGTAGTCAAGATCTTGTAGGTGATTGAACACCAGAGGTCAGTCCATACTTCCTGATTCCGGCTGAGGGTATGCAATCAGGAATATATGTATTTTTAGTCATCCCAGATACTCGGAACAGAGGAAGGCAAAATAAATGGTTGGACAACACAGAGTAAGATCTGAAAGGCATAAACCAGAAAATAGCGATTCCTTGCATCGACCTATAAGCGACAGATCTATCTATAGGCCTACCTGCGGAAGGATCATTAGGGGAGGGAAGATGGCAGATTGGTAAGACGCTAGACAGGTACGCTGACGGAACGGGTTCCACTCCCGCAGGAGCCCCTAAGGCCGACTCAGCCTTCATTCGCGAGATGGCGGCGGTGAATGAGTACCAGCTGTGGCTGCGAAGGTAAAATGCGGGTCTAGATAAAGCAATGGCAAACTACTCTAGATTAATGGTTTTCGCCACCAGCATCGCTGCTTGCCTGTCACCGGAGATCAGCGCCGGGCCCGAAGCTCGAAATCAAGTATAGGCTTATGGGCGAACCTTTACCTTTAGGGCCTGCCTTTTTCTACCCCCATCGTCGTGTGACGGCAGAGAAGAAGATCATTCCAAGCAGAGTCATGAGCTCCCGAGAAGGAACCTGAGTCCCCAGCCGCTGTAGCTTTTGACATAGGCCTAATGTTAGGCCTAGAGTTAAACGGCGACAGACCTGATGCATAGACCTACTCCAACGGCGTTATGATTTATTATACAGTGGCTAAAAATTGCAATGCGGTCGACTTCATCGATTCTGTCGACACTAACCCTCCGCCCTCGATAAATAGCCTATTTCTTATCGGTTTGCGCAAATCCCGCGGCTGGTCTCACCCGGAGTGGGGGGGGGGGCAGCCCGCGTGTCCTAGAGGCTACGCTAATGATATATTGTTGACATGTTATGTGCCAATGATTTTTTAAACATTTCAATATTCGATGCATTACTTTGGTATTGTAGAGTGGTTTTAAGACACCTTATGGACACAATGTTTTATCCATACTTCAGGCCTTTAGGGAGGGGAAACAGGGGCATCATTTCGGGGGGATGGGTAGGATGGGGCCGTACCCCCAAGGATATGAAGAAATAATGCATAATGTATTAAATAGACGAATTAATGTGAAATGTACCAAAATTGCAAAAAATTTAGCTCGCCCCCAAGGAAAGTGTGAAATGGCGCTACTGAGGGGAAATCAGTGTTGCATACAGGCCGGATAGGGGGAGGGGAAATTCTCCCCTTCCCCCAAAAAAAATCAGAATTCACCCCAAAAATTCTATAACTTAAGAATCAAAATTTCTTGTTAATTTCTTGTTAAATAGCAGATATAGAAGTTGAACTTCTGTGAAAAATAGAAACCGGTTTCACATGGATGAACCATAGTATTCAGGTATTTTAGTAGATTAGTAGATGTGACATTATAAGGATTTAGCTATATATATATATATATATATATATATATATATATATATATATATATATATATATATCGGAGACAAAAGTTTCCATCAGAGTAGATCAGAAGGTAATGGAACAAGTGGGAAAGTTTACATATCTTGGCACGATTATATCAGAAGACAGCTCCCTAGAGGAAGAAATAAAGGCCAGATTGACAAAAGGAAGGGTTGCCATCAGAAAAATGAAGAACATTTGGAAAGACAATAATATCAGCATGAGAACAAAGAAAAGAATAATCAAGAGTGTTGCATGGAGTACAGCATCATATGGATGTGAAAGTTGGACTCTGAAAAGAAAAATACAGAGAAGAATAGAAGCTTTTGAAATGTACTCATTACGTACCATGCAAAGCATAAGCTGGAGAGATAGGAAAATCAATCAAGAGGTTTTGAAAATGTCAGGCACGGAAAGACGTTTCCTCAACATGTGCAAAAGAAGGAAGCTGCAATACTTCGGACACGTACAGCGAAACAGCGACACTAGGTCAACATTGGAGAGGACAATCCAACAAGGTTAAAGCAGGCATTTCTGTGTGTAATTCGATGACAATTTCTCACTTCCCCCCCGAACTGTCCGTAATCCCCCCCCCCCCATGGCAGAGGGGAGTGTATGCAACACTGGGGGAAATTGACTTGGCTGCTTAAAATTTGATAATCTAAATTTTCAAAGTTGTGTCAGTGCTGGAATGGGGGGGGGGTTGTGTTTTGAGGGGAAAATTTTCCCAATGTCAGGAATGTATAAAGCACTGTATGAGCATATACTATAGGCTGTAGCAGCAGCGTTTGATCTCACTTAGCCTAGGTCTAATCTGCATTGAAAGTCTTCAGTGTTATCAAGGGATACAGCATTAAGCGCAATTTACAAAACAAGGCATGCTAGTAATTAGTTTGACAGCGTTGTTGGCCAACTCAGTAGGCTACTGATCACATAAATTCGTTGGAACGGGGTATTGTGAGACAAAAACACTTGTATTCAAAATGCCAAGAAAGAATTCAGAGGCAGCTGCAAAAGATATACTGTATATATATATATATATATATATATATATATATATATATATATATATGGTATAAAAGATGTTGTATCATTGTATTTATGTATTTAGTCTTACAATATACAACTATTAACAAGTCACAACTTGGGAATTTGCGACTTTCACACAGTGTTGAAATGTTGATATTGAGCATTATTATTAGGTATTTGTCACTAATCTGGGGCCTTCCAATTCTTGTGGTCCTCCGGCAGTGATGGGCACTAGTTGGAAAAAAAGTAGTTAAACTAAACTTTTTTTTCAACTAAATATTTGTAGTTAAACTATTATTTTAACTAATAGTTAAAATTTTCAAGAAAAAGTTAAACTAAACTTTTTTAAAGTAGTTAAACTATTTCCAACTATTTTGCAACTTTTTTGTAAATATTTTATTATTCGACTCCTTTCAATTTAATACAAAGAAATCGCCGTAATCTATGAAGACTTGCAGTGGCGGCTCCAAGAACTCTTGGTGGGGGGATGCAGTGAATTTCTAAGAAAATCCCGCCAATTGTCAAAGGAATTAAATGTAAATGGTTTAGAAGAAATCTGTAGATTTGATTTATGAAAAATAATGCTCAGAATTGACAATGTATAAAAGCATTTTAGTCTGGTTGTACAAAGTCATAGTGCAAAACCAAACTATAGTTAGTCAGTAAGTATACTATTAGACTAAAGTACTATATCAAGAAATAAATACCAACAAATTTTCTCTTAAATTCATCAAAGCCACACGCAATTTTGGTGGGCTGGTGTGGTGGGCTGGTGGGGGATGCATCCTCAGTCATCCCCAATGTGCAACTGCCCCTGAAGACTTACGCAGACAGTTATTGCATCAACTAATGTGATTAACTCACTATTAGAAGGATCAACAACAATGTCAGCGAGGCTAGTGTAGTTCATTTTCATGTTTCAGTACAAAAAGCAATAAGAAATAAGCAGTACCGTATAATAAAAAAGTTGGCAAAAAAGTAGTTAAACTTTTAGTTGTAACTATTTTAAAAAGCAGTTAAACTATTGCTGTAACTAGTTAAGAAAAAAGTAGTTAAACTATTGCTTCAACTAAATTTTTCCAGTTAAACTAATAGTTATAACTTTTTTAGTTAACTAGTGCCCATCACTGTCCTCCGGGGGAAAGGCTTGAACACCCCTGCTATAGACTATTATTATTATTATTATTATTATTATTATTATTATTATTATTATTATTATTATTATTATTATTATTATTATTATTATTATTATTATTATTACGACGATTTATATAGCGCTGTAACATGGTTAAAAACCAAAATCAAAAGCGCTTTGATCGCGGCACACTTGAGCGGTTTTGTAACGTGCCGCGACCCTAATCATGACAAGTAATATCAAAAATGCATTCAGGCCATCTGGCGAACGCTAGTTGAAAAGAATCTTCTGAGTTTTGAATAAACGGCAGAACAAAAGCTCTTATTTAATTTCAATTTGAATGAAAGCATGGCAAATATATTAGGCAGCTTTATTCATATTTCTGCTAAATAAGACAACATAAGACAAATAGATATTGAAATTTCTTGAAAATTGTCTTTTTTAAATTTGCCAGAAGCACACCTTTATTACGCCTCTTAAAACTTTTATGAGTATGGCAAATTCGCTTAACCGCAAGGCGAACCATTAACTTGAAATTCCTATTGTTATTGGAGTTTCAGAGCAAAATGGTCGCAACACGCTTTCCTTGCGTTATTGCGAACTAATATTTTAAAAGTACTGTAGGTCACTATAACTATAATAGCGTCAATAACGAACGTCTACTAAAATTACCCAAATTAATATAACATAATATTCATATATGCTAATATACACAATATTAATTTATAGTAGGCCTATTGTAATTATTTATCAATCAATGAAGGCCTATTGTAAATATTTATCAATGTTTGGAAAGCCAAGAAGCTTCGCATTGATCAAAATTAACCAAGATAAACACATATTAGCGGTATTAGTTTATAATTTATATTGTATTAATATATTATAATTTAGAAATATAATTATTATTTTGCATTCGCTTAAAAGCTAGGAAGAGAGTGATTAACGATTTTACACACAAATCCTTTATGTGATGAATCGATTATTATTATTGATTAGTGATTAATTGATTATTTATGAATCAAATTGTGCGTGCAGGGCCCAATCAATAATAATCACGGCAATGAACTAAAAACACGGTACACGGCAAAAATCACGGTAACCTATTCACGTCAACCGTGATTTCATGATTTTCTCGCAGGTCTGGGGGCTGTGTACAGTTTTCGATATCGGGTTTGACAGATTTTGTTCTAAAATCGATGACGTTCACCAACCTGTTACCAATCCCAAACGATAAAGCCCCCACGCAGTCAGCGACATCTGTGCTTTAACCACAAGATTCGTTGGGCTAATAATCTGTGTGCGAGTCAAACACATCAACAGCGTTCGCTGTCAGAGAAGTGCGTACAGCTTGCTGTTCAGTCGTAAACAGGAAATTTTCTAGGACAGGTAATTGTTACTACGTAGGCCTATAGTCGATTTTATAAGAAGTCTATTGTTTTAATAAGTTAAATCGGAACAGTTGAAGCTGGACATATAGACTTGGCCATAAGTCAGGGGGTCTCCAACTCAAATCTGATAGGGAGCGCAGTGGGAATCTTTCGTTGGCCTGCATGCGGGCCGCATAGCTGGAAAAGTTTCAAACAATTAAATCCGAAGTTGCGTTGTTTTGTCGTTATATGCTTTTGCAATTATTCTTCTAATTCCTTCTGCAGTAGTTCATGGATGCATCTAATGTCAACAGAAAAGGGGTTGAAAAGAGCTTACAACCAGTGGCGTAGCGAGGCAAAGTGCCGCCCGGGGCGAGAAAAAAGTGCCGCCTCCGAAAATTCCTGGCAAGCAAAGAAAAAACGTTTTCCACTTTCCAAAATTTCCTGACAAGCGAAAAAAATCAAAAATCTCGAAAATGCCGCCCTAGACCAAGTGCCGCCCGGGGCGGTTCGCCCCCACTGCCCCATCGCTACGCCACTGCTTACAACGTGATTTAGTGGCCACCGAAGTCATCAACACGCTGTTTAAACTGTCGTAGCAGATGAGAAATAATACCCGCGTATTCTCATTCTCGTCCTTTCTATAAACTTTCAATCGCCGTTAAGTGCTACAGATTCCACTTTTAAATTACTTGATATTGCCAATCACAGGACCGCCGAGAGAATTTCCGGGCCCCGGTACAAAAAATAGTCACGGGCCAAACGTGTAAAAAAAGTTGATGGTTTTTTGCTTGTCAGTCTTCTTATGGCTTCACACTATTGTTAATACATCGTCATCACCGGACCTGGGCCCCTTTGAGCTTCATGGGCTCCGGAACAATGTACCGGCTGCACCCCCTCTCCTCAGGGCTGGGGCCCAATCATATCTATTAAGCATCTCTACTACTAGCTGCTCTCTGCCCTGAAGTTGCAAATCCAGTTGGTCAGTGTTTATTCTAGCCACCTTGACATTGGGGGGGAGTTTGAAATGTTTTGGGGGACAAGATTTGTCTCTCCACGCTTTTTGGGGGAATTTCCATCTTCCAAGCCAACATATACAAATTTGGGGGGGGCGTTAAAACTTTGGGGGGAATCCCCACCAAAACAGGCCTAGAATAAACACTGCCAGTTGGTCTAGATGATTAGTAGGTTTAATGTCCGTTAGAAAAGCCATCTTACCGGGTCCGTCGAGAGAAATTCCGGGTCTCAGGGCAGAGCAGTCACGGGCCTCTAAAAAGTTTGAAATCTTACAGTATATTTTTAGAAAGTTTGTCCTTTAAAAAGTTCTAAAGACAGCATACAGGTCATTTCACTTGTAAAATGATCTAGGCCTATTAGCCCCAGTGGCGTAGCGTGACTTTTGATCTAAGATCAAGATCATTTGGGGGCTAGAGGCCAAATGATCTAAGAAATGAAAATATTAATTTCTAATGTATTAATGTGCAAAAACAGGGACGTCATTTGGAATTGGGGGGGCATGTTTGTGTTATGTGCTTGATGTCGAGCAAAATCTGAAAAGTAACTAATCGTAAAATAAAAAGGACTGACAAGCAAAAAAAGGTCGTCAACTTTTTGGGAAACTCAAACTCGTCAGGTCGAAAAATCGCAAAAAATTGCAAAAAATTGCAAAATTGCAAAACAAATTTTCTCGCCCAAAAAAGTGTGAAGACAACCTGGGGCCTCGGGGGCATCTTTCAAACCTCCAATACCCCAGAGTTTTCTGACGAGCAAAAAATGTTATCGCCTCCTTTTTCATGCTGACGAGCAAAAAAAGGTTGTCAGCACATCATTTCTTAATTAGGGTTAGGGTTAAGTTAGGGTTAACCCTAACTTGACCCATTTTAGACCCCTCTTCTGGGCAACTCCCCTCTGGGGCCCGGAGGGCTGTCAACAAAGTGCCCCCCGCTCCCCTCCCCCCACGTTACGCCACTGATTATTTCCAATTTTCCGATGCCTCTGCGTCGTCTTAATCATTTGGTCTACCCTATTTGCAAGTGCATGCCAATCAGTGTTTATTCTAGGCCTTCTTTGGGGGGGGGGGGAATTCACCCTCCCCAAGTTTAAAATTCCCCAAAATTTCCATAAGTTGCATTGGGGATGAATATCCCACGAAAGTGTGACGAGTGGGGGGTTTGAGAGGGGGAAAATATAACGATGATAATTTTTTTTGCTTGTCAAGGTTTTTGGAGAGACAAACCTTCTTCCCCAAACATTTCAAACTCCCCCAAAATCAAGGTGACAATGCCAATAACGGGAAGCTCAATTTCACTGCAGGTCAGGGGCCCACTTTCTCTGTTTTAGAGAGTTGAAATTTTTTGGGAGTGTTGCGTCTTTCCTGGTCTGCTTTGATCATATCACCTTCTCATCTTTTCGTTTAACATAAGAGATGACGCAATCAGTGGCGGTTCCAAGAATTCTTGGTGGGGGGTGAGAAAAATTTATAGGAAGTTGGTGGTGGGTGGTGTAAAGTGAGGAGGAAGAAGAAAAAGAAAAGAGAAAAATGTCATTGTTTGTGTTTTGTCAACTAAATGAACTTTGCCAAAAAAGGCCAACAAACAAAAAAGTCATTCGCAGTATTTTTCACTATTTTTTTAAACGCCGGAAAAAATGGAACCGCGGCCCACTTCGGCGGATTTGTAACGTGCCGCGACCCTAACCATAGCATGTAATATTTTTTTTAATGCATTTGGCCATCTGGCGAAAGCTAATTGAAAGGAATTTTCTGCTCTTAATCGATTCGAATGAAAGTATGGCAAATATATTAGGCAGAATTATTCATATTTTTGCCAAATAAGATAAAAAAGAGAGACGTGGATATTGAAATTTCTTGTAAATTATCTTTTTTAAAATTTCGCCAGGAACATACCTTTGTTACGCTTCTGAGAAATCTATGAGTATGGCACGGTTGCAAATTTTCAGGGATGACTGATTGAGAAAGCGTGACAGAGTGAGGTGGAGATGCTGAACAAAATGGTCGGGAGGCTGAGGGCAAAATAGTGATTAATTAAGGTAGACAGGTTTTGATGAATGAAGTGAGCTATATGTAAAGTTATTATCTTATATTGGCTACGTGATCTGTTATTTTAAGAGAATGTAATGATTTTAGTATGGGTGAAATAGTTGAGAATTTAGGTGACATAGTAACAGCAGCCGAGCCAGTAAAGCATTTTGTATTGATTGCAATTTGTTGATGGAGGCTTTGGGAAGGTTATAGTATAGGGAGTTACAGTAATCTAATTTGGAATGGACTATAGAGGTGGCGATTGTGGACACAGTCTTAATATCAAGACAAGGACGTGACCTTTTTGAAGGTCACGAATATGAATAAAGCAGGCTTTTTTCTAGAAAAAGTTGGGAGATTTGTGATTCGAAGTTTAGAAAAGAGTCAAATTTGAAATCCGAGATTTCTAGCAGTTGGAACAGGGATTATTGTGGTGTCGTCAGAGCCAAAACTAGTTTAGGTTTGTCAATTTTTTGAGTTGTTGGGGTAGTCCAATTAAAAGAAACTCTGTCTTAGATGTTATTTGAGGCGCTGAGAACCAGAGTGGCCTATCAAAAAGGTAGAATTTTGAGATAACGGATTTGAATTTTGGAATGAACTTGGTTTGATCATCCAAAAGTCTTTATTAGCTCAGACCAAACATATAATACAAATTTTTCCCTGATCCGTCTGGTTACGTTTGCATGTTTTGCCACATACACGGTAGTCTGGTATTTTGGAGGCATGCAGGGATATGGCAACCCTAGAACCCACTGTAGACATGGACATTTCTTACCCAGTCCAATCCAATCCACGGACAGTGTTTAATCTTTTCATTTTGGACTCCCCTCCCTGAAAGGCCCTAGAAGTCAACACTGTCTTTTGTTAGTTGATGTAGTAGGGGCCTAAGCCAAGATTTCCAGGGAGAATTTGAAATTTCCGTGAGGGCAGTGTTTAATCTAGGCCGTTTCCGGGGGAAAAATTGTCCTTCCCTCCCCCTGAAATTAAACCCTGAATTTTTTTGAATGCCATGTCTATGTGGATCAACAGCGGCCCCTTTGGCAGAAACCCCGGCTTTGACAGTCCCCTCTGGCTTTTTCAGTCCCCGGTAGTCCTGGAGTTTTTTAAACACTGCGTGAGGGAAAAGGGCAATTTTCCCCTGTAAACGGCCTAGGACGGTCCTAGGTTAAACCCTTCCCAGTGTGCCCACTGGTGGGACCAGTCCATGTCCATGTCTGATATAGCGCATTAATAGGGGGTTTGATTTCCTGTCTGTTGCAGATTTGCCTTTTCCGATCGCGCTGCGCTGTGGGAGATCTCATCACGACGATGTCTTCCGAAACTCACGACGACTCTCACGACCGCCGAGAACACCATCACGAGATCGCGAGCGGCGAGTGGAAGCACGGCCTGTTCGCCTGCTTCGGCAACTTCGGCGTCTGCATCGTCACCTATCTGGTCCCCTGCTACACGGCCGGCAAGGTGGGCGAGGCGGTCGGCGACTCCTGCCCGCTCTGCTGCTGCGTCTTCTGCGTCCCCGTCCTCAACATCGTCTGCGGAGCGATCGTCAGACGCAAGGTGCGCGACAAGCAGGGCATCAAGGGCGGATTCTGCGGCGACCTGCTCGCCATCCTCTGCTGTCCCTGCTGTGCCCTGGTCCAGGAGGCGAGAGAAACCGACGCCGTTTTCGGCAGTCCGACGGTGGAAAGAGATTAGAAGGTCGAAGGCGGCCAATCGGACAGTATATATGGCTGTTCGATCCCACGCGTGATCTCTCCTCCTAATTGCTCCATTGCTACGCGCTATGTAAACATGCATGGCCGAACTTTTCAGCTGCGTTTGTAATCCAACTCTTTTCTTCAATGCGGGTGATTTTTCGCTAATATAATTATTCTCACGTCTACTGATTCTCAGCAGTGGCGTAGCCAAAGGAGGAGTTTGGGGGGATTAAAACCCCATTGGCTGTCGAAATTTTTTTTGAGTTTCTATACATTTTTCAT
This sequence comes from Metaphire vulgaris, assembly GCA_018105865.1. Taxonomy (NCBI): domain Eukaryota; kingdom Metazoa; phylum Annelida; class Clitellata; order Crassiclitellata; family Megascolecidae; genus Metaphire; species Metaphire vulgaris. The sequence continues at coordinate 4,269,904 of CM030840.1, forward strand.
TTTGGGACGCGATTTTGGGGTCAAACCCCACCTTGGCTACTTGGCTATAGAATGTAACACGGTGTAAGAGGTGACGACCTTTTTTGCTTGTCGAGATTTTTACGAAGTTGGTCACTGTCAAAACGAAAAGCCGACCCCCTTCCAAAAGTATTGGCTACGCCACTGATTCTCAGATCTAGCAACTGTGCGCCGATGTTTACAGTAAGCCAGAAAACTAAAAAGCGGTCTATAGGCCGCTTTAGCTATGTCTTTCTTTAACCATATCTATGTCTATAATTTTGTCTGATTAACTAAATTTTAGATCGACTTTTCTTTAGGCTACTGAACTTTTGCTCGCAATTACGTCGAATTGTCTGCGTTTTATGCAATTCCTATACAAAACACTCTTCCGTCTCATAGGCGGGTTTAGGGACACGTGTGGCCCCACCCCACCGCCTCCACCATCGTCAAAATTTCGTTTTTGGTAGTTTCTCATCGTAACGAAAAGCCTAAAAGTTAGGCCTACAAAGGAACGAATAAGTAAACGAGTGTCATATTTTATTTCCTTTCAAAAATTCAGTGGTTTTCACACAGGCTTACTTAGCCTCTTAAACCACTTAAAATCACATTATTAGGCCTATTATTATAAAAATGTCAACAACAAGCAGATCTATCAGATGTCTTACTACCTTCAGGTCTAGACTTTAAAAACATCTATTCCTGACGGCATATTCACCTTAATTAGCTTGGAATCTGGAAGTACGTACTCTGGATTACATTACAACCTCGAATCAACACAGACAAGATCACCACTATGATTATTTACTGAAGTAAATAATCGACTGGTACTGATGTACTACTACAATGGCGCTAAAGAAGTCTACTACTACTACTACTACTACTACTACTACTACTACTACTACTACTACTACTATTATTATTATTATTATTATTATTATTATTATTATTATTATTATTATTATTATTATTATTATTATTATTATTACTAGGGCCTACTACTACTACTACTACTACTACTACTACTACTACTACTACTACTACTACTACTACTACTACTACTACTACTACTACAATCCACATGGTAGAAACAGGGCGGGCGTCCGGGGCGGGGTGGGGTAGGAAGGCAGAATGAGGAGTAAAGCACGAAGTGTCCCATCCAGTCCCCCCCAACCGAATCCCTGGATCCGCCTCTGCTGTGTCTTATTTGCAGCTCTTTTAAATCGAGTGCAGTGAAACCGTATAATTAATTATATGGACACGTAGAAAATAGATGCAGATAACGTGTTCGCTTTTGTGGTCAATAGCAGTGTCGTGCCAAGAGTGGTGGATGTCCGGGGCCAAAGTACCTTTGGATCAGGGATATTTTGCACCCCCTAACCCCCCAACAACCCCCAATTTGAGGTCGACACCCCCAAAATGTGGTTGTGTGACAATGGTATGCATACAAAATGCATATTAATTAGCTCCGGACACCCTCCAAATTTGAGGTCGACACCCCTCCAAATTCACTATCCTAGAAATATCCTGCTTTGGATGCCCCCGCCACCTCGACGAGACAATTTGGATGCCCTTATCTGGTGTGAATTCCCGGGGACAAATCGATAAATTGAAGGGTTTTCTTGTAAAATAAAGTGTTGACGATCAAAAACGGCTGCCGGGTCAATTTGGATGCCCCCAATCTGGTGGATGCCTCCATCCCCTCTGCACACCGCTGGTCAATAGACCCAGAGTCCACAGAACCGTCAAACGAGGTAGAAAAGAAAAACCTTCCAGAGAAAATATTTCGAGTGAGATAGGTCCGTAGGCCTATAAGCAGGATAGGCCTGTAACTACCGTATCATCAGTTATGAAACACTACTGGTTGCAGTGGCGGCTCCACAGGGGCTCCCGTGCCCCCTTATTGAGTGCCTGCCCCCTAGTGGCCACCCTGTTTGGACCCTATATTTAATACTACATACCTAACAGCAAATGGTTGCCCCTCCCCATGATTAGAAGTTGCCACTCCAACGCCCCCACTTGCCAAATCCTGGAGCCACCACTGACTAGTTGGCATTTACGACGAAAACAACACCGACGCAATCGTTAGGCTCATCAGTGAGAAAGCAAGCACTTAATCGGAAATTTCAAAGAATCGTGTTTCCAGTTCGCTCTTCAATTAGTTTAGTGCTGACGTTCAATGCGACAAACACGAACCAGCGTGTGACTGACAGACCGGAAAACACCCAGACTGGGTCTGCCTCACACTGTGGCGATGCCACCGCGCCATGGCCCGTGGAAAATGGAAAAGCACTCCGCGTCTGCCTGTTTTTTTTTGTGCCGCCGACAGAATGGCTCAATCTGCCGGGGCGGCAGGCAAACATGACAGGTGACAGAGAGCGAGACAGATAGATCGGTGTCTACTTGGAGAACCTTTCTTTTGTGCTCACTAGCTGACATTGAGTCATTGAGCAACAGCATCTGTCTGCTCACAAGGCGTCAATCCTTCTTCAAAGAGCTCGGATGACGGATTTCCATTGTCACTAATGACTACCCCGGTAATTGACAATCCCCGGAGAGTCTAGTTCTTCAGAGACTTATTATTATTATTATTATTATTATTATTATTATTATTATTATTATTATTATTATTATTATTATTATTATTATTATTATTATCAGTGTTTATTCTAGGCCTTCTCTGGGAAATTCCCCCCAAGTTTTAAAATCCCCCCCAAAATTCTATGTTGCATTGGGGGATGGAAATCCCCCAAAGTGTGACGAGTGGGGGGGGGCTTTCTTTTAAGAGGGGGATTATCATTTTTTCTCAGAGCATTGAAGAAGGATATGAAATATAAAATGACCTCTTTTTTTGCAAACTCCCACCCTCAATGTCAAGGTGGCTAGAATAAACACTGATTATTATTATTATTATTATTATTATTATTATTATTATTATTATTATTATTATTATTATTATTATTATTATTATTATTATTATTATTATTATTATTATTATTATTATCATCATCATCATCATCATCATCATTAGTATTATTATTATTAAACAGAGTTTAGAGTGGTTCATAATTATGTGCACAGTGTGAGAACCACTATGTTTCACCCATCCCATTCATTCAGATTAATGCCTTGCTGCGTAATCTCATTCTTTGCCCTCTTGTAGGTTTCTTCCTGTATTCTCCGTCTTCGTCCTCTTGTCTTTTTTGTGTCTACAAATAACAACAAAAATCCGCAATACAAAATGTCATCATGAAACTGAACACCGCTCGAACATGATTTGTCGATAAAAAATGAGAAGTGAAGACCATCCCTACACAAATGACAAAGCAATGGATTAGCAAATCGCATATTGACTGCAAATGCTTGGGTTTGGGTTGGCGTGGCCATCAATTACAAAGACTTAGGTGGCCGCCGCGTAAACTTCTATTAGACCGCTAGGAAGGAGGAGAGATATATAGGCACTAGACGTTGCCTCCCCGCGTTTTTTATCCGCGTTTACGCCTGCGTACAAAGGTAACCCAACAGTGGTGGCTCCACCAGGGGGCCAGGAGGGGCCGTGCCCCCTATTGAGTGCCTGGCAACCTCAGTGGCCCCCTGTTGGGACCCTATACTTAATGCTACATACATTAAACAACAAATGGTTTGCTGGCCCCCATGATTAGAAGTTGCCACCCCAACGGCTCCCACTTGCCAAATCCTGGAGCCGCCACTGTAACCCAAATGCAATGATTCATAAAGTAGGCTAGGCCTAAATCGAGGACTGGTCTTAAATTTAAATCCTCCCATCATCACAGTGACGTAAGAGAAATATGGCCCACCACGTGACCCAGAACCAGAGGCCCCGAGTCTAAAGTGCAAAGTCTCAATTTTTGGGAGCGAAATTATAAATTGTCAGGGGGTGAGAGAGCGCCTAAAGTTGATAGACAGCTGGTGATAATTAGGGACTCTATATGTTCTGTGGTCTACAGTGGCGTAACGTGGGGGCGCGCGGGGGGGGCACTTTGTTGACAGCCCCCGGGCCCCGGGCGGCAGGGGGGCCCGAAGAGGGGTCTAAGCTAGGGTTAGGTTAGGGTTAACCCTAACTTCTTAACCCTAACCCTAGAAATGATGTGCTGACGACCTTTTTTTGCTCGTCAGGATGAAAAAGGAGGTGATAAAGGTTTTTTTGGCTCGTCAGCTCGAATCTCTGCATGGGCCCCCATGGCAAAGATGCCCCCCGGCCCCCAAAAGTCACGCTACGCCACTGGTGGTCTAATACGGTCGGATCAGCTCTAACCAAAGGCACTAGTACCTGCTTTTTGTATCTATGCGACAAATCAAGAAAAGCAATGCATTAGTAATAATATGATTGACACAGACGAGGACATGGGATGAGTCCGCCCGTGCATGGGATAGGTAATTGGGTCAGAAATCTCCACGGTTATGGTGGGTTGCTTTGGGGGAAAAAATAAGCCATGGTTCAAGAAATTGCAATGTAAGCTTAAATTAAAATGACCTGGATCTTTTGGTTGATTTTGAAGTAATCGATTGATACAATATTAGAACTGGTGCTTATTAATTATTATTATTATTATTACGGTGGGTTGGGTCAAGTAACTCCATCGCTTTCGAGGGTTGGGTCTGAATCATGATTGGTTGGGTTGGGTTTTAAAAAATGGACCCGCGTCCGTATCTGGGCTGTCAAAGAAGAATGGCCGTAAGAGTGCTGGCACTGCACCCCCTACATTTTTCCAGGGGGTGCAGCTGCACCCCCTGGAAAGAAGATGGCCTGCACCCTGTCTGCACCCCTGTACGCCCTTAAAATCGTGCAGATGATCTTTTTGCCTGTCAAAGGTATTTTAGGGTGAAATTGGGCGTCGACGACCTTTTTCTGCTTGTCAAGGATTTCAAAGAAGAAAAAACTTTATCTGAAGAAAATCTGCACCCCCCCCTAACGAAAAATCGTTCCGACGCCACTGTTTGCATCGCTGCCTTAAGACCGTCAGGTCCGAGCATAGGCGGCGATCTGCCACAAACTGGGGTGTCCACGGTCCAGACCTCCCATGGTATGGGCCAATGTTGCTCTTAATTTTATGTGGCCTGTGTGCGCATGAGATTTCTTGTGTACAAAATTGCACATGGGAAAGTCAACTTCTCTGCGCGCCGAGAATTTGTCCGAAATCAACATTACTTATTTGCTAACAAGCTAATATATCTAAGAAACACTGTCATCTGCCAATGGTCCGTTTTTTTACAATTTTCCCATCAGTTTAGAATATAAACACACACGCAGTGGCGTTAAATTGGATGAAAAAGGGAGGGGGCAAACACTATACCTTCTCCTTTCCTATGGTAGCCTCTCAATAAGTTGGGGCTCGAGTCTAGGGCCCTGATAGTAGTTTACGACTATGATTACACATGCGACTTAGACTAACCATGTAAGATATTCATCAGTTTAAAAATTCAAGCATCACAAATCAAGCATTGCAGATTTACAAAGAGATTATGATTTTCATGCCTTTAGAAGTTTAGAGTTTCTCTTCGATCCTTACTATGTGCCCATTCGATCCAGGTCAGTTACTCTTCCTCCAAGAAGATGGCTCTTATTGCTCATCATCATGTCTAGATGGTATTCAGGTGCGGAGCTGGGTTTTGTTGGCTGGGTGGGTCTAATGCAATCTACACAACCAGGACCCGGCCCAGACTACCCTCCCCATCACCCCACCCCAAATCAAAATTTGCTCGGGTGTCCCTGCCCGAGACTGGGTGCATGGGTCCGGACCCGCGGACCCACCCCCCTAGCGCCGCCCCTGATGGTATTCCTCTAATTCGGTGCTTCCCAAACTGTGGGTCGCGATCCAGAAGTAGGTCGCAGGGCTCAGTCTAGTGGGTGGCGGAGTAGCGCCAGTGTTGTATGAAGTACTCAGTTTGAGTACTCAAGTAAAAGTAAAAGTATTATGTCATTTATTTACTTAAGTAAAAGTAAAAAGTACCTATGAAAATAGTTACTCAAGTAAAAGTAAAAAAGTACTCCCCCAAAAGTTACTTTTTAAGTAAAAAGTAAAAAGTACCGTGATAGACGGAATCGTCAACAGCTCCACATTATCGTGTTAAATCACATTTTTATTAGGGTCTAATCTTTTAAACAACATGCAGTAGCCTCAACAGTCAACACGTACATATATCAGGGCTGGAAAATGTGGTTTTAAAACCTAAGTTTTTTAGGGTTTGAAAAAAACAACTGAAAAAGTCAAAATTTAGGCTTCTAGGGTTTTGTTCTATAAAAAGAAAAATGAAAACTCATATTTAATGTCCTTAAAGTTGTTTACTTTCTGCAGACAGAGAAACATACGTGTGGCACGAAGTTCGAGAAAGGTTTATACTTTATGGGCTTTGACATGTGAGAAGAGTATAGCAAATGGTTAACCTAAAAATCTAAATTTTGTCTTTATAAACCTAGGTTTTTTCCAGCCTTGACACATAGGCCCTATACACCATTAACTTCTACATTAGCAGCGTCAAAAAGTAGCCAGAGCTTGTTCATTCTAACAACCTTGCTTTGGGACTAAGTAAATGCTGGGAATAATTAAACACCGTGTTTGAACAGCAACACAAGTAAATGCAACGAAAGTTGGCGATGAGAAATTTTACTTGTAACGAGACGTGAAAGACATAATGTAACGAAGTAAAAGTACTAACATTTGAATAAAAACTTACTTCGTTACAAGTAAAAAGTACTCTGCAAATTGTGTACTTCGTTACAGTGCGAAGTACTCAGAATTGTACTTAAGTATTGTAACGCGTTACTTCTACTTCGTTACCGCGCAACACTGAGTAGCGCAAAATTAGATTCTAAAATGTCATTTTCTAACCAATGCCACAACGCCACAAACCTTGAAAGTTGCAAGTAGACTTGGGTTCTAAGAAATTTATATGCCTGCAATCCTCTTTACACAGCTTATATTAGACTGGTTAGTGTTTTATGAAACTGTTGTCCAATTTTAGTCGACAATAAATTTGCGGGGTCGCGGCATGTTACATGTAAGCTTAAATAACCTCTGACGTGAGTCGCACAGTTCCAAAAGTTTGGGAAAGGCTGGCCTATAGGCTAATGCTATAGTAGGCCTACTTTTAAAATTTAATCTTATTTCACAATAACGACCATTTTCCTCTGAAACTCCAATAACAATGGGAAATCCCTAAACACGACGGTCAATGGACAAGCGAATCAACAACCTCTGGGTAAGCGATTTTGCCATACTCATAGGATCTTTAAGACGCATAAGAAAGGTATGTTCCTGGCAAAATTCTTAAAACGATAATTTTCAAGAAATTTTAATATTTATTTATCTCCTCTATTCTTAGGCAGAACATGAATAATTCTGCTATATTAGCTACATATTTCATTCGAATTGAATTAAAGATTTTGTTTTGCCATTTATTCAAAACTCAGAAGATTCCTGTCAACAAACGTTCGCCAGATGGCGTCATGCATTTTATATTACGTGCAATTATTAGGGTCGCGGCACATTACAAAACTGCTTAAGTGGGCCGCAGTTCCAAAAAGTATGGGAATCCCTGCTCTAATCGATTCCTTCTCTTGTTCTTCAACATATTCATTAAGCTAAATTGCGGTTCACAGTTTGCACTGAGTGTCAGACATGTTCCTTCTATATTCATTCGATTTGCTAGATCTTGAAACTGTTCAAGAGAAACCGTGAACTCTTAAGAGAAGTTGCTGTTCGTTTTCATTTCAAACATAGACATCTTCTATTATTATTATTCGACTATTTAGGAACGGGGAAGGTACAGAGATTCGGCTCCCCACCATCGACGTCCAAAACCAAAAGCGCTGTACAATCAAAAACACACAGCTAATAAAACTATTTTTTACGATTTTCCATGCATTTTTCATTTTTAGACGCGAGTTTTTCAAAACCTTTGGCTGGCTGAATCGTTTCAGGAGAAAATAGAAAAAACTAGAAAGCGAAGGTGACGACCTCGGGGAGCGCATTCCACAAGAAAAATAGGAAAATGTTTTGCAAAGTTTGTTGATCGAAACCAGCCCCCTTCCGGAAATCCTGGGTCAAAATCTCTCATTTTTAAAGACATTTCTATCGCTGGCTTTCTGTTATTTTAATTGTATTGATATTTGGAACCGCGGTACAAATCATTAAATAAAAGACCTTTTGCCCATAGTCTAGACCACTTTAGTCTTGTATGGAGCGTCCACGTCAATGAATTCTATCAATAAGTAAGCTTACCAGTGGACGTAGCCAAAAAGTTTTCAAAAATCTGTGCCTCCACTTTTTTGCTTTGTGCCGAATGAAAATATTTTTACATGTGTGTGTGCCATGCATTTTTCAGCCAAAGGGGTTTTAACTCCCAGACGCGAGTATTTTGGGGTCAAACCCTTTCTTTTGTTCTGGCTGGCTGTCTTTGGCGATCGAGAAATTATTCTATGAAACTCATTTGTAAAAAAATGAAAAAACAACTTAAAGAATACCTGTCAAAAACTGTCAAACTTTTCAAACCCCTCCTCTATTTTGTTGACGTAACTACTGGACAGCCCCTAACGGGGACAAGAAAAATTTTTAAAATGTTATGCATTTTGGACACAGAATCGAAATAATTGTCCAGCCCCGTTATAATTCGTTAAATTAACTCTTGTAGCCAAAATTGCCACTTAGTTGGAGATCTCTATTTTTCAAATTAGACACATTTCTATCGCTGGTTTTCTAGCTGTTATTTTAATTGTGGATCCATCATTTGGAACCAGTCGCCTGCTTCAGTGACCCAAATCATTAAATAACAAAATGGGGAAAATTAGTGCATTATTGTCTAGACATATCGTGCGTTAGTAGGCCTACCGGACTGTTCGGAGCCGTCTTCAAGTTCGTGACAAATTGTTATGGATATAACTTATAGAGCCTATATATATAGTAAGTATATATATATATATATATATATATATATATATATGAAAACATTGGCCTACTCGGGCTCAAAACCTATTCAGACTGGAATCAGTTTTTGCTTTGTAAACCATCAAGAATTTTTCCTATGGAGATTGTCAACAGATATACGTAGTGTGCCATGAATTTGATTGAAGGAGGGTATAATGTGATTGGGAGGTATAAATCTTTAAAAACTGTGAAAATCTTAGCAAATACATTAAAAATGTTAAGGTAGCCTGATTTGTGGGTGGGTAATATAGCGGCCGTTTTGATACTTCCCAAATTTAGGACCCGCTGGGTTACCCAAATTTTGCCAGGCGATGACCATTTTCCCTTTCTGTTGTTCAGGCCAAAACTAGTGGGGGGAAGGGGAGGATTCTTGCAGAAACACTAAAAAAATCAACTAATGAGGGGTGATGATGACAAAAGCTGTCGTGGTTTGCATAACTTGCTCAAAAGTTCAAGACTTTATCTAGTACACAGGAGGTGCTGAGAGGGTGGGTTCGAGCAGGGGCAGCCTCGAGCACCTGAGCAAATCGTGAAAATCTGCAGAGTAATTTTTTGTCTCGGGGGAGGGGTAGTCTTAGCCGGGTCCTGGTTGTGTAGATTGCATTAGACGGTGCATTGCTAGTATTATCCTAAATTGGGGTTTCTGGGGCTCTGCCCCAGATCCCGACAGCCACTCAACCTGGGGTCCATGCATTTGCAAAAAAATATGCCAGTCCTCACCGTTGTTTTACTATAATTGTCATTCTGCTGGAGTTAAATTAACAATTTCCAGTTTGATTGCCGTAGCATTATTATTTGTAGCAGTTTACATTGTGAATGAAAATAATTTTACCGTTGGGGGGTCGCCATATCATTGGGAATTGAATTAAAGAGGTCGCGGCACTATAAAGGTTGAGAACCGCTGCGTTAGGTGAACTAATGACCTTGAAAGCATTTTTTCGCTTGGGAGGACTTCCGCTATACTGTCTGAAAAATATGCACGAGATCTAAAGGTTTGAAACTAATATTGCCCTTAAATTTTCGGCTGTGGCCAGACCCCGTTCACGGAGCTCACCACGCTTCCTCGAGTCCCCTGGTCGGGACTGGAAATGTCGGTCCGTAGAAGGCTAGAAGCCTTGATGTCCACCCTATTTTGACACCCTGCCCTGGCAACACCAATGAGTAAGCGCAATATGTCGTCTAATAGGTGCATGACAACGGACACAAGGACCAAATAATTTACATAAGAAACTTCGACTTCTTCCACTGATCTCTAACTTGTAGGCCTACATTTCGAATAGCCATATAGGCCTATAATTATACTTGATTAATATTAAAATTGTTATAAAATACTAATGAATTTAGGCCTACACAGAAATTCAAGCATCGCCATTTGACGCAGTTGTGTTGTTTTCCATAGATTAAAAAATTGAAAACTTTATCCGTAAGAGCCGAAATAAACATCATAAACATAAAAATAACACACAGCCAGATAACATGAGCATAATAATAATAATAATAATAATAATAATAATAATAATAATAATAATAATAATAATAATTATTATTATATTATTATAATATTAATAGCGTCTTCTGTTTCTGGTGGCCCTTCGCTCTTTCCCATTTCGTCCATCCAACTGGTTATTTGTTGGCGCAAGCGGCGTATAATAATAATAATAATAATAATAATAATAATAATAATAATAATAATAATAATAATCAGGGCGTTATAAGGTGAAAATGAGGTTTACAAAATTAAAAAACAACTTGGCGCATGATGATGAAGGGAATTGCGTATATTATGATTACGCGTGTGCTTCGTAAAGTTCTTACGGACCAAAGTACGTTAAACCACGCTGCTACGCTCAGCTCTCAGTATCACCCCGCCACCCTCACCCTCCCGGGCCGAGGGAGACGAAGACTCCGCCACGCGAACCGACTTTGCGGTAATCCGCAACCGCACAAACAAACCGCCTGCCCGTAGTTGCAACAAACCGCGAGCCAACTCGTACAAATCCGGCACCAACCATATGTTTCATTTATCCCACGTGCCCCAAAGGACCTTATGTACAAGACAGAGAGAGGCAACCAAGGTCGTCGGTGCTGGAAATCCTTGGCCCCGTCTGACTCCGCCCATATAAAAATGAGCAACCAATGGTCAATATATATATATATATATATATATATATATATATATATATATATATATATATATATGTATATATAATCCGCTGACGAATTGTACTGGGAAACTGTTTTTCTAATTCTCTGCCATACTTTATTACACGCACACATCATTAGTCCTGCGGCAGGAAAGAGCGGCCCTTGAAGCTCCTATACAATAGGTATAACAAAAGCTTTCGACTCGCTGCAGTCGTCGCAATCGGTGTACTCTCTGTAGCCACTTTTCGTCTATTTTATTTATCAAGATCTTTCTATGACGAAACCTACCTGGGATTAGCAGGGCGCCGGCGGCTGTTTCAATCTCTGCCATCCTGCAGAAAGCAGCGGCGTCGGCCATATTGTTTGTCTGGCGGTGGAAACGAGGCGACGACGACGACAGAGGACGTAACCGTCGGGCGGTAGGGAGGAGGAGGAGGAGGAGGCCGTGACCCTCTCTCGTCCGTCGCCGCGTGTAGGAGGAGGCGGAGGAGGGATACCGAGCGCCGCGCCGTCGCCGGTCCCGTCTAAATGTCCAACGGTCCGATTTCTTCGGTCGTTTCTGAAGGAGGATGGCCGCCCGTCGGAAGGGAAAACTGCCGCAGAGGAAGACGTACGACGACCAACGTGAGCCTCCTCCTTTTAAATTAAATTTTCTTACATTACAGTTACACTGCATTACGTTACACTGAACTCATCATTTGTTCTTCAGAATTAATCTTCGTGTGTTCTTCGTATCAACTGCTATTGCCAAGGCCGGCGCGTAGGGCCTGCAATGCCTGCGGCAGCATGAGGCCTCCGGCGTTGGATATTTATGGGATACCGCTTCCATAGCAAAGTATTTTAATTTGAAAAATATAAGATTACTGTGGCAAATCAATAATAGGGCCACAATATCGAAAATTTGCAGGGGCCCCCAATAGTCACGCGACGGCCCTGCTGTTTATGTGTCTACCGGTAAATGCCAAATCTCACGTTTATATAGCGCTTTATGTAAATAACACACTGGTTATAAGTGTAGAGCGCTACGCATACAATGTAATCACCCCATGCGCTGGTTGACATGTGGGATCGAACCCGGGTTGGCGGGTCTTCTAAGACCGAATTGACGCTCACCGAATGAGCCACCGAGGTGACTAACATCTTGTTCGTGAAATTCTTATTTTAAAATTTTCTATTTGCTTAATTAATCTTGGTCAGATTACTGTTAAAGCGTCAAAACTTTCCCCACAGTTGATGTTTACAGGCCATTAGCCGTGGCGGTCACATTAAGTGCTTCATGTGACATAGCAAACAATGTGGTTGTAGTTATTTCTACATTGAGTTTATGATATGCTACCAACCGCTTAGATCAAGCAAGGGCTAGCTATTAGTAAATGCAATTATTAGAGGGATTTCAAAGTAATGTATGCTATTTATAGATTAGAATAATGCCTTATTTTGGTTTTCTTTTACAAAGTTTATGGAAATTTTATAGAATAGTGGTGAAATGCAATGTATGGTTCTTTTACTGAGATCCGGCTCAAATGCATGAAATGGTAGTGTATTTTTTCCTCTGGGTCAAGGGGGAGCAACAGTTGGGAATATTCCGGATCAAGTTATCTGTAAAGCAAAGGGCTTTCAAATTAATTTGTTTTGCCAGCGCTGACTCAATGATTCAGTAATTGGTCACCACCCAGAAATTAGTCTGAGATCATGTTTCAAGACTACACTTCTCATCCTGGCCTTAGAAGCATCTGTTCTGGCTAATTGACCAATTTCTGGCCTTCTCATTTCTTCACACTCCGATGCCCCTCCATTAGATGGTATGGGATTGCAGAGAGCATCATGGCAGGTGGTCAGAAGTTTTTTTGTGCCTGGAGCCAGGGTGTGTCTTATTTAGCATTTTTGTCCCTGAATTTTGACTTGTAGGGCACATATTCTGGTGATTGATTTTAGTCCAATATCATTGGGAGTCAAAAGACCAGTTTAAAACAAAGTGAAATTTAAAGTTATACACTTTTTCAACAAGTTGTAACTGTGCTTTGCTAATTTTAATATGGACAGATAGATAATAGAATCTCAAATGCATGATTTAATGCTGTTAGGTGTTGCAATTTTCAAAAATGTTGTTTGCTGCAAATAATTTGACCATTGGAGACTATTTGAGACAAAGACCATGTCACATTAGACATTTTGCGATTATTAGTGCTCCACTTTAATCACGATTAACGAGTTAAACTGCTAATCACGATTTAAAAAAATTAGTTACGTCATATTTCTCTAAGAGAATCTTTGCTCAAAAAGTGATGACATCGCGAGCTTTTGTTTAGAGTTAACTTTCATGGATGTTGCTTATGGTATATAATGACTGTTATGCGCTGTGTCTTCTGACTTTTATAGATTTACCAGTTAGTCACGTTGCTGGAGTTAATGTTCTGAAATAAAATCTTAACATTTTTCCTAAATCACTGATGGATAAAATATTAGGGAATAAGGATGAGAAAATTAAAAGAGTGAAGTATAACGGGAGACGTCTTTATCTTAGCGGTTACTGTTAAACGGGCAGTTTGTTGTTAAAGACACTGGCACATTAGTTTGTATACTTCATAAATACTTATGATTGTGAATGATGTTGTTAAAAGAAAATGTGATTAATTGCGAGTAAAAAATTAATCGTCGAACAGCTCTACTGATTATAATCACTAGTGCTGTTTGATGATTGCGAGTAATTTTTAAAATTATAGTAAATGATATAATGTAAACCATTACCGGTACCTTATAATCTCCTCCTTTGTGTGGTGTTTGTTTAATCATGCTCTGTTGGCCTGAAATAATTTTTTTTTATACTGTCTGTCATGTCAGTCTTTCTTTTCTGGAGTGAGAGGGAGCCATGGTCACATGCAGAGACTGAAAGGAGACAGCAGAAGAATGGATTGTTTTTCAAAACAGATCCAAAGCTTTACTTGTCATCGGAAGTGTGTAGGAATACTTAACAACAGTCTGCATACTGAGGATTTCTATGGCAGCTGTCTTGCTACTGATAAAAAGCTGCCCGTTTTGGACATTGTCAGGGCCATGTCGTGCACAGTGGTCATGATTAAGCATGCGTTGTCATTTGTTGTTATGGGCTGGTTCTGGTTGGTCATGCTTTGGTGGTGCTCATGTACATTAAGAGTGATGCAGCTTTTTCAGATTATGACTGAAGGGGGGGCTTTGATATTTCTGACAAGTAGTGTGGAGGTCAAATTGCTCCCATGCAGGTCAAACTTTTTGACACTAATTGGTGTAACCGTGTATAACTGTGCTGATCCTTGGTTATTCTTAGATTTTTTGAGAACACTCATTTTTTCCAAGATCACGTTCAAGAAAGACAGGAGTGGAGCAATGTCCTTATTAGATTCTAGTGCTGATAAGACATTACATATAGAAATCAAATCAGAATTAATTGCTTTGTGCAGTTCTGATTGAAAGCACTTTACTTGGCAAAGAATTTTTATCTGGGCCAGTATACGTTATTAATTTCTTTTCTGGCATGGTTTGCATCTGATTCATGCTGCTTAAGGTGTGAATTGAATGCCAGTGATCATTCATAACATGGATGATTTATTTGATAGTTAGCTCTTAGAAACTTCAATGCTTGGTGTGAAAGCTCAAGTTTTAGTTTATTTGGTTTGAAGGGGAGGAGTAAAGTTGAATGAATAAATTCCTCTTAAACTGGAGAAAAGTATAATCTCAGAGAAGATGTGTGTGTGTGTGTGTGTGTATATATGTGTGTGTGTATATATGTATATATATAATGGATGTTTAGCAATGTTTTTATGGAGCTTGGTTCCTATTTATGCCATATTATTTGAACTTCATGATCAGTTGCTGCTGTGGATGAAAGATCTTTTACAAGGAGTCTGAAAGTGGGATTGGTGTATAATTTATCTTTTTATACCCTGGTAAAGAAAAGTCAAGCTCAGAATGTGGCACTGTACCAGAGTTGATCTGAGGTCACCGACGCCTGTCTGGGTTCTCTTTTACTGACCCCATCACTGGGCTGCCTTCAACTCTGTCTTTTGGGACAAGAAGAGCCTGAATAATATAACTGAGCAGGTCTGGTTCTTTTCTCCCCACCCTGAGCCTGTGGTCCACATGTGTCGATTTTTGTGTTTGTGTGCATGTGTGCATGTGTGTGTGTGTGTGTGTGTGTGTGTGCTCTCGCGTCTGTGCATGTGCTTGTGTTGGTTTTTGGTTGAGGGGGATTTGAGCAGGGGAGGGCAGACATAAAGTGAATTATAGTTGATGTTTTTGCTTATGTCTGCTCAGATTTTTTTCAGAAAATGTCAAGCTGTCTCTGTGGTATAATTTACAAGAGACATTTAGTTCTTATTTTAATCGTATATAGTAATTATCATAATAAAATTTGTGGTTGCAGAGGAATAGTGGTAAAGGTTGCATTCGGAGTATAGCAGATTTGAATCTGACCCTAGTCTCACTGCCTAGTGACTTTAGACAAGTTGTTCACCTCTCACTTTTTCAGCATGTAACTTTATTGACTTTGTGAATGACTTACAGTGCATTAACAACCACATATAATACTATTAACTTAACTTCATCAGGAATGGTGTGCATTGGAACATGACTTAGACCATGCACATGAACAGGACAGTCCATAATATCCATCCATTGACACTTGAGCCTCCAAAGACTTGGCACTTCACAACATAAAGAGGTGCTTGTTGCCAATGATGGCTCATGATTGTCCTGTTATCCACTTGAAGTCCTCATTAAACCAAGAGTAGTGCCATAGAAACTAGTCCCTGGAGTGTCTTACTGAGATTAGGGCATAACCAATAATCGTATTGGTTATCGATTTCGGCCAATAAAGGCCAAAAACGAATATATCGGAATTGGCAATATGTGGCTCACCGATTCCAATAAAACCGTGGAGATTAAATGTATATTTCAAAGTAATTTTTAATTTTAAATGTATAGTTCAGTATTTATGATTGGGATTGTCATGTCTCAGATAAAGTTTTTACTTACTTACTTACTTGTTCAATGTGTTGTTCTAACAGCCTTCGGGCGTGTTTTGGGATATTTTCTGGACCAGCGTTTGCGGTATTTTTTAAATAGCATCCGGCAACACTGATTTTAATCGGTATCGGAATCGGCCAATATAAAATCCCAATTTATCGGAATCGGTTATCGGTAAGTTTCTCATATCCGTTATGCTAACTGAGATAGCTCTTAACTATAAATAGATGATCCCAGGTGGGCAGTATGTGATTGGTTGGGGACTAGAGATTTGGCTCCTTCAATTCTACAGACTGATGGTTTGGCCTGATAACAGTGCTTTTCACTATATGTGCCATTCAGAATTCACTAGATCCAAACTTTGCACCAATTTTGACTTGCATCTTCTCATGGGAATCCAACATGAGTTCAATGAGCCACGGAATATTGCATATATTATCCTCATAAGCATCTTGCCTCTGCCTATATTGTTGCATGCTGGATTGCTTCAGTAAAGATTGGTGTTTCAGAAGATGTAATACTGAGAATGTCCTCCAGATTAGCTGCAGATTGCAGATCTAGAGTATACATGACAGTAGGTTTTCTATTAGATTATGGGCACACATCTGAGGCTTGTCTGACTTTAATAAAAGAACTGCAGACAAGGATATGTTGTGGCTGCCAAATCTTCTGTTTTATCTGCTGTCTGTAGTTAGACTTGGCTGTGTCCTGGCTTCAATCTTCTTGCTGCATTAAGGATTACTTACATCATCTGCATTACATCATGATTACCTTGGTTGTGAACTGAGTTTCGGCCATTGCCTTCTGTGTTATTAGGCAAGGTGTTCATCATTTTATAAACTGCAGTTGTGCTACATCATTTTATAAACTGCAATTGTGCTACTAATGATACCCTACTGACAGAAAACTGTGCCAAATTATGTACCATACTCTAGTAAATGAGACTATCATAAATTTAGTGCTCATGGATGAAAGCCAAAGAGTGAAATGTCAGCAACAGTCTTGTTGAACCAGGGATCCCTGAGATTGTGTCTATTACCGGTAGTCACTTCTAGGCCAGAGACCAGGACACAGGAAAGATGAATTGAAGGAATATACTTTGGTTATGGGCAGTGTATCATCTGCCTTGAAGTGTCTGGACTGGATGCACAAACATCTTAGACTTGGCACAAGGACTAAACTGTTTGTTTGTTTCCATCTTTCAGATTCTATAGGATAGCAAAACCTGGACAATGGTTAATTAGGGCTGAAGTTCAAGGCATTCCACATCAAGACACAATGCTGAAGATGTGACACTAATTGGCCAGTCTTCATGGACAATTACCAGGTGTATTCCTAATCTCACCTTGAGCCCCTATTGTCTCAGGCTGTTTCCAAAGTATTACCTGGCTTCTAGATGATGTGCCAGCATCACCAGTGCACTTCTGGCTGTGAGACAGAGATGAAACTCTCTCTTCTCTATGCTGGCAAGCACTGTGATACAATCAGCTATCCAGGGTTCTATATTTTTTGGACGGTGCAGTCTCTTATGGATGGCATGGTCTCTTTTGGATGATGCAGTCTTGTATGGATGATGCAGTCTCTTGTCTTTTGGCTAGTGTGGTCTTTTTGGATGGTGGGGTCTCTTTTGGATGGTGCAGTCTCTTTGGAAGCAGTTGTATTGACCTGTAGGGCTGGTTGTGCAGATTGATGGAACTTCATTTTAAGATTTTATTCTGTTTCGAATAGCAGTTTGTTGCTACAGATGCTAATGCATCATATCATCTGCTGAACTAAATAAACTACAATTTCTTTGTTGGAACAAGGTTTACAGCACTCTTTTAAGATGAGTTATTGGACAGATAAAATTTGTCTGAAGTGCTATGGTGGGTGAAGAGGTATTGTGGTGCTCATTGCTGTATGTCCTGTGGTGAGCACTGGTCAATTTTTAATTGACATGTTATACAACAGACTGCTTGCAAGAGTTTAATAGTTCTGCTGCTTTGTGTGTGTGACGTTTTTATGGTTGTCTAGGTTTCGTTTGCAGTAACTTTGACTTCTATTTTTCATAGGCTAAGTGTGGAAGTAAATTTGAAAGCTTGTGTTGGTCAGAAACCCATTTATTATCCTGTGTTTCAAACATTAAAAAACATTTTGTTGCTCTCTGGTTGATCCTTAATTAGAGAAATTCACTTGTGTTATTTTGTAAATAATAAAATTGGTACCACTGATTTGAAACATCTTTAAAGTCACAATTTTTGAACGAATTTATAGATTAATCAAATAAATTACGGTAACTAAATTGTGCTAATTCCAAATAGGAAGACAAGCCTTGCATTTGGTGGTTTTACATTTTGATTTCAAGGGGTTTAGTTACCACAAAGTGTTAGCTTCTTGAAGCTATCCAGTGTGTACTTTTGTGTGGGATGCATTTTTGACAGTTAAATTCTATGGTACATTGCTATGTATTTTGTTGCACCCACACTAGGTTGGCAGTCTTTGGAATGTCTTTGCTTGAAACATGACTGCCATCATGACACTTGGGCATTCTCAGTCTAGCATTCTGCCAACAAAGATACTTGGCTGCTTAAAATAGTTGTTTGGTCTTTGAAAGCGTTTTTACCAATAGCTAGGCACCCAATGTATTATAGACAGCTTGAAAGAGCTCTGTGATTGCCTGTGCCTGTGTGTGTGTGTCTATGTTTGTGCATGTGTGTGTGTGTGTGTGTGTGTGTGTGTGTGTGTGTGTGTGTGTGTGTGTGTGTGTGTGTGTGTGTGTATATATTCGGCTGTATTTATTTTTGTGTCCTGCTGCTTATGTTTGGACTTGGTGGTCCCAACTGGCCTTGTCTGTCTCTCTCCATGCCCAATCACCGCCCATGGTCTAGCCAGTGATGGATTATTTTACACATTGAAGAGGCATTGGAACTGCTGCTGCTGCTGCTGCTGCTCTGAGGCTTCCTATGAGAACCCGGCTGAGTGCTTATGGACGGTTTGCTGCTGGCTCTGATGTGTGCCTCTGCTGTGGGGATGTTCTTTTTTTAATGAGGCAAGTTCTTTGACTCTGGGGCTGTTTACTGCAGGTCACTTGATCTGCAGGGGTTGAGTAACTTGAGTTGGATCCAAAAAGCTGGTTTGAAGGCTGACTGACTGACTAACTGCTTGAGTATATCAACGGTCAGCAGAGTGCTGCATGCATGACAGGTTGCCGCTGCTGCTGCTGCTGGAGAGGGTGGTGGAGTATAAAGTGGGTGACTTCTGATAATGAATGATGACCTGGTTTTGAAAAAATTATAGACAGACTCTAACCCTGGTTAAATCATTTTAAAAATGTCTGTCTCTGTCTGTCTGTCTGTCTGTCTGTCTGTCTGTCTCTCTCTCTCTCTCTCTCTCTCTCTCTCTCTCTCTATATATATATATATATATATATATATATATATATATATGTATGTATATAATGCCTGAGGCTGAAATGGAGCCAGACCCAAGTTTCATTTAGTGTTGCAGCATTTAGATTAGCTGAAATTTGGCTATAATATTGTCCTCAGATTCGGGTTTAAATAAGTCGAATAATGCAGAGGCCTCACAACTTAATTGAATGGTTTCTTGAAATTACTGCTTGGCTCATAAACCATCTGGAGACAGATCTGTATATTTAAAAATGGAAATGCGTGAAACTAAATCAATTGCCCAGACTGACATTACATTTGATGCAGTTTATGTTCACATTATGTCACTGAACTGATCAGTATTCTGAAAATCAATGCAAAGCCCTGGAATGCAGTCAGCTAAGCTGAAAGGCTTGTCATAGTACAGTCAGTATGAAAATTCAATGGGCCTTGTTCAAAGGAAATATCATTTAATTCTTATTGTTTAAGATGTCTACCTGTTAGTAGAAGGTCTACAAAAGCCTTGTTGGTGTTTGGTGTTTCTGTTAAGTATATTTTAGCTTCCAGACTTGTTGTCAAAGTTCATAGGAAAAACTCCCCTTATTAGAGAAGCCACTTTTATTTTAGCATAGATTTTGGTTCAGTTTTATTATTCCCTTTTGTAATCTGTTTTAAGGAGAATTTTATGATTTTTAATTTGAGTTTCAATTTGTGACATCAATTTTTGACATATATTTTTTATGTGAATATTTCTCAACAACATTAATATATTTATTCTTTTTAAAATAAATATATAATAAAAACAAACATTGCCAGTAATAAATAAGTGTACATTATAATGTTAATAATATAATAATGTAACAATATTGATAATATAAGTCTCTGTTAATATTCTAGTAAAAGTAAGAATATTATAGGACTGAGTCAAGGAAATTTTGTCCAAGGACCAAATGTGTCAGAGAAAAATTCTGGTTATATATATATACATGTTTTCCAATGAGCTGGTGTGATGTCATGCATGCATCAACGAGCAACGTAATTTTTATATGATGAGAAAAACTACTGGAATCAAATGATGTGGAACTTTCAAAAATATGACCATTTATTTGGAGCACAGTTGGTCAGATTTTATGGGACATGGATGGGTGGGGTTAACCTCATATTGGTTGAGTACAAATTCAGTTGAGTTTAGAAAGTTTTGGTTTTTTTGCTGTGTTTGATCCCAGTCTGAGGTTGGCAATTTTTGGGTGAATACCCCAACCAACCTCCCACTGCTCTTTAGGAAGATCAAGTGCAGTGACCAGCAGATGTATTTGATGATTTTTTTCGCATTTTGAAAGCTTTTTATCTTTGATGGTGAGAATTTTGTGTGGTTTCTGGTATCCTGCTGCCTGTGTTTCATATAATTTTGGAAGTACTGATCCATGTTTTGAAAGTCTGTCATTAATTTGGATTTTGAGAGTGTCTGGTGGGTTGGCAGATGTAAGGGAAGGGAACCGTCTTGTCATGTTTGGTGCTATTTCAAGTAGTTCTGAGTCAGCAAGTAGTCAGCTAACATATCTTGTTGGTTGAGAATCATGGAAGCCCAGACTGATGCAGATTGGTACTTGAGAAGAAGAATGATTTTAACAATTTAAATATCTGATTTTAACTATAAATTGGAAATAATTTATCAAGAAATATTTGCTAATTGTAATGAAATTATTCTAGTTTGGGAATCAATTAAAATACCGGTAACCTTAATATTTGAAATATGAATTAATATAATCAGACAGTAATGTTTTCTGGCCTAAAAGACTTATATAATATTACCCTCCGGTCAACTGGTTGCCTGTGTGGCTTCATGGGAATAGATGTACGGGTGGTTGTTCTTAGAAAACCGTGGTTACAGCAACTACCGGGTAGTTCTAAATTCTCAGAAGGTATTCTCTTCTGGTTTTGACTTCACTGCTTCAGAGAATTCCTAGAATCAAGTCCACTAGATCCCGAGATTCGGGATTCGAGATATATGTTTGTAAGATGATCAATTTGCACACAGGTTCATTTAGAAAAGTAGATGTGCCAAATATATACAGTACAGAGGTTTTAGTTCTACAGCGTGCATTTAATTTATTTTACTGTTGAAAATCAATTAAAATAACGAAAGTTAATCCCTTATGGCTACTTCAAGCTAAGACAGATGACATTTTTTGTGAACTTGATGAGGAAGGATGGACTAGAGAACTTGGCAGTGACAGGCATGGTGGAGGGTGAAATATCAGGAGGAAATCAAAGATCAAAATACACAGACAGACTAAGAGATGGACTGGAGATAGACAACAGCATTCAACTCTTGAGGAATACCAGAGATTGTGTGAAAAGTGAAGTCCATGCCCCCCCCCCCCCTGCACAGTAATGCATGGTACTTGAGAAGAAGAATGATTTTAACAATTTAAATATCTGATTTTAATTATTAATTTGAAATAAATTATAAAGAAATATTTGCTAATTATAATTATATAATTTTAGTTTTGGAATCAATTAAAATAATGAAAGACAATGATTTTAATGGTTTATGTGATATATGTATATATAATTATATATATATATATAATTATATATATATTATTTTGACTACTAACTGGAAATAAATTTGCATTAAATATATCTATTAATAACAGTGCCACAATGGTAAACTTCTAAAAACTTCTAAAATCAATTACATATATAATTAATGAAGTAGATAAAATATTTTATGTCCAAAGACTTGATAAAACATGAATTTTACATTACCTGGTAATTTTGGCATGTGTTACATTTAAACTGCACTTTACCGTTTTCTAACGTGATTTTGGACTTTTTGGATATCTATGTTTTTGAAAGATTCTCTATTGATCACATTTTCGATTATTGTTCTCTTATAGAATATTCTAGTACAGGTGCCATTACAATATTACATGCATTTGTGTAACAGGGCTATTAATGTGGGGCAGCTGCTAGTAAACCATACCGGTTATATTGCATAAGAGTTTATATGACTATAGATTACCGAATAGGTACGTTGTACAGGTGCGGCTATTGTTGACTTGACCATTCAGGTGTCTGTTGTGGTGAGAGGAGTGACAATAGTTGGCGGTAACGGTCACACTTAGTTCCGTGAGGCCAAGGGCGTGTGGGGGTGGGTGGTGTGTTCATTATTTGACTGTTGGAGCCCGGGCAGGTGAAGGTTTGGACTTGGGCTGACGTTTTGGGTGATGTTGTAGAGTTTGCAGAGATAATTGTGTTTTGTTGTGTGTGTGTGTGTGTGTGTGTGTGTGTGTGTGTGTGTGTGTGTGTGTGTGTGTGTGTGTGTCGTTCTCGTTCTCAGCGTATGTGTAGCTGTGTCTACTGAACCTCCCCAAGTGCTATTGAGTTCTTTATACCATTATGACCATTATCATCCACTATTCTTTAATATGCCTATATCTGTCCCAAGATGATGCCATTGGAGAATAAAGGATGACTTGTAAGTAGGGTTGTGCTGTGTTCTTAACAAAAGTACTCGGTCTGTTGACAGACATAATGACCCACAGGGCACTAAAGCCTGGATTTACCGTGGCTCCCGGTGCTCTTTGATACCAATTGATCTATCTGTGCGCCATGTTATTCTCAGTTCAAATGCTTTGTTTAGGCCGTTGAACCTTGCAGCCCTCGGGGTTATTATAGTTAAACTGAGCAGGTCAGTTAAAGTCTGGTTGGGGGCCTGGTGGAGTTGTGGCAGGATTCTTGCTTCGCAAGGTAAGCAAGGTAACAGGAGGGTAGCGAGTATAGTGGGTTCTGACCCTAGTTACTGTGCAGGGACTGTAGGCCAGTTGTTCACCTCTGACTTGCTCCCCACTTATGGTTCATGACTTTGTGAATGGCTTAACATGAATTAACAAGCATGTGATGATGATGATGATGATGATGATGATAATGATAACGATAATAATATAATAATAATAATAATAATAATAATAATAATAATAATAATAATAATAATAATAATAATATAATAATAATAGTATAATAATAAATTGATTATAGATCTTAATATGTTAGTGGAGCCTCTTTAATTTTTGTTTCTTAATCACCTCCACATAGTCATTGGACATTGGAAAGACTTTGACTGTTAAGTGTTTTGCCTATTCTCCCATCTACAGTATGCAGTTATTTTCACACATCTGTTGAGAGGAATAGTACTTGTGAGTGTAGATTGTTCAGTGCATGTTCACAGGTGAAGGAGAGTACAGATTTGCAGCACATGTTGTTGTTAACAAGGTAGTTGCTGTTAGCATTCATGCATACTTACTTACTTACTTACTTTGAAGTATGATGCATGTTACCGGTATACAGAGAATTTTAGACTCTAATGATTCACACTCTCAGTGCTATATCATTGCTTTATTCTGTCAAACTGTCGGATATTTTTTAATGGATGCCAGTGAAATTGTAGAGTTTTTATGCAGAGATTGTGCTGTTCTCTGGGGGCAGTTGTGCTATAGTTCTTGAGAGCTTATCTGTGGAGACTGTGGGCAAAGAGATGTTAAGAAATCCCACTGTCTTTGACATTTTATAACTTTGGAGTAATTCTTTATGAGGGTGCTAAATAAATGGCCCATTGCTTTATGTTAAATTTGGTATGAAAAATGCCTATATACATAAATCTGTACTTCTAAGTACTGTATGATTTCTTATATTTATTAGCCTGACTTCTACTGACCTAAGCTTGCAAATCATATAAGTGAGTTTGAAAAATGCTGATAGACTGCTGATGTTTATTCAACAGCTACTGAGATACTTGTGTGTTTGTGTGTGTGTGTGTGTGTGTGTTGACATTTGTTACATTACATTTTGACATGTAAAAGTGTAGAGTTAAAGAGATAGGTCACTTTTGATTATCCACTTGAGCACTGAAACATGACAAAAAGGAAGAGACCAGTCTATTGCATTGGCATTAGAATGACTGCACAGCTTCTGTTATGCTGGAAATATGTTGTGTGAAGAGTGCTGAGTTATTTTTGTTGACTCCCATTAAAAACTGTGTTGAAACTCAGACAGAACTGACACCCATTTACTTACTGTTCAGCAAGTTTTTGCACACTTGTGTGAGAAAGTGCAGTACAATAGTGAAGCATGGGCTTTGACTTTATAGGCTGAAAGAGAATCAGTCAAAGCAAAATTGAGAATGATAAGATGACTATTTTGTGATAGGCATTTGAGTCTGCTTGACATCTGTATAAATAAAAATGTAGCGTAGCTTTGTGTCTTAAGGTTAATCTGCGAAAGTTCTTCACCGATTGCTTTGAAACTTTTAAAAAGCCTTCTGTTCGAATAGGGGTGGTGGGTGGTGGTGGTGGTGGTGTTTTAACGATGTTTTTGCATTAAATTATTTTCTTAAAACAGCATTTCGATTGATTTGTATTCGAATTGAAACCCTTTCAGCAAACGATCCCCGATACTCAGGTTAGGTTGTGTATACACGTATGCGCCCCTGTTAAGCTTGGGTCTGAAATTACTAAACTTATATTTGGAAAACCCTAAAATAATGCTTTTCCCATATATATAGTCATAGGGACAGCCGATTGAAAACAAAAACATCATGTGACCTGTTAAACACAGAAGCACAACTGTAGTCAAATCCTGAAGGCACCTCCAACCACCGAAGGCACCTCCAACAATTAAAATAGGGGGTATTTTTGGAGATCCCAAAGGGACCTCAAACCACTGTTGGAAGTAAGGTAAGGCACCTCCAACCATTAAAATAGAGGGGAGATTTGTTTTGTGTCAAATGCACTTTCAGCATGAGGGAGAAGGAGAGGGATAGGGAAATGGTTAGGGAAAATTATAGGGAAAGAGGAGAAGATGGGGTGGAAGATGCAGAGGGAGGAGGGAGGGAGAGAGAGAGAGAGAGAAGGAGAGGGAGGAACAGGAAGGGGAGAGGAGATGGAAAGGGAGATGGGAGGGAAGTGGGGTTTGGAGGGGTGTATGGGAAAGGACATTTGGAAAAGGAGGTGGGCCAAGGGAGAGGGGTTCGGCCACAGCAATGCATGGCCGGGCAGATAGTGAGGGAACAGGAGATGTCTGATCAATATATTGTTATGAGATCCTCTTCTAATGTATGATTTACATACTTATTATTGCTGATTATTTGCTAGGTGGCTGTTTTCCCAGTAGGTGTGTCTTCTTCCGGTCTTAAGTTCTGATGAAAACTGTTTGAGATCAGTAGTGGAATTTCACACTTTTCTTGTGGGGGGGAGATAATTTTTTGCCAATTTTGGCAAATAGTTGGCAAATTTTGGGCAATTTTTGGATCAGTTTTAGGAAATTTTAGGGTAAATTTGTAAATTTTTTACATTTTTTGGCAAATTTTTGGCAAATTTTGGGCAATTGTTGGCGATTGTTTGCACTTTTCACATTTATTTATTTATTTAATGCATTATACATTATTTTTTCATTGCCTTGGGAGGGCACGGCCCCTTTCCCCTCACAAATGACACCCCTGTTTGAGATTAAAGAATTATTTAAAATCTAAGGCAATCTTATCTCATTCTGCAACATTATTACACTGTGAGCCTTCAACAATATTTAGACAACTAGGTGGTGTGTGGACCAGTGGTTAATGAACTCGACTGCCAGCCATAGATGGAATTCAAACATGGTAGACATTTTTTGGTTTTTTCTTCCCTAGGTGCCCATTACTCTGTAAACTGATGATGCTCAGGGTACTTGTGGGTAGAGCAATGATGCCACGAAACATTGAGGGTGCTAACCCTTTTAATTCACCTGTGGGCTTTAAGCCTGTATAAGGAGTTACCCATTTTTATGTCAATAATATGTTGCTAATAATTGTGGAGAAGTGGATAGCTGGACACAACTGGAGGACGAAGACCTGACCTGACCTGAATATGTTTATTAATCTATTTATTAAATATCTGTCTTTTGGTGGAACATAGGCAGCAAGCTTTTTCAACAGTGAGATGAAGCTGCAAGATGTATAGAGTGGATTCAGAATGATGAATCTAGAATCAGTGCTGCAATGTTCATTGCAAATCAATGAGTATGTGCATACTCCTTCGAAGCTGACTGAGTTGGATTTCTTTGTTATACTATTACATTGTTGGCTTAAAGGACATTCTTGTATTTTTGTAAATTGTGCTTATGTGGTTACCGTACTCAACTTGTGACATCATTACATACCCTTTGTAGAGCGCCTTTGTCTTTGGCCCCGCAATGCTTACGGGCTATATATAAAGAGTCCAGTACATACATACATACATACATGCATACATACATACATACATACATACATACATGATTTTGTTTCACATGTCTTTTTGTAAATGAAGCATTGTCTCAATACTTGTGTGCCACAAGAATGGTTTATAATACATGTAACTGTGTGTTTCAACCCAGCATAACTTGTTGACATCATCTGCTTCCAGAATTTAATCTTATTTATAATTTTTCTTGTTGTGCATACAGTATGTTAAGTGAGTTTGGCGTTCAGAAACAGCTATGGAGAAAATCTGCATTAAATTAATTATTGCTTGACTTACCGATACCCAGTATGTGTACTGGTGACTTTTAGCCAGATTTATGATGCATCTCACATCTAAATGTCAAGTGCATTTTCAAAATTGTATGGTGATGTACATTGATATCTTGCTGACTTTTGTATGCTTTGCTGACTCAGCACATGAAATTGTTAGATTTAACTTATTATAATATTAATAATTATTATTAGGCAGTATCAGTAATTTTTATAAAAATAATAATAATAATAATAATAATAATAATAATAATTATTATTATTATTATTATTAGCAGTAACTATTCACATACATGGATGGTATCTGTTTTGAATCAAAACAGTTGTGTTTTCAGTTCATGCCTTTTGACCCTGGGTAAGGTAGGTCACTGCATAGGTTCAGTATCCCTGTTGAAGAGCTGAGGTGTTCAGAGCATTGGCTGAATGGGACAGTTAGTACTGTGAGTTTGATGATGATGAAGCTGCAAGATGTATTTAACAAATTTTTATTTTTAGAACTCTGCATGTGCAATCTGCAGAATCAGTTTATTCAATTTTTAGCTTTTTTGCACATTTTGGCATTTTCTTAATATAGGCATAGATTTACAGGGGATCACCGCCTGTCTGGATTAGAAACTGTAACGGCTGACTGTTAATTACGAGCATTGGCTGAATGCCATGGGATGAGGACATTTACTAGTTATCATGGACAGTATCAGTATTGTTTGATGTGATGATGCTGTGTAGGTATTCTTGTTTTTCCGCATGTAGAGCATTTAGTAACCCTGTAGGTTATTCGTTAAGTAGGTATGGGTGTAATTAATACACTGTGCTTGACTTAACCATGCGCAGTACTTTTACTGCCTAGTATTTTCTTTTCCTGTTTTTTAACTCTCATTTTTTTGCATGTGGCAATTAATTTGCATTGCTTGAAGTCATAAACGGAAAAAATGAAACGGAAAAATGCGACATCGATGAAATGATTAAAATTCTCTTTTTTTAGCTATTGATGTGTGGCCACACTACGAGAAGTGCTTTTTCAGCTGAGTGCTGATGCTATCATCTTTTTGTTTATGGACTTAAACTTTAATTATATTACACTGGTCAACAAGGTTTTTGTTTCATTTTTCTGGTGTTCCAGGTTTTTGTCATGCTGATTACAGGAATAATTTTGCTATTTTCCTTCAATAAGTTTTTGAGAAAAAGCATTATAAATTTTAAAATTATAAGAATTTTAACAACGCCTGTCAGAGTTATTGAGTTATGGGTATTCAGGTTAGGCAAGAATCTTATGTGACCACCATAACAGATGTAATATGCACTGCTGGCTCATTAACTACATGGATTTTGAAAATTAGTATAATTAGGCATGTCCAGACATGCCCAGACATGTCTTCAAGACTACATGCCTAGCATGTTTGTTGCTATGGTTACGCAGTCCTATATACCAAGCAGCACTGGGGCTGCAGTCTTTCTATTTGATGAGATATAACTGTTTAGTTAAAGGATGTGAATTGAATTTATTAACTAATTTAATTAAAGTTTCTGAAATTTCACGTCACGTCAGTATCAGCAGTGACACGTTCTGCTACATCTGTGGAGAGTTTACGTTGAAATCACAGAAGTTGATAAATCATAAAGAAAGGATATGATGATGCTTTGGATGCAAAATTGGCGACCAGGACAAAGTATGGGCTTGTTTTTTGTTCATCTTGTGCTACCAGTCTGCGAGAGTTGGCTTGCAGGTAACCCCATCCATGTTATTACCAATGATATGGAGGGAACGGAATAATCATGGGATTGCTATTTCTGTATGACGAATACAGGATTTTCTTCAAAGAATAGGAAGTCTATTGAGTATCCTAACCTTGCCTCGACAATGAGACCAGTTCCAGCCATGAGAGTCTTCCTGTTCCAACCCCCTCCCGAGTTTTGGACACTGGAGGACGAGGACTGCATGCAGAGACAGATGAAATGCTGCAGATAGTTGATGATTCAGCTTTTCCCAGAGTTTGAGCCATCGTCCAGCATGTTGCCTGGAAGCCTTGTATTTTTCTGGGCAACTGTGGCTTGTTGAATTTGCAATCTGCTTGAAGTCATAAACAATGAAAAAACATGTCACTGAAGAAAAACTTCCTTCATTCATCGATTCTTCCCGAAATGATTAAAATTAAAAGATTTCACAAATATCTTTCCAAACGCTACCAGGGAAAGTAGTCAGAACTCGTGGAGACTATGTTGGTCACTGACTACGAGAAGGACAGTGACTACAAATGGAGGAAAACATTTCTAATTTTCTCATGTCTTGTCATTATTGCAGATCTGAGTGCTGATGTTGTACTAAATGCTAAATCTTTTTAAAAACCTTGATGGATACTTAAACTTTTTGTGTTCAATTCAAAATAATTTCACCAAAATTTGTAGAAAACAAAAACTTGAAAAATTTGTTGACAGTGTTACCATTAACAGAACATTTATAATTTAGAAGCAAAAACGCAGTAGTATATTACGATAAGTGTTTTTGTTAACTTATGTTAACGGCTTACTGCGGGGACGATGAGGGGACGGAAAAAGCTGGTGTGGGGAGGGGATGGGGACAAAAGCTGCAGTGATGGGAACGGGAAGAAGCAATGTGGTGATGGGATGGGGACGGGGATAACTGTTTGGGCGCAGAGTGGGGACGGGGATAAAAGTTGTACCAGTGTCCCTCTCTCTAGTCTGGATGACCTTTCTTGCTTGTCAGCCCTTTTCAACTGAAAAACACCTCAACTTCCGCAAATATGCGGCACATAAATGGGAATTTTCCGCATTTCCCTGCATATTTAGGACCTCCGAGTCCCGCATATTTCCTGAAAAATTGCAGCATCAAACTCACTGCCCCAGACAGTCTTCAGTCTTTGTCTAACTGCATTGCCATCCACAACCTAACCTCCTAATGTACTTGTTCACAGCTGAGTTGACTGAGTGACAGGTGGGGGGGTGCAGAATCAGCTGGAGAATGACTGCTATGTCTGAGATTTGAAGCCTGGACCTCATGACTGGAGAATCTGCTTGTTAACCACTGTGGTTGCAATGCTGAGAGTGCCGTCGAGAATCATGGTACTTTATTTGGCATGCCTGTGTTATGCTGTGCGTTTTGTTGCATACATTAGTATGATCTGTGGCTGTGACATTCCATGCTCTGAGCCCTGTATATGCGCACGTTGTGCTTCTTCCCATTTCACGTTTTTAACCCTTAACCTCTGGAACCGAATATACAGTACTTGGCTACGCTGTGAATACACGGTATACTTGGTTGCATTGCGTACTGGTGGTTTAAGGGTTAAAGGATGTTTTAAATGACTGGATGTGCAATTTTGCTGTTGTAATATTTCAGAGGAGGATCAGAATGACCTGCTGACGTGTGGAGAGTGCCTGAAGGAGTTCCTTTTGAAGGACATTCTTAGATTCATTAGACACAAAGTCGATTGCTGCAGAAGAAGAGAGAATGACGAAACGTCGTCCGCGGCGAGCGACGCGACGATGGCGGCGGCCACTGCAGCGGACCGACGAGAGCCGCCGCTTCTTCCGAGCCCGGTATTTCCCGTCGTCTGCCGACGTCGCGCGAATCCGGCGACAGACATTCGCCGACGAACCCGCGTGCTTGCGATTCTTCGCTTCCGGACGATCTGCCATCGCCAGTTCTGTCGAGAGAAGCGAAGAGAACCGACGAAGAGACATCAGACTTGTTCTGCTGTCCAGACGGAAGATGCGAGTCGGATCTTGGGAAAAGCACTCTCCGTACGGACGCCTCGTCTAATACGGTCTCTTCGGGTATATATTCTTGCGATGATTCTGTGGCAGTGTTAATTTGACACTGATGATTATGAACAAATATAAATCTTGCACTCTTTGAAATATTTATAACTTTATAATCCATTAGTATTGAAATGTGTGTCACAGAACTACGATTGCTAGAATTATGTAATGCTAAAATGATTTAACAAGCAATCATAGGTGGCAGTACAGAGTTGAGAACTCTTCCTGCTAGTAAAATCTTTGCTATAGGTATTACAAAGTGTATGTTGTGTTTATACTGTTTCAAGAGACTACTTTCTAAGTGTACAAGCCTGGCACCTTACAAAGCAATGCATATTGCATATTTTTGCCATAGAAATACTGATGAAGCATTTGTTGGTTTTGTGTTTTTGTTTCTACAGAACCACTGAAGTTGCTTTGTGGAATATGCATGTTTGAGCAGTGTTCTGCCTGGGAGCTTCTCAAGCACGTCAAGGCGGAACACGGTCTGCACGTGTACAACGACCGAGACGCAATCAAAGTCGAAACGGAGGACGCGGAGCTGCCGCATCTGCGACGCAACAGGGTAACCGAACGGCAAGCAATTCATGGCGAAGGGTCCTGAGGGCGACAGGCAGGTGGTCCAGAATGAGAAGCACAGGCCACCGGTGTCTTCCTTGACCTCCTGCGCTACGAAGAGCATCAGAAAGCCAGTGATGTCGTCCGAAGCTGAAGACAACTTCAGCGCACCGTCTGGTTCCAGCCTGCCAAACTCTAACAGTTCGGAGCCATTGTTTGGGGAATTTCCACTGCATCCTGCTTTCACTCGACCCGACGGCGGCGGCGGGTCGGCGGGGTTGGATTCCTGCTCGTTGCGTCTTCGACGGCTGGCCGGCTATCGCACTTCTTCGAGCCCCGCGCTCGACTGTCCCGCCAAGTCGCCTTTCTCCGCGTCGTCGTCTTCTGCCCACTCGATGTTCTTTCCGTGGCCGCCGCACATTCTGCCGTGGTTGAACAAGAACCATTCGGAGGCGCTGGCGGACTCGTCGACGCTGAACCAGTGTCGCTTTTGCGGCAAGCGCTTCAAGTACCAGAGCAGCCTGCTTATTCACTGTCACCAGTTTCACCTTTCGGAGATCTCTGCGGAGGCCCTGTCTTCTGCTTCTTCGAATTATGGCCATGACCTGGATGCAAAGAGCAAGGAAGACGACGGAAGGCCGTTCTACGTCCGTCTGCCAACTTCTGCGGGCGGCAATGCCGTTGACCGTAACAAAACAAGTTCTGCACGAAGCAGCCCAGATTCTGATCACTCTGTAGAGGACGAAGTCTTTGGCAGCCGGAGCGAGGACGATCACAGCGTTCACAGCGTAAATGGCGACGATGGTGATGATGATGATGATGATGACGATGACGAGGATGATCACCAGGAGGCATTTTGGAAAGCTCGTCTCCTGTCCGGAGGTCGTCACCGTCGTCTCTCGGGGTTGGGCAGTCCCTGCGCACCGCAGAGAAAGATGGCGCTGAGAAGCGCCGGCGTTTCGAGCGCTCAGGGTACGAGGAACGAGGATGTGCCGACCGATCTGAGCAGAAAATCGGAGATCGGGTCGGTCGGTCCCAGGTCGTCCAGCAATATCCAGGCCGCCGAATTGAAGGCGAAGGGACATCATAGCATGACCGATGAAGTTGTCATGCATATTCTGAAGAACACCGCCTGTGCGACGTTAAGTCATACAAGGATGCCTACCAACAGGCGCTTGCCGAAGAACAGAGAGCAGCCGAGACCAGAGGCGGCCTCCTCGAGACAGGCACCAGAGAAACCGTTCACAAGTCCGGCTTAGATTCCGCTTCAAAGGCGGACGTGCTACACGGCTTTTCAGAAAACCATCTAAAGAGATTGAAGCTGGACTGCGACGCAAACAGCGCTTCAGCTTCGGGCATGATGGCCAGCGCCATTCAGAATTTTGCTCAGCCGTACATGTACCCGCACGCTCTCATCTATCCGCGCGGATTCTGCGTAACGCCGTCGGGTGTGCTGCCTCCGGAGGCGTACAAGCCGGTTTCTGCAGGTAGGGAGGACGCCGCGACGGTCCCTGCGGCAAGGACAGCGGGTGGCTCGGCCTCGGTTAAAAGTGCCTTGAAACCAGATAGCGCCTCACCTTTATTGCTCAGTTCTGGCGGCAACAAACAACAACAGCAGAGTTCAGGATGGCGTCAAAGTGCCGGGCGACGTGGCAGTCGTGCCGGTCCGGCGTCGCAACGACACGTGCGAGTACTGCGGGAAGGTGTTCAAGAACTGCAGCAACCTCACGGTGCACCGTCGTTCGCACACCGGCGAGAAGCCATATCAGTGCAGCGTCTGCAGCTACGCCTGCGCCCAGTCGAGCAAACTGACGCGCCACATGAAGACCCACGGACGGGCGGGGCGCGAGCTGTACCGCTGCAAGGTCTGCCAGTCGTCGTTCTCTCTTCTCGCGCTTCTCGAGAGACACTCGCGCAAATGTCAGGGTAACACGAGACCACGGGAATCGGCGCCGAGTTGGTCTCCCGCGGCTACTTTTTCGTCGGCTGCCGCGCCGTCGGCCTTCGCGCAGGGTTTGGCAGCGGCATCCACACCGCAGGTGCTGCCGGTGCCACCGTCTCTGAAATTGGAAGGTCCGGAAGCTGTTCCGTCGTCAGCATCGGCAACAATTAGTTTCTGAACAAGGAAAGAGACTAATGTTTTATATTTTAGTGTTTGAGACGTATTTTCTTTTCAGATTAACTGTTCACGTTTTTGTTAATTTCTTGTTGCAGTTCATCGTTCGTTGTTTGTCTTGTTCATAGTCTGCTGGAACAGCCGCGAGTCTAACTCGTGCATCAAGAATTGCATTCAGCAGCTATGCAGTTACAGCGGTATGCGTTTGCCAGTAGCTTATTTTACATTCATCAAGCTTGTAACTTACACACTATTATCGCTTCTTTTCTTAATCAGTTTTGACTGTGTTGAAGGTATTTGCAAATACGACAAATTATGCAAAAACCTTGGATGCAATATTATTAATACATATGTGCAGAATTTTGGTATAACCTGTATATGTGTATTTATATATACATATGTGCATGAATTGATGTGCCTTTATTCTTGTGTGTAGTTTATTCGTTTCATCAGCCTAAGACAGATCATGTATGTTTGCCTACTATGTGCATGTTGTCTTAATGAATGGCTGTAAAAGTATACATCAATAACATTCTAGCAAAGAGTAAGATTGAATAGGGACAGTTTGGCGCATATTCTGTCAACTGTACGTTGTGTTTGTTGTCCACAATTAAATTGTTTGGCAATAGTTTTGTCACTTGAAGGTGGCAGCATCGAAGAGAGCGGCTATGCGAGGTTGCACGGATCTTGCATCTACCAAGCGTACGTTTTATGAGGAAACAGTGTTTGCAGTGCAGGGGGAAAGTATATTACACTTCATGCGGTGATTTGTATGATTGTATTAAATGACCTTTTTATGATGGAACCAACTTGCACCAGTTTTCTGTTTGATTCTCAAATTTGCCTATTTTGCTGTTCGAAATTTCGTGAATTGTTTTGCCTTGTTGGAATTTTTATTACTACCATTTTGAATTTCTTTTGTTGGCAATTTGCATTTTATTCAGATGCAAATACTGTACATTTATTGTCCCCGCGTACTACTTATGTTTATGCATTTTGTCCTGAAGTAACAGATACAATGCATATTTTTTTCTAAAAATTGTTCATGTACATATTTGTGGCTACAGCTTGTAAAGTTTAAGTTCTGTTGTATGGCTTTAGTAGCGATGGTACTTTGAGGTTATAACTCACAATTTGCATTAGGAAAATTTAGGTTTGTTTTGACTTTTACACAATAGTGAAATGTGTTGGATGTGATCCCAGATTCTCTGTTGCATTCATTTACCATTGCACTTGATTTTAATATGTTGTTGTAATCATTTTATTGCAGTAGACCGCATATACCTTAAAGCCTTGTTAGTGTATATCACAACAGATTTAGAATTTTTGTTATTTTGCTGTTTTGAAAGTTTTTAATCTCTATTGCTTTTATGCAAACCATGAACCCTTCTTCCTCTGTCAATTAAATTGGTTTTTTGTTTGTGCATTTTGTGATTAGGTTTTTATGTTACTATTATTATTGCATGGTTGTTGATGCATATTAAGTCATTCACAAAGTGAACAATCGTAAACGCGGAGCAAGTCAAGGGTGAACAACTTACCAAACTCTGCTACGCAGCGGCTGGGGTCAGATTTGAACCTGTTACCCACAGGTTGAGTGGCAAGAATCTTACCACTACTCCACTGTGCCCCTAATCATGTCTTAAGGATACTTTGCCATGTCAGAAGTTGTTAAAGCTGCTAGGGTAGTAATATAGAGCTCTAGAACTAACTAATCCCTGTGAAATAAAAATGAAATTTTTGCAACAATTTTAGGCATTGAAAATTAGTGATGCTAGTTTAGATTACGTTGTCTATTTTTAGTTTATCGGGGATTTTATGTAGCTCTAAGCATTTTTCTATGTGAAGGAATTTTCTAATTTGGCTGCACTAGACTTTTTATGGGAGTTTTAATTGATCACTATTTTGATAGTAGTGTTAAACTTTGCTAATCTGTGTTCGTAATAAATATTTGCTGCCTAAGAGTTTTGCTTTTATAAATACAAAGTACTGTATTTTGCTACAATGTAGGAAAAGTTCTTGAATTTTCTGCAATACTTTAAATACTATGTGGTTGGGTGTTTCTGTTGGGTATTATCATTTTACTATTTTCCTTTCTATGATGTTCGAAATGATATAACCTTTTGAATGTGATTCTGAATTATTTTGTGTCAGTTTTTGATTTGCTTAGCCGATCAGAATGAGATTTTAGCCAATTTTCTATACTGAATTATTGTTATTTGGGTTATTTAAGTCGAGATTTTGCTTGTATATTGTGTGGCATTGTACAGCCAAAGAAATTCGTTGCTTATGACAATCTTTAGGAAATTTGGAGTCCATTTGTTCAGAATTTATTGTTGGCTAGATTGACTATTTTTCTCTTTGTGTTTTTAACGAAGCAGTTGTATTTTCATGTCCATGTTATACCGTTTTAATGTAGGAAGCTTCAATAAGATGGATGGGGATGTTGATTTTGATGTAGATAGTAGAGAATCATTGACATGTTATGGTTTTTCTGATGGCATCAATAAGAAATCCTGTGTAATTTATTTGCTTTCTGTTATTCTTAAAGGTGAAGTGGTCACAATTGCAATCTATTAGTTTATTCCTTTTCAGATTTGAAATCTTGGCATTGTGCAGCTTAGTAGATTTATTTGTAAGAATCACTCTTTTAACAAATGATTTGCAGTCTCTGTTGTGAAATCCCCCTCTGTGCAATATAACAAATAATAATAATAATAATAATCCCCACCCAACCGCATTCAACTTGTTCATGATTAATATTGCATGAGATAACATTTTGCGAGCCCTCCGTGGCCCCCTACAGATCGCTGGGGCCCTGGGCAGATCGCTGGGGCCCTGATAATGGGCATTTGCCCTAATATAGTACCGGTAATAGTACTACCTCATAATAATGATTATAAAATAATTGATGGGACCTAATTAATTATCAGTAATTAGCATAATAGTAATAATAATGATAATAAAACCAGGTTTTAAGTGTTTCAGTAATAGTACTACTGATAATTGATTTGGTAATAATGATAATAATATAGTACCGTAAACATAATAATGATTATAAAATAATTGATGGTGCAGTAATGTTTACTAATTAATTATCAGTAATTAGCTATTAATAGTGATGATAAATAATGATAATTAAAACCAGGTTTTAAGTGTTTCAGTGGGATCGTAACCTGTATGTACCTCCTGTGTGCATGCATTTAATTGATTTGGTTGCAGGTTTCATGGCTAGGAATATTATTTTTTGATGTCTTGATAGATAAGCGAGTGCCTTGTGAGATTTATAAAATGGTCTGGAATGCTTTTTTTTGTTAGCCAGAGTAAGTGTCCATCCTTTTGCTACAGTGTCCAAGGATCTTTTGACACTGGGATTTGGCCTAGACCAACTTTTGGAAGCATTTAAGATGATCTTTTAAGATATATATATATATATATATATATATATATATATATATATATATATATATATATATATTTTAGTATTTTAGTATGCACAAGTGTAATGTGATGCTTATTAATATTAGAAGGAGTGCTTTACAATTCTGTTTTTGTTGTTGTTGACTTTTGCCCTGAAGAAATGTGCAGTGCCTTTGGAAATGCAGATCTTAAAGGACGGTTGATGGATATGTCTTTTGATGTTGTCAAATGGAAGAAACTTCTAGTCATGAACTGATTTTGGATCTGGGGAAATTCAAAGACTGTATTTTTAAATATTGTTGTCTCTTTATGTGGCTGTTGTTAACTGGCTAAGTTACCTCTGCTGTAGAATATCTCATCAATCAGTCCCATTTATGATGGGAGGTTGATCGCCGAGGATAGCGTAGAGAATTTAGTCTAGAGTTTCCATGACAAACTTTGAAAACTTTCAGGGAGCCATGCTCTTTTTCTTACTGACGACTATGCTGCCAAATTTATTATCAAAACCTGCGGGAGATTACATTTTTGAAGCAATATCGTGTTTTTAAATATTGATTCTTATTGGTTGATTTTCGATCAACGTTGCATACTGTGAAATATTATGTAATATATTTGTATGCTAATTCCATTTTGGTTTTTATGTGTGCCACCAGTTTGTGAGCTCCACGTTTATGATTACTCTTTTTAAGGTTTGCGTTATGTTCTGTGCCTTACTACAAAATATAGTTTCAAACTCTTTTGTGCGACCAATTGCTCAGAGAGTTTTTGAAATTTGCTCTGAAATTTTTACTTAGAGTTAACTAGCAGGCTAGATTAGTAGTTGAAATATGTTCTTGATTACGGTAACTTTGCTTGGCAGTGTTTTCATAAAATGCTCTGAACTGCATCTGTACTTTTACCTTACATTTAAACTGTGTTGCTCATTTCTTTGATTGGTTGCAAGACATGATGCAGTTACACTGTGAATTTGAATTAATCTGATCATTCATTAATGCCTGTCTGAAACTTGCAATGTCGCTAGCTGCAATAATTTTGTGAAGATGTGAAAGGGTTGCCACAACGCGTTTTATAGAAAATCAGTGTCCGGTGTTTTTATGGCGCGCACTTCGTATAGCGGTGATATCAGGTGGTTTGTTTTATGCAACTGGAGATATACTGTATCTTTCGTTCATTGTTTGATGTAATTGTGACAAATTTTTGGCAAGCTTATCAATTGATTAGGCTATGATCTACCAGGTATCTTTCTTCATTTTGAAAAAAATTCATGATTTTGACCGGTAGACCGTGTAGAGTGTAGATTGAGGTCCTGTCTTTAAGTAAATTTTTGTTTTTTTAGAGATTCCTGTGTTTTGGTCAATGGTAATTTTTACCTTTTAAAATTGTTTTAATTCTTATACCGGTTACATTGACAATGTTGACAGCTGAATTCATTTGTTATGATTGATTATGATGCAATTAGGTTGTTTTCTGGAATTTTTATCATTTTATGATTTTTTTTTATTAGTTACATGTGAAGGGTTTTGATTGTAGCTGTTAAATGGTATGATTAGTTGTTTTTTTAAGATAACTTAGTATTGTTGATGCGCAGCTTGTATAGACAAACCGGCTGGTTAGCTCTAATGCAGTTATCTATTTTTCAGCACAGCTTAAGCCACTTAAATCTTTGCAGCTAGGGCATCAGTAAGGTCGATAAAGGTTGTCGTTGTCTTTTTTTATTACTTTCAGGCAGAAATTGTTTGAATCTCAGAATTTTCTTCTGATTTCACGGAGTAGTTTTTACAGAGGTGTTACTACCTGAATAGTTTATGTGGACTTGAAGAAGAGTTGTTTTTTGTAAAATTCATGATGTGTGATATCTGTCACAATGCAAATTTTGCCATGGCTGGATGCTTTGGGGTGAGAGGAAGGACAGCATCTCACAATACTAAGAATACCCATGCCTACTCCATACCTGCCTGGGTTTTTTTGGCTGTTGTCATTGTATACATTTCCAAAAACATGGTGTCTAGTAGACCTCCCCGATCTGTAAACCAGGTTTACACCACTGGGGTTATGCAAGTCAACTTATCAAACAGTTTGTTGCATAATTTTATATGCTTTTGTCAATGCTATATTCTAACAATAATGACTTCATGGTCACAATTGTTTGGTTTCTATTAGTGAAATAATTTTACTGAGAGACATTTTTTGTGATGTGAGAAATGTTGTGAGAAATGTTTTGAAAAATTGCGTTTAAATTCCACCTTTAGTATTCCATTATTATTTATTTGGAGTGTAGATGTGACATTTCAGTTTGAACATTTGTTGCAAATTTACAGATTCGTTATGAAGAGACCGATGTATTATTGTTGGTCTATGACGTGTTTATTGACTTTCCACATTTTGATCCTGCTTCAGAACTACAAAGTTATGCAGAATATGTTTTACGAAATTATTACCTGTAATAGCAAATCACTTTTTCTCATATTTTTATTATATTATTATTATTATTATTTTTGCATGATTGATAGCACACATTAAGTCATTCACAGAGTGAAGAATTGCAAGTACAGAGTGATTAAGGGGGGTGAACAACTTGCTCAAGGTCGCTACGCAGTGGATAGGAAGAGATTCGAACCTGCTGCCCTCTGGTTGCATGCCCAAAATCCTACTGCTACTCCATCACACCCCCAAATAATATTACTTCTTTAGCCATGCTTGAAGGCCTTGTGTATGACTTTTGTTTAATGATGACATCATTATGTGTGTGTGTGTGTGTGTGTGTGTGTGTGTGTGTGTGTGTGATGTATAATGATTAGACAGTTGTTCATCACCTATACAGGCTTGTCGATTTTTAACCCCAGATTTCCAGAACTTGAGGTTGAAAATTTGTTACTGCTTTGCAGTTATTCTCTTCAGTTGGTTTAAGGCTTGCATATGCAATGACAGAATCTAAGTAAGCTACCGGTTCATTTGAAACGGATGCTTCTGTGCAGTGGCTTTCTACTTGGAAATGTCCAGTTTTCTTGATGGATTTTCCAACATTTGTGTAGTGGAAAAGACCCTTGTTTTTCATTTATTCCATTATCCTCTTGTAATACTTCTTTATCTTTTTAGTCTCTAAATCTGGTTCTTCTGTGTATTATTGGATTGTACATTGCACATTAAGCATGTGATAATGTGAAGGAACCATCCCCACATAATATTTGGACTTTGATTAATTAATAAGTCATATGGAAATTTTAAGTTGGAATTTAAATGGATCATGTGTGTGTGTGTATGTTGTTTTCTTTTGAATAGACTATCCGGTTTTAGGTTTTGGATTATTTCCCCAAAGATTGCTAGTGAATTGCCCATAGTCTGTCCCAGGGCATAGCCAGGATTTTCAGAAGGGCGGTTTGATTTTGACCGTGACCAACTTTGGAAAAATCCTCACAAGCAAAAAAAAGATCTTCGCCTCTTACTTAAACCTTTGCCGTCTGTAGCCAGGGATTTTGACCCCCAAAGCCAAAGACGCGTAAAAAATAAAAAATGCACGGAAACAAACTCCCTTGGCTATGCCACTGATCTATCCAGTCATAATGACTATAATTAAACTTGCTTGCAATTTTTTTATTATAACTCTTTGGAATGCCTTTGATTTTGTAACTTAATACCACTCGCAGAGTTATTTTATTTCTCAGTTTCTAGTTTTACAACTACTGTCATTCAGAATAAATTGGTCATATTTCAACGTAAGGCATTATTATTTAAACTTTCTTTTACGTTAACTGAGTGCACGATTATCATCGACTGTGTCTCTTATCTTGTATTTTATTTGACATCCAGGTGTTCAGCTGGGATCATGTTGAATTTTGATTTACTTTTTGTGTAGTAACACATATGGAACATGTCCTGTTGGGTTATCGTCTTTTATTTGGGTTTACTATTTGCACTGGAGAGTATGTGCTTTATTTATGATGCAATGGAAAACTACCAGCTTTAAATAGAAGGAGAAACAGCCAGTTTGAAGTTTTGCAGGGTAAGCAGGTTTTTATCAATAATATTTTGAGTAGAGTGATGTGAAAGAGGAGATTTACAGTGTAACAGGAGATGTGCTGGGGGCTTGAGACGTTCTGGAAATTGTTTATATATATATATATATATATATATATATATATATATTATATATATATATATATATATATATTATATATATAAATATACCAGTATATATTGTTCCATTGGGTATGATTCATTTTTGTGATGGGTGTTTCTGTTGGCTCCTAGAGCTAGTAGCAAGTGGAAGATTTATTGGCACAGTCTTGCACTGGTTTGTGTTATGAAATTTTAAAGTTTTAAATAGATGGCCCTTGTTTTATGCAGTTAAGCTGCCATTTTTAAAGTGTTATAAACTCACATAAAAATTATGTATACACAGCCCAAGTTAGAG
The DNA here is from genome assembly GCA_018105865.1 of Metaphire vulgaris. Lineage (NCBI taxonomy): Eukaryota > Metazoa > Annelida > Clitellata > Crassiclitellata > Megascolecidae > Metaphire > Metaphire vulgaris. Next base: position 4,311,191 of record CM030840.1, read on the forward strand.
AATAGTTTTGTGAACAGTTCATCTTTAGCTGTGGTATATGTGAATGCATGTTTATCCCACACACTAAAGATGAATGTTTTCTTCTAGTATCAATTTGTCATCAGTTAATTTCTGGAAGGTTTGACAAGGTTGATTGATGCTGTTTTCATCAATTTATAATTTGCCCCAAGGAAGCCAGTAGTGCAAGGCACTTTTCTTAAATGTTTATATACTTTCTGAGATTATCTCTGGCTCAAAAAATTATTATTAGTGTCTGTCTTTTACTTTTGTTGTTGTTGCTAACCCTGTGGTGTATTCTAATGGATTTCTTGTGCATACTGTATTTCTGTTCTTACATAACAGTCAGACAAATCAGGTGCAACAATTATTGAGAAACTTCTTGGGCATTTACTTGACAGTTCTGATAAATACCATGGTTTGGCAGGAGGGGGTTGCAAAGGAAAATGCTTTGTTAAACACGGTCAAGCGTTATATGCTTTATAGGGCAGTGCACGGTGATATGGCAATTAATTTTATATCATGTCTTGTTGTGGCATTATTATTGTAAATAGCCAACTTCTTTCAATAAACTTGGGTTTCACTGTTTGCCTTTGTTTGCATGTAGTCCAGTTGTTATATGATAGTTATATTATGATGTTTAGAGTGTAATGCATTGCAATGCATAATTTTCCCAATATTATGAACCAGACTTGTTCTTTGGCACTCCATAGAAATGTTGCCTGCCTTCATTTGCCTCTAATCCAGTTTGTGGCAATCTTTGACCTTAGCAAATGACCTTAGCACAGAGGTTCCCAACCTTTTTAAAGTGGCAACCCAATTTTTGGGTAACAAGACACCTGCAACCCAGGCCACATTTGGATAAAATACCATGTTGGTACAGAGACACACTAACTAGCACAATATAATAATTTATAATTCTGTATTGTAGTAATGTAGTCAGATTAAGAATGAGGAGTTTCAGGAAGATAAACTAGACAAAGGATCCATCACCGATTTCCTCAAATCCCACTACGTTCTGTTATGCAGCAAAAAGTCAAGGGCAAATTGAGCAAAGTGGAGATGGATAAGCCAAACCTTTTTCTTTCTCAGCACGTTTTGTAAATGAAATGCAAATAAATCACGGAATTACTTTATGGACAGAATATTTCATTCATGAGGAATGTTTGCAATATCCAAATGAACAGAGAAAGGGTTTTGCACAAAATTAGTTTTTTTTCTGCTAACTCGAAGTACTGCTGGAATTCATTTTGAAGAGATTCTCAATGACTAGTAATCTTAGAAATTTTTGTCTAGTTAATGATTTTAAGTTCAATGGTGTTCAAGTTTTTACGTCATTCAGCGAAATAGCACAGAAAAACTAGTTGTAGACTTGACTGTGGCCAAGATTTCTATACCTAGAAGTTTGCATTTGTATACCATGATGAGATCCTTCCACACTTCCTTGTGTGGGCATAGTCCTGAAGTTGACCGTTTTCGTCTAATTTGTATCAATTGTAAGACCATACCTTATTAGTTTCCGAGCTTGTACTGCGACCCAAGGGAAAACTCTTGGTGACTCAATTTTGGGTTGTGACCCATAGGATGGGAAACCATGCCTTAACATTAGGATCCATCCATACGGTACGTATGCATTGAAGGGGTTGGATTTTGGAGATTTTTCATATGCACGTGTGCAACCGGAGGGGGGATTGAAAACATGCCTTTTTTGCATACGTACTACATGGATGAGCCCTTAGTAACAGTAAACACCAACAAACAGGCTGACTACATGGAAGTTTAGTAATGCTCTTCATTGAATTCAGTTGCAGTACAAGTGTTTCCAAGCTACCACAGTGGTTTTCACACATGCTTTACTTAGCCTCCTAAACCACTTTACATCACATTATTATAAGCCGATCTTCAGAAATGACCGCATACAGATGTTCTGTCACACAACAACAGGTCACTCAAAACATTTAAACAAACACTTCAATAAGCTGGTAGTAACTTCCAAATGCCAACTGACCAATGCCATTTCTTGAAAGTTAACAAAACAACTTCAGTTCCAACATTGCAAGCTTTGATTGTGATTTCAGTTCACATAAGAGAAATATCCAACACAAGGCCCCTACACTCAAAACAGTAGAGAAATTAAATAAAATCTCTGTTTTAATGATAAAACACTACCAAAACACGATAAGATGGTTTAAATGCAATTAAATATTTTATATTAACATTGGTTTTGCACAGGTCAAGTCTACGTGCGATAATGCATTACGGCATGAACATAATGTAAAGCAAGATATCATTAGAAAGTGATATTCATGACTGACAAAATTTCATAATTTAATTTAACAAAATTTATGCAAATATATTCATATTCACATGGATTTTGTCGATATCTGTGAACTGCTTGGTACAATTTAGGACAATGGAAATTTAAGAAAGCATATCTCAGTACAACTCAACATTTCCAAGACATATGCAAATATCTTATATTTTTTACAACGATTATAGTAGACTACAAATAGGTTCTACATGTAGGAATGTAGTGGACAATACTGTTCTACATCTAAACATCGCAGTGCAGTATTCACATTTGAGTTCAAAGAAAATCTATTGTTTGAAAACCATGCCTAAAACACTTGGTGTCAAGTTGTTGGCCGTGGCTTTAAGATCAGCTTTCCCGTCTACAAAACAAATTAAAAGTTTCACGCTGAAGGCATAACTGCAAATCAGCAACAACCACCAACAGATGCCGTGTTGTTTTGACAAGATTTATGAATTCAAAAAAGTTTCATCTACAATGTCATAATTAGTGGAACAATTTAATAATAATTTAAGTAAATTATATGAAGCACTCTTTACAATAATCCTCAAAGGTACCTTGGGCTGTTAAGCCTTAAGCCTGAATTTTTAACATAAAAGGCAAGCAAGGTCTTCAGCAATAATAACTAGCCTTTTATACACACAGCAAGAGACAAATGAAACAAAAGTTCTTAAAAGTCAGATTTGCAAAATAATAAAAGCTTAACATACATCCCAAGTAAATTTTAGTTAAGTCTAAGTTAAATACAAACTGTAGAAGAAAAACTCACATCATCACACGACATGTTGTAATCGGATAACACAAGTCGACATCTCGAGGCGATGCTAAGTGGGGAGTAAACGAAAATAACTAACATTATCAACTGCTAACATAATACCAACACTTTGATACATTAAACATTGTAATTCACCATAACAGCCTGCAAAAACTGACATTCAATAATAATAATAAAAATAACACAGTTGCCATCCACAGAACTTTCACATAATAATAATAAAAATAATAGGTGATGACAATAATAACAATAACAATAATAATAATGAACCAATTAAAGTGGCACATCGTGCAAGTACATGCAAGTACACTTGACAAATGTAAATACATTACATGTGACACAGCACAAATCACTGTTCTGGGTAATTGTGAACAAACAGTACAGTCTTTAACTCTCGTTTAAATACCTCTAGTTTACATTTGCCAAATTTATGAACAAATATGCAGTTGCATACTTTTTATTGGCCCACAGTGTAAGTAAATACAATGCCACAGTCTTTCTAAGACCGCTTAAGTATTACAAAAACCAGCCAAACGAGTTCTAAATGGTTAATGGGAAAAGAACCAGTTGAAAAGAACCAGTTAGAGATGCAGGCAAAAGCAAAAAATTTCTGACAAGAGTAAGCAAAAAGTGACTGCCCATCTTGTACGTTAAGTCTTGAAACCCAAGATTTCTAATATCTGATTAAATGAATCTGAAATCGCTCTGCGTCAATTTTACCATTTCAAAAGTGATTTAACATTTCCATAACACCAGACTGTTTACATTCATATATTAAAACCGATATAAAGGATACATTGATGGGGCAACAACACGCTTGTGGATTCCAATGAGAAATAACAGAAACAAGAACACACAACTGGTCGCAAAAAACGGATGGTTATATAACGACTGCATAAATGAAACCTGAAAGAAACACAAGTGGAGACGATTTAAAACAGATTTAAATCAGCGATAAACATCAACGTAAAAATCGGCCTGATAAAAATCATTCAGTAATGCTAGCAAACAGTGGTTGCATTAGGCGAATAGGTCACTTCTAACCGCAGATAACAATATCATATGCAGAATACAGTACTGAAGATGTAAGCTGTGCATATACCTACATAATAATAGCGATACTCTCTGCCTGTATACCTCCACCCAGCAGTCCCACATTCCCAGCTCAGGCAGAGGCAGGCACAGGGTTTAATCTAGGCCGTTTCCGGGGAAAAAATTGCCTCTTCCCCCCGGAAATTTCAAATCCCCCGGAAATTTTGGCATACTACATCAACTAACAGCGTCCCGTAGCTAATTTCCCCTCGGCTTTGTAAGCTTCGCCCCGGAATCCGTAGTCTAGATTAAACACTGGGCAGGCAGGTGCAGAAGCTGCCTGGAAGAAAAGCTCATGTCAGCACTTAACCTTTTAAAGGGGGAATTAAATTTTTAAAGTCATCCCGCGACGGGGGAATTAATTTTTGGAAAAGGCGTTCGTATGAAAATGTGAACATATACGTTACAAACTTACTATATTTCAGGCTATATAGAAGCTAGAAAGATGCGGTTTGCACCGTTGTTGAGCATTTTTATTGCTCTTTCTATCCATCCGTGCCAAAAGAAAAAAGTTGGGGGTAGAGACCACTCTACACCCCAAAATCGGACCCCTCCCAACATTTTGTTCAAATTTTGATCAAAGGTCAATAGCAAAACGTTAAAAACCCCAAATGTGAGCGATAGAGTTCTAGAGGAGTGTAATTGGAACAGAATGGTGCAAAACTTTTGAAGATCGGACCATCTTGGGGTAATTATGCATACCCAAGTACCAATTGCTTGCTGAAATGACAATTACGCTAACGGATTTTCAATGAAAAACCGATATATTTCAGGCTATATAGCAGCTAGAAAGATGCGGTTTGCACCATTGTTGAGCATTTTTATTGGTCTTTAGAACCATCCGTGCAAAAAAATGTTGGGGGTAGGGTCCACTTACACCCCAAAATCGACCATCTCCGACAAAAAATTTTCAAAGCTCAATAAAAATTTTTTCAGCGTGTTGGGCGGGAAAGTTGTTGGGAGGTGTAATTGGAACAGAATAGTGCAAAAATTTTGAAGATCGGACCATATTTGGCGTAATTATGGCCTTTCTAGCCTCCGGCTGAAGATTTTTCCTATACATTTTCCAGCCTTGGTCAGTCTACAGTCAATATCCCTTGCATATATAGTCAGCATTATCGAAAAACGGTGCTGCCGCCTAGAATGGACGTTCTAACTCGGTTGCCGCGTTGGAATTTTTGAAAATCGTGCAGGTCCGCAGTGTCGCTGAAAGCTTTGGTCATAGTTTTCCGCGCCGTCTTTTTAAACGTTTAAACGGCTAACCAAAAAAGGTTAATTAAAGATAACTGTGTGTACTGGTAGTCAAAAGTCATTACAGATCTGCAGCAATACATAGTATACTAAGATATTAGTACCCGGTAATAGATAGCAGTACTTTAGTACTTCTGATAGTTTACGTAAAGACATTGGGTGATAGTGAATAACGGCAGAAAAAGACGCCATTTTGCAATGTCACATTGCACTGCCTTGTGTTAAGTAAGTAAGTAAGTAAAACACGAGATTTCTATAGCGCTGCCTGAAGCTTGGCGCAGTACACCAGCTTATTCAAGAGCGCCCAATCTAGGTAAACCCATAGTCCGTAATCCGTAGTCTGCAATGGTCAAGGTTGTAGATCCAGCTAGGCAGTCGTGGCAAAGTATTTTATGGAGGATGAAAACAAGATTTGCAGTGGATAGAATGCAGCTCTGTAGTAAGGATTTTATCATAGGATTTCTTGAAAAGAATAGTTTTAAGTTGTTTTCGGAAGATTGTGGAGTGATGGCCAATGGTGACTGATTTCTGGACTGAAAAAGTGTTACTGGTAAAACTGGCAGCAGATCAGAGTGTAAAGAGTGGTAGTGAAATGCCAGCATGATGCAAGAAAGAGCACAGGCAAAAAGTATCACACCAGCTGGAAAATTATGCACCTGTTCTGCCGACACTATCACATACAATTGTGCTAGATTTATTATTTTTTTATGCAGTACAAGAATTAATACAAACTACTTTCACCTAAAACTTCTTATTTTTAAAAGATGGCCGGTAAAAACATGGGAAGTAAATGCATGTTGCAAAGATTTTGACGAAATGGAAAATATCAATTTAAATTGAATTGAAGTTTTAAAAATCCGATTTAAATTTTTAAAAATCTGATTTTTTTATTTCATTTAACAAATTTGCAATTTTTATCAGCTCTGGAAAGAAGCCAATATTCAAATCATGTTAAACAGTCAAAATTGATTTTGAAAGATCAGTTAACATCCTACTATGAAAAGAAAACTGCTTATTCCACAAAATAGAACATAAATCTATTAAGTTTTATTCTATTTAATTTAGTACAAAAAGTTTGGCAAGTAGCAGCACATCCACTGTTATATTTAGGCACACTGCTGCCATATAAAGATGAATATCATTTTTTTAAAACTTCATTCTAACAGAAACTCTATATTAAAAGGGGGTTTTAAAATCCTGCACAATGACCTCTAAATATAATGAATGAAATGTTAGAGTCATTTATAGCCACTAAAATAAGTAATACCTTAAGTAGATATGAAATAACATTAAATATTTCAAAACATAGCGTTCCACAGATTTTCAAAACCCAGAATGTCTCGTGATTCTACTAATTGAAAACAAACAAAGCCTGATTTAGTTTCACATCAATTGTGTAGTGGATCTTATTTACTTATAATTTAAAAACACTTATCTAACCCTTATTGTTTCTGGATCTGTCAACCAACTCCACGCACCGGCAACGGTAGAAGATGCCACAACAACTAAAAGGACTACAAAATATAAAAATGCAAATTACAAGGTAACTTCCACAAAAAAATATGGTGTAACTATTTCATGGTGTAACCATGGTGTAACTATTTCAGTTACACCATGGTAAAATTTGCAAACAGAAGTAGAAAAAACTACTCTGAAATAAGTCACTGAGTTTTTTTTTAACCCCTTAACCGTGTATTTAACTGTAACTCAATGTAAAATGGACGGATATATCCGGGATCCCCAGCTAAAGGGTTAAATTAGAGGCCTAATTAATTCAAGCATCTTTACAACACATTTTTGTCTTAACCATTCTCCTAAAGTGCTCCACTCTACCATGCTTATCTTATCCATCTGCTTAACTTGGCACCGCACTTCTTTTGCATGTCATTACCAAAATGCTTATTAACTATCCATGATATCCACTGCCTCTTCTTCTCTTGGCACTGTTCCAGGTACAGTAAAACCCAATAACAACAACCCTCAGTCAACAGACACATTTTATTTCTTCAGACTTAGAAATTGTTCATGTTATCATGAACAATTTCTACAGTTCCATGAAGCCTACCATGATAATGGAGCCTTACTCGAGAATTTCCATTCTCAATCAAAAATGTTGTTGTTGTCTTCACTGGCATTAGACAAGCACTTGGTAAAGGTAAAGGTACACTCCATAGGCCATCGCAGGCCCATCGGGAACTGAAGGGTTAGCGCCTTCAGTTTTACATAGCAACTGCTGAATGAGAGCAGTTGCCAGCCGCCTTTCCCTCGCAGCCTTTCCTTCCACCGAGTTAACACCCGATGTACTCATTCACAGCTGAGTCGACTGGGGGTGCTTGAGACAGAAACAACCGAAAAGTTTCTGTCGCGGCCGGGAGTTGAACCACGGACCTCAAGATTGGCAGACCAGTGCGCTAACCACTGCTTCACCACGCACCTAGATACAAGCACTTGGGCTGATGAAAACTGAACAAAATAAACAGTCCACAAAGCCACCTTTAGTGGAACTTCATTCCATGTTGAAATGAAGAAACTTCTCATGTGAACAATGACCAGACACAAGAATAAATAATATTTTTTTACTTAAAAGTAAACACCCAAATGAATTACCTCTAAACCTTACTGCAACCGGATGGAGTTGAGTTATAACTTCCGTAAGACGCCTCTCGAAGGCTTTCAAATCTACATGCAGCAAACATTAAAACCCGACAAAGATAAGGGGCTGTCTATTAACAATGTCAACAATTTAGGGGAGGGGGTTTGAAAAAGTTTGACAGTTGTTGACAGGGAGAGGGGAGGATCAAGAGAAGTTGACGTCAACAATTTCACTTTTTAAAGTTTTTTTACAAATAATCAAAAAATAGGAAATTTCATGGAATACTACTTATTACAATGGAAAAAAGCCTGACAAGCAAAACACAGGGTCATCATCACCACATTTTGACACTCGATGAGCAAAACAGGGGAAAATGGTCAATACCGCAAAAATAATAACCTATTGGGACCTGTCATTGATCTTGAGGGGGCAAAAGTTTTTGACGCAATTATAGGGGGTAACTGAAAGTTGACAGTTGTTGACAAGGGGAGAGGGGGTCAAAAATTCCTCAAAATTGTTGACATAATTAATGGGCAACCCCTAATGCATTTCACCATAATATTTCGTTAATAACAATAGTTACAAATGCACGAAACAGGAAATCCTCAACTAAGTCCTGTCCACAATGGTCCACAATAATTAGCTATACGACAGTTTTGACAATAAAAGAATCATAATTCGGCATTTACAGTTGATCGTGAATCATAATGTAAGTTATGGATATAGAGCAAAATATCACACAAGAAGCAGCAAAACACTGCCAATAAATTAATCTTGCATGAGAAATATCCCTGCATAGTAAACAGGAGCTATATAAAGTCAAAACCTTAGTCAAACGTATTACTATAGGAAACATTGACAGAGTATTTGTTGCTGCAATCAAGAATTTATATTTCAAAGCAACAGTCGTTTTACGAGTTTACCAACCTTCCGTTTGCTCGAGAGACATTTAAGCGAAAATTCAAATGTGCAGAAAAGTTTTAAGGAATTTCTATTAAAATATATAAAAATACGGAAGGCAAGGCCTTGGTGTTTCCGCTAGACTTTACAAAACAACAATGAACAGAGATTTGAATCTTCCGATTACTTTCATACTCACTGGCCACTCAGACCAGTGGTCCTCAAGTTGAAGTTCCCTCAACCCGTGGTCCGCGGACCACTTGTTGTCTGCGAGAGGGGGTCTAGTGACCGCGGCGAAGTCTGAAAAACCCAAATAGAAATTAGACACATATATTTCCATGTGACAAATCTTAAAAGTGCGACGAGCAAAACAAACAGGTTATTATCGGCACATTTTGTGTATGTTCATTTTCAACGTGAAAAAGTGTGACAAGCAACAAAGAACAAATGGAATCACCACTTTTAGGAGCAGATGAATGCTCAATTTATCAGGTGGTCCGCCAGAAATCGGTGAACTTCAAAAGTGGTCCGTGAGGTAAAGAGGGTTGAGAACCACTGACTCAGACGATTTTGACCCGCGTCATTCAATTTTCCCTCTGTTTAGTCTTAGAGGATTTATAGTGGAAATCATTCACCCAGGACCGGCCTTAAGTTTTGTGGGGCCCTGGGCAAAACACGGCCCTGCATCAAGAGATAAGGTACGGCCTGCATTCGCCTTCCCCATAGCTATTTTTAGGTTATGGTCAGTGACAGGCATAGGCAATAAAATCGTGACAAGCAAAAAAAGGGCATCGACAATCGCAGGGCCCTTCAAAGATTTTGCGCGGATGAAAGAGGAGCGGGGCACTGGGCAAAAACACGGTCTGCGCAGGCCTAAGGCCGGCCCTGCATTCGCCTTTCCCATAGCTATTTTAGGACATGCTAACAAACAAAGTGGAAATGCCAAAGGAAAGATTTTTACAATGAAGCAGTGTCTAAGAATAACCTGGAAACTAAACAGTTTTTTTAGTGCAAGAGGGCCTGGAATGAACTGGACTCTTCAAAGGGGTCGTCCATAAATGACATAACGCGATTTTGTCACTTTTTACCCCCTCCCCCTACGTAACGCGACGTAACAAAAGGTCAGACCCCTAAAGTATGACGTAACAAACGGGCCGAACCCCCATTTTTGTCTTCCGGAAAGTCTTGACAAGCAAAAAAGGTAATTCGTCCGTCTTTTTACCCTCTTCAAACATACTGACAAACAAAAAAGGTCATCCTTGTATTTCTCTCTCTCCAAATACCCTGACAAGCAAAAAAAGAAAAAAGGTCGTCACTTAAAAATTTGTATTGAGTTACGCCACATTTACGGAACCCCCTCGTCACACTTCGTAACAAATGTCCGGACCCCCTCCGCCTAGGCGCGTTACGTCATTTATGGACGATCCCAAAGCGCTATATAAATCCACGAGATTTTACTTACTTCATCTGCTGCGTCTAACTCAGCCACAACCGGCGGCAAGCGAGGATGAAAGACAGGATGAGAAAGGCGGAGGATGTAGTCAGCGTTTAATCTAGACTCCTGGACTCCGGGGGAAACTGACAAAGCCGGGGGGAATTCTGCTAGGGGGCTGCTGTTAGTCCATGTAGTATGCCAAAATTTCCGGGAGGAATTTGAAATTTCCGGGGAAAAGAGCAATTTCCCCCCGGAAACGACCTAGATTAAACACTGGATGTGGTGAGTCGTGACTGCGACTGATCATCGTGGCAGTTCAGTGACTATCTTTCTCAAGGACCGACATTATACTGCCCTTGTATGCAGTGGCGGCTCCACCGGGGGGCATGGGACCCGTGCCCCCCTATTGAGAGCCTGGCTCCCCAGTGGCCCCCCCAGTTGGGACCCTATACTTAATGCTACATACATTAAACAACAAATGGTTGGCCCCCATGATTAGAAGTTGCCACCCTAACGCCCCCCCCCCACTTGCCAAATCCTAGAGCCGCCACTGCATGTATGCTCTGTATCTTCGATACACATGGGCAGTGACATCAGTATTAGTCATTAGTTATTAAATAGATTCAATGACGTCACCGTTTGTTGTCATTCGATTCTGAAGTCAACAGAGTCGATAAAGAGATAGTAAAAACGTTTCTGCGTTTGCAAAAATAAAATTGCATTTTCCTTTTAAAACGTTAATTATCATTACTTAATCATGCAATTTCGTCAATACAATTGAGAAGTTCACGCGTCGGTGTGCTTCCAGCCGGGATTTCACTCTAGTTTTTGCAATCCGAAACAGATACAGAACTCATTTTAGGCGACATGCCGGAGGAAGAGAAAAATCCAAGCAAACATTCGCTTTCAAATGCCGAAAACGACGATGGTCAGGGAGAGACGAAACAGACCGTTCTGGAGACGCACGGCTACACGATCGTCAGAAACCTGGGACACGGGTCCTACGCCACCGTCAAGCTCGCCTACTCGGAAAAGCACAAAACAAACGTCGCTATAAAAGTCATTTCGAAAAAGCGCGCGCCAACCGACTACATTCAAAAATTCCTACCGCGGGAAATCGACGTTGTTAAGATCCTTAAGCACCCGAACCTCGTCGTCTTCTTTCAGTCGATCGAAACGAACGCTCGCGTTTACATAGTCATGGAGGAGGCGTCCGGAGGAGACCTGCTGGACGTCGTCCGTAAGCAGAAGCGCATTCCGGAAAGGCAGGCCGGCGCCTGGATGCGACAGCTGTGCGACGGCGTCGAGTACTGTCACTCGCGCGGCGTCGTCCATCGGGACCTCAAATGCGAGAACCTCCTGCTCGACTCGAGGGGCAACATCAAGATAATCGACTTCGGGTTCGCGAGGCCTGGAATGCTCCCGTCCGAAGGGAAGTACAAGAAGAGCGAAACCTTCTGCGGGAGTTACGCCTACGCGTCTCCGGAGATCCTCATGGGCATTCCATACATTCCTCAGCTGGCCGACATCTGGAGTTCGGGAGTTATTCTATACGTAATGGTAGGAGCCAGTGTTATTTCTAGGATTTTGAATTGGGGTCAGGAAAATCTGGGGGGAGGGGTGTCGGAATTTTTAAGTCTCTGCCCGAAAAAGGCTGACAAGCAAAAAAGGTCATCCGAGAATAAAAGTTAGGGGTGTCCTTCTCCATTTGGGGGTATTCTGAGCTAATTAGTATGCATTTTGTATGCATACCATTGTCGCATTACCAAATTTTGGGGGTGTCGACCTCAAATTGGGAAGGGGTGTTGGGGGAGTGTTAGGGGGTGTAAAAATGTCTCTGGTAGGAGCGCAGGTCAATCCTTAAGGGAATTTAGTCAGTTGGAGCAAGTAGGGTCGGTTCGACGTTGGGGATGACTGGGTATGCATCCTCCCACCGAGCTTTTGTTTGTTTGTCAGGGTTTACCAGGTCCGAGCCGCCATCCTTGTGCGCAAAAAAGAGCTAGTGATCTTTTTTGCTTGTCAACCTTTTTCAGGATTTCGTTGCATCTCACCCCCACCAACTTCCTAGAAATTCATTTAATCCCCGACCAACAATTCTTGGAACCGCCACTTGGAGCAAAACAGACTTTTTTGACATGGGCTGACGAGAATTTCATGTGCAAAGATACAAAGATTTATTTTGTTTTAGGGCTCGTCCACAAATGACGTAACGCGCATAGGGAGGAGGGGGTCCGGGCATTTGTTACGAAGTGTGACGAGGGGTCGATTTCCGTAAATGTGACGTAACGCAACACAAAATCTTTTAAGTTATGACCTTTTCCTCTTTTTTGCTTATCTGGGTATTTGGTGAGGGAAGAATAAAAGGATGACTTGTTTTTTGTTTGTCAGTAGGCCTATGTTTGGAGAGGGAAAAATAGAAGGATGAATGACCTTTTCTTTAATTGTCCTGACTTTTCGGAAGACGAAAAAAGGGGGAGGGGGTCGGCCCGTTGTTACGTCATATTTGAGGGGGGTTCTGACTTTCTGTTACGTCGCGTTACGTAGGGGAGGGTCAAAAAGTGCCAAAATCGCGTTATGCTATTTATGGACGACCCCTTAGTGCGATTATGAAACTTCCGAACAGCTTGTTCCCATTAAAATAATTCTTACTTTCCGCTTACCGGTAATTTTAGCATTGAGAAATCATGGATATCTATACAGCAGTCGCTAGTCTCTCTCTCTCTCTCTCCTCTCTCTCTCTCTCTCTCTCTCTCTCTCTATATATATATATATATATATATATATATATATATATATATATATATATATATATAATTATATATATTACACAGGTATGTTATTTGTTTTTTAGGTAATTGGTCGCCTGCCATTCGACGATAGAAACCACAAGCAGCTGCTGAAGCTGGTTCTAGCTGGACCAGTATTTCCACATGACAAAGATTCTTCGAAGGACTTTCAGGAACTGATTCTTCTAATTCTGAAGCAGGAAGAATCTAGAATTTGGATTCCACAGATTCGAATTACTAACTGGTATCATACAAATGCGATGTGAACTAGTTACTAGTGCATGGGCCACGTACTGGAGCTAATCGTGTGACCAGATTGAACGAGTTTTAAAGTATTGGTACATGGCAAAGTTTAGGGTATGTTTTAAGCATGCAAATCAATGCAGTCACGTGATTGCTGTGTCGTATCAAGCGTTCGTTTTGTGTGACACAAAATGCGTTCATTTTAAAGTAGAATTAACTGCTCTGATCCAGCGTTGTATGCCAAGTTGGCCTAAGCCTAATTAATTTCTGAAGTTCTAATATATATTGTTTGCCATGCATTAAAGAAATCACAATGTAGGTATTTCTATATGCAATGCTGCCTATCCATCTCGTGGCCCTGAGTTATCCATGAGCACAGAGGCATATCCAGTGCGCCTGTAACTAACTGATTAACATTCCCAGAATTAGAGCCAACTGGGTGGGTGGGAGGAAGAGGACGATCTTCCTTGGCTTTGTGCGGGGGTATAAAGCCTTTTCTAGGGCAAATAATTTGCTTAATTGATTTTGTAATGTTTAAGATATAATGGCAGAAATTAATAGCTAGATGGTCCGATGGTATTAGACACTATAGACACAGTAGCTTTACCTTTAACAGGGGGGTCTAGAAACGTGACGTCAGATAATCTAAATATTTTTATTAATACCGCAATGCTATATGTTACCACCAGGGGCGTAGCCAGGAATTTGATTTGGGAGGGTATAAATATTTTGGGTGGGTATAAATCTTAACTATAAACCATGTATAACCACATGTAAATCACATTAAAAAACTTTAAGGTAGGCTGATTTTTGGGGTGGGGGAGGGGTGGGTGGGTATATATATATCCCCGTCGCTACGCCTCTGGCTACCGCAAAATTGAACGTATTTTACACTTATAATTATTATGCACTTCGTTTAAAAAAGAATTTGAAAATATTTCTCAATATTGTTTCAACTATAATAGGTCTAATTATGACTATATTTCCATATGAAACGTTAATTCTTACATTGGAAAGACAACACGAGGGGGTCAACGTGCTGTGACGTCACATTTGAGGGTAGTCTGACCTTTTGTGACGACGTGTGACGAAGGAGGGGGTAAAAACTGCCAAAATCGTGTGACGTCATTTATGAATGGCCCCGAACGGGTGACGCCATGGCTTCACCGTACCGGGTGAAACCAATGTTAGTGACGCCTAGCTCTGGGCAGTCTAGTGACGCCTCTGGGCAGTCTGTGGATACCCAGCCCACCACTACGCTCACGCCCCGTGACTTTTCGCTTCATATTCGTTCACGCTGCCCGCGTTTCTACTTCCGAAACGTCCGCTCACGGTTCACCTCTCCAGTTAGCAATTAGATTTTGTTGGGACTTAAACCCGCAATCTCCGCTTCGGAGGCAACGCCTTGCCCATTAGGACACTAGGATATCCAAACCGCTCAACTCATTTTCTGTCCGTTACTCTAGCTTCGTTTGGCGATCCATACAAAATCCGCTCCTCAATAATTCCTAGGATGTAACTTTTCCGGAAAAGTAGAATGGCCGGAAATTTCCGGAAATTTCCGGAATACTTCCGGAAAAGTTATAAAAGCCTTCAAAACTTCTCTTTTTTAGAGGTAAACAGACAGCAGTGGACAAAATTAATTACCGCAGGTCCCACAGCTAAGAAAACGAAGTTTTATTATATATTTTTGGCACATAGGGGGGGGGAATTGGTTGAAAACGGGTTCTCCGATATTTTAACGAGATCCCGCCAATTTAAGTATTCTACTTGCTGCTCAGGGAACCAGCTTCACCTTATGAATATTCACGAATGTGTCGCATCGAGTGCTGGCGAGAGTGTGAGACTATGGGTAAATACCGTAAAATAAACAAGTGTTTAGTTTTGTTTTGTGACAATTCGTTAATTTTTCGCCGAACATCGAGATTTATTATAGTTTTAACAAATCAGACAGCAAAACGGCGTCGCGTACTCTGGTAACTGGTTCTCTGCGACTTCCGACTCAGACATTATATAGCGCTACCATACTGACAGTTGTTAACTTGTTAACAAATGCCCAACAAATGAATAGTTATAAATAGTAATAATGATAAAAAATAATAATAGATATCAGTAATAGTAATCAATAGTAATAAATACTAATAATAAACAGTAATAATAATTATAATAAATAACATTAATAATCAACTTTTCCTTTCCGGAAAAGTACCTCAGAAATTTCCGGAATTTTCCTAACTCACATCCCTAATAATTGTCAATGTAATTCCCTCATGTTCTGCGACTTGCTATCCAATATTTCTACAGCGGCAACACTCGTTGACTCCGTCCGATCGATAGTCTCTGTTGATGGCAGATTCATTTTTTGTCTATTTTGAAGCAAGTTTTTACAAAATATTTAACCAAAAAAATCCGTTTTGAGGATTGAATAAAGAGGAAAGGCGATCGCTATGTCTCGAAAATCGAAGCAGTCGGTCAAAGTTGACAGCAGCATTGTAGAAGTGAAGAGTAAGGTTAGCCTGCCAGCATAATTCAATACAGCGAAAAGTGACACTTTGTGGTGGAGGCCGACGTTGAAGCTGATTAGGCACCCTATATTGATTTTGGATGCCTAGATTGAATTGCACTTTTCGGTAGGGGTGGAGACGAGCGGCGTAAGGTATCACTACGCGTATCAGTATGGGTTAGGGTTAGGGTTTCGGTAGGGTTTAAGGTTAGTGTTTAGGGTTAGGGTTAGAGTTAGAGTTAAAGTTAATCCTAACCATAACCCTGACCATAACCATTTCAGTGGAATTTCTATCAGTGTTTACGGACTACTTTCAGTTACGCCGCTCGTCTCCACCCCTACCCACTTTTCACGGTGCAGTGCTTTGATTAATTACAGATAATTATGAGAAATCGATTTTAGTTATTTGGTGGAACTTGGTCATACAGAAGTTCAGTCTTTTGTCTCATATTTGATCACGATGAGTTTATCGTCTTAGAAATTGTCCTGAACATTTGATATTGCACTGTCTGGGAATGTGGTAAGCGAGGGGAGGTGGTTTCCAGTTGTCTTCATGACTGACAGGACGTGAAGAGTTTGTCTAAAGTCGCTGCTGTGGTCAGATTTGAACCCATGACCTCAGATTTATGACATGATGCTCCGAAGCTGCATACTCTGCCCCGTCACTGTGAACTTTTCTATTATATATTGTTTTCTGACATTAAGTGTTATCTTTTCGCTGATTGTTTTTAAACACCGACTGAAAACTGTACTCTGCAGTTTGGCCTACACTGTTTAAGTCACGTGACTCACCCCGCACTTATGAATGATTCTTCACTTAGTGAATGACTTAATGTGCATTAACAACCATGTAATAATAATAATAATAATAATAATAATAATAATAATAATTTGAAACAACTGTGTTGAAAAAAGTGTTATTTTTGCAGTTTGACGCAGAGTTTCGTAGGTTTTCGTTCGAGCGTTCAACACTCCTACAGTTTGAAGCATTTCATCGGCTTGTGGAGCAGCTACACAGTTTAGCAAACACGCCATTCATTATAACGTACACAGATCCAGAGGGAGACTTGCTTCCGATCAACAACAATGACAATTTTTTCAAGGCATTGTCTTCTGTTAAACCAATGCTTCGACTTGTTATTCAGCACAAAGGTTTGTCTATTAATTATGTTGAACATATATTGAATATTCTTAAAATGTACTATCCTGGTATCAGTGATTGTTGGAATGATACTAGTTAGTAGCAGTTACACAGTTACAGTACATAATAAGATTTTATTAATTATTTGGTCTATGGCATCGATCCGAAAACCCTGTTCCATGAGCCAAAGGTGTTTTAATACTGTAGCCCACAAAATCATTTCCATAAAGAATATTTTGACAACTGCCTCTACTGCAAAAATCACTTTTCATGTTCATTCAAAAGCATTTGTATTTGTCCACACCTAATTTACCTCTGCACACACACATACACACGCATGCACGTGCACACACACACACACACAAGGTGGATTGATAAAAGGGTAAGGTTAGAGCACATGGAGAAAGATCTGTGCTATGGCAGGGTGTTCTGGTGTTTGAGTGGAGGGTCTCTGACTGTAGTAAGACAGGTCTTGCTCTGTCAAGACAGAGGACCTCTACACATTCAGATCTAAGTTGCTGTGATGTTAGGCTATGCATGCAAAGAGGGGTGGAAAGGAGAAAATCGGGGAATGGAAATCTTCTTTGATCTGATTTCTGCATGTTACAGGGTGGTACAAAAAAACCGGACTATATTAAATGCGGACCTAAATGTGACTAATCCGGTTTTTTGTGCCACCCTGTAGTTATTGCAATTCAAGAATACAAAGCTGCATGCATCATTGCATATTATGCTCTTTGAACTAATTTGGCATAAAGTGCCCTCAGATTTGGAAAAGGTTGAATCTCACTGGTCACATTAAATTATTACAATAGAACTGTGAAGAAAGAATAGAAGCCATTATAATATGTGCCATTTTACCTTTTCTGTGACAGTTCAATTAGTGAAAAGATTGAAGCATAGATGTGCAAAATAATTATAAAAGTACTTTATAGGTACATACCTTATACTTGTACAATGGCTTATGTAGTAAGGGTTTTTAACTATGGCCCCATGACAAGATATTGTCACAAAATTTGGCCTTTCATGAGAAAAGTTTGCAGACCGCTGGTCTATAACAGAATGGGATGGTGATGGCAGTGATTATTATGATGATGGTTGTCGTGGTAGTCATTAGATTCTTTGTTAGAAAATTATAAAACATTATGATAGAACATACATAGTTTTGATTTATTAATGCAAGGCACTGTTTCACACTATTGTCTGAAAATAGATGTTTTATTATGAAAAAGATGTGCATTTTAGACATGTGTTTTTATGTGAATGCATTGCAAATAGCTGTGGAAGAAATGTTTTGATTATTTTGAGGCTGCCCTTGATGTTTTGTATGCAAAGTTGACAATGGATTTATTCTGTTGGTTATTGCATTCCATAAGAAGCCTAGCATTTCATAACTTATTTTAGATACAGTGCATGAAGTATGGTTATACTCAGGCCTGAGGAGAAGGGGGTGCAGCCGGTACATTGTACCAGGGCCCATGGAGTTTTTAGGGGCCCAGATCCGGTGGCGATAAGGTTTTTTTGCCTGTCAGGCTGCTTTTGGAGAGTTGATAGCGTTTTTTTGCTTGTCAGGCTGTTTTTGGAGAGTTGATAACGTTTTTTTTGCTTGTCAGGTTTTTAGGAGACTTGATACATTTTTCTTAAAGGCCTGCAAATTTTTTTGTTCCGGGGCCCAGAATTTCTCTTGGTGGCCCTGGTTATACTCATTGGTATGACATATGAATTGTTCATCAGACACCATAGGATGTTTTGACTCGTCTACTTAGGGACAAGCGTTCATTCGAGAGTTTGACATGTGTTTATGGATTGCTAGTTTGTACCTACTTGTCAATGACTGTTGCATATTTTTGTTTCCACTTTGGTAAATGGTGTAATGTTGTTGAGATGGGATCATATAGGTCACGAGTGCATGAGTGAATCACCATTTGCATTGTCTGGTCTGAAAAGTGTGTGCTTAATATCCATGTCCACTCTTAGCTTTGAGTGTGTGAATACTGAATAGCCAATATTGTTGTAGATAATTTTATAATACGGATTGCAATTTAACGATTTACAATGTCAGGCAATGCAGGAGAGAGGTTTTAACTATTTTATACCTTGACACGTTTCTAGTTTTACCTTTGGCATGTATGCACTGTCCACTTTTCTTGGCTGGATCATTAGTGCTGATTCTTCAAGCTTCAAGTGATAGTAAATGTCCTATTATTGGCTGTGTATAATCATACTTGTTTAATATAGTTTACCGTAACTTATGCTGCATGCACCATCTACTTTCATCAGCTTTTGTTATTTTTCAGGGCATATGACTTATGAAATGCATATAAATAGGGTTGTGGGAGTACGTATTTGAAAGTATTACAGAATATTTTCTTGGTTTCCGAATTTCCTTGTGCGTCTTGTTCTGCCATGAGTCATGTACTGTTGCGCTGGCGTTTACTGCAGAAATCATGGGGTTTTATTGTGTTAATTTGAAAGCTCTTGCTCTATTTTGTGAAATGCTCAGTTTCCTGTGTTGATCCCGTGCTGTCATAATATATAGTCCTGAGCTTAATCTTGAACTTAGCCTTGGGGCATAGTGTATTCGTGGGTATGTTTGTGTGTGTACAACTGTACATGTCACTGTGTGTGTGTGTGCGTGCATTTGTTTGTGTGTATGCTGTTGTGTGTATGCTGATATGCATTTATCAGTATGACTGCATTTGAAAAAGAATGGTGTGTGAGAACTTGTGAACTAGTGTAGTTGTTAAAATGATGCTGTTTCTGTTATGTTTGTTGAACTTTATTTTCAACAAATCACTAACAAGCTGTCCTTTTTCTGCAGCCTAAGCAGTTGGTATTGCCTTTTATATTTCTGTTATACCACCACCACCACCACCACCACCACCACCACTGTCATCATCTCTTAAACTACCCACTAGCAAGTTGACCAGAAGGCCATTACAGACAAAATTAAACAGAATCATGAGACTTAACAGCTATGACTTTACTAGCATTACAAATCATGAGACTTACTGTATAGCTATGATTTTACTGGCAATACAGTACATGATGATCACTGTCATTAGCATTCACGTGTCACAAATGAATAGTTTTGAAATATTCTTCTGAGCAGAATTGTGTCCTCTAAGAATATCCGATTGTCAGGTAGATTGGTGCAGATCTTCTGACTAGAGATAGAAAATGTGTGTCCTCCATACTTCTGCCAGTTCTAGACTGAATGTTTCTTCACAGGAAAACGTAGCGATGATTTTATGGCAACTTTGATAACAGGAATCAAAATGTCTTGTCTTGTCGTGTGAAGAGGATGGCGCACGATGACTCTCTTAGCACTAAATTGTTATTTTCCAAGAATTTCAACTTTTATTGAATGTGGTATTCCATTAGGTACCAGTGAAGTGAATATATTTCTTTCTTTATTAGCTGGTAAAAACTTTCTCAGGCAGTCACCCACCAGAGTTTTTCTATTTTCTTTTTCGTGGAGTTCGTTGAGGGAGGTCTCAGATTATTTGCTTATGTACAGGACTCCCAGACAATGTCTCTCTCTAGCATAGGTGTTGTCTTTTCACACATTGAAGCATTGTTGGCCGATACTCTTTAAGGAGCTTGTTATTGTTAACGACAGTGAATGCTATTAGATTTTTTAACTTGATAAATTCGTCTTTGAAGGCATGACTATGGTAATAACCATTTGTTATTTTTTGGTAAATGTCTGCAATGTAGATTACTTAGAACTACCGGTAAGTGTCATAGGGATAGGGTGCACGTGTGTGTGTGTGTGTGTGTGTGAGATGTAGGTTGATGTGAGTATTGACCCAGAGTAGCTTTATTATATAGTGTGTAGTAATGGTACAGACTGTAGTGACTTGGTTTATATATAATTAGTCTTTTGTATTGAAAATTCTCCTTTATATAATTTTTAATAATTTTGATTACAGGGTTGCAGGATATTTTTATGTTGTCTTTCTTCTCAATATTTTGAAAAGATTTTTTAAAAATGTCATATTATTTCCTTAGCTATTGTGATTATTGTGAAATGTGCTTGCTATCAATCGCAGATAGTGATGTTTATCCATTGTCTTCTAAACAATTTTAACTGCTATTTTTTCAGGTCAGAGTGAATTTGAATTGAGCGGTTACGGTACTTACCAGCGCAAACGAAACGCAGTCGCGAAGCTGCTGCCCGGAGAAACGCGCCCTCGTCCTCACATAGCGATCGGCCTTCCGGAAGACTTTCGACGGGTCTCTGCGATAATCGACGTTGACATACTTCCAGAGACTCAACGTCGTGTCAAGTTAATGAAAAACGGTTCGGATAAACCGCTCGGCTTTTACATCCGCGACGGCTCGAGCATCCGCGTCACTCCGCACGGTCTCGAGAAAGTCCCGGGCATTTTCGTATCGCGCCTGCTGGCCGGCGGATTGGCCGAGGGAACGGGACTTTTGGCGGTGAACGACGAGGTGCTGGAAGTGAACGGAATCGAGGTCGCCGGAAAAACCCTGGACCAGGTGACCGACATGATGGTGGCCAACAGTTCGAACCTCATCGTTACCATAAAACCGCTCAACCAGCACAACAACGTGTCGCGCGGTTCGCAGAAGTCGGGCGACTCCCACCAGTCCGTGCCTTCGACCCCCGGCGGCTCCCAGGTCCCCGTCGTCGACGACGACGAAGACGAGATCCAGGATTTCGTGCCTCCGGATGCTGACGATGATCGAACGCCGATGCCGCAGGATGTTGTGAAGTCATCTTCCAACAACAACATTGCCAGCAAACAAGAACGAGGGTCCCTCGAAAATGAACCGGTCCACCTGGAGACTGTGTAACCAACTCTGGTGGAGGTGTGTGTGTGCATGCGTGCATGTATGCTTGTTTTTAATTGCGACTTTGCGGTTGCACGAAATCTTCGGGTGTTTGATTCTCGCTGCTGCTGCAACGGAATGCGCTGAAATTGAAATTAAGAATTTAGATATTTTCCTGCCGTGAGTCTTCAGTCTGCTCTGGTGATGGAGATCGTAATGCATTATAGTTGTAATTTTGACAAAATAACGAGACAATTTCTTTCTCTTGTGATAAGAAGTAATTTTAAATATGCTTCTTGCTTCGAAATTTCAGTACAGATTATGTTTTGTAAATGTTATGTTGTGTAATCAGTGGATGTGTTATTCTACGCTGCTGTTAATTATTGAATGAAATTTGTAATTACATAAGCAAAATTGCTTTGAAATATGTTGATTATTATATCTGATGAGATTATATTGTTCCTATCGATATTAACAGTTTCATTTTTTTTGTTTTTCCTCATGATTGAAATTTATATTAGCGAGAATTATGTGTTGAATATGTGTAGACTTTTAAACTTGGGATTTCTTTGCAGTTGAGATGTTGTAGCCGTTGTAAAATGTGTATCATCTTAATTAGATAAATATTTGCCAAAATATGGCGTGACTCTGATTTTGAGATGAAAGACTTTGATAGCTTGCCATCTGATTTGTTTTGCTGTATTTGCTATGATATTATCAAAAGGTGCTAATGCTGGTATATACTGATAATGCCTTGCATGTGTTTTAATATTAGGAGTACTGTGCTAAAATTTTGACTTGCCTGTTTTTGCCAAGATCGGCCAGAGGCTAGGACAGGGGTTGGCAAACTATGGTCCGCGGGCCACATGCGGCCTGCCATCGGATTCCACGCGGCCCGTGAGTTCATTTGGAAATATACAATCAACCAGCCGAAAGTGAGATACTTTGAAATTACTTTCTGGAAACATGGCACTTTATTTAAAAATCTTAGAAGGGGTTGGCAGCGCCCAGGGCAAATGAAGGATCGCGCCTCCAACTTCTCCCCCAAATGCTTTGACAGGCAAAACAGTTATCACAGTTATTGCATCATCGCTTTACGGCATTGCAATAATGGATTTTGAAGAAGTACTTAAAATTCATCTTGTTTTCACTTGAAATTATAAACATTTTGGCATTTTCTATGTGTAGCCCACCTAATGTGTTATGAGATTTTGTGCAGCCCTTTAAAGAACACTTTTGCCCACCTCTGGACTATGGCCTCACCCTTCTTAAGTGTTAATGGACAGAACTGCATGGTTGTATTCTGTTCCAAAGCATGACTTATATTGGTAAAATCAATACTGCGTCACTCGGAGAATTGAGTGATTTGGTGTAGTTACAGTAATTAAAAATTAGCAATGTGCTTTATATGCATGTTGTGTGTGTTTGCTAGGTAATTGGTTTCATTTGGCTGTTACAGATGTTGAGATTTGTTGGATCTGATTTTAGACACATGAAGCAATTTGGATCCAGTACTAAATGCCAGGTCTAGAATTTTCTGGTCCACCGTTTGAATCTGCCATATTGCAATATATTTTCAAAGTTTGCTTGGTTAATGGCCTTTTCATGAATGTTGGCCAAACGACATAATACTTTGATGTTATTGTACATTTTGGCATATGCACTGTATTTGTAATTTTTGTGTTCACGATGGCGTTTTGTTGTTTATAAATTAAATATTGCATTGTATGAAGAACCTCACTCTGTTTTGTGGTTGTCCAGAGGCTAAAGAACTGACCCATCAGTTGTGAGGTTCGCTATTCAAACCTTCATCATGGTTTTAAAAAGAACAATTAAAGGCCTACCATTGTTAAGCTTATGATTTGTGAAATTTAAGAAAATTAAGATCCCACTGGATCGGCTCCTAAAAGTGGATCAAGTGCATTTCTATGCAGTCTAATATTAGAGATGCAAATAGTTGCATATATCTATGCATTGCATGCATATGCAGTAGTTTACAGTATACTGCTTTTATGCATAAATTATCGCTCAGATCTTGTTTGCAGAAGCATTTCAGAGGCAGTCACAGTTTAAGACATAATTTGCATGACTTATAACTGGTTAGTGAAACAGAACATATTTCTGCATAGTCATGTGTCATAATTTCTTTTGTGTTGAGATGTTATAGTTTGTGCTTGATTTTTAACTGTTATCATTGTTTTTTTTACTAACTTTAACAGTAGCTTAAGATTTTAGATTAATTTAGATTTTATTAGGAATATGTGAATTTATTGTCTTGAGATTTGAGCTGTTTGTGTCCAGGTTTATTTGTTTGTGGAAATTCTTTAATTTACCTTATATGCACGTTGCTCTTATTATGCATTTTCGCAATATAGTTCAGACATTTATTTTGACTTATTCTGGCTGTTTTGTGTTTACTCTTAAAATTAATTGAAATTCAGTTTCAATTTATCTGTACCCTGCATAAAGCCGAGTTTCATCTTGTTTTCTGACATTCTATGTTTTGTTCAAGTCTTCCATTGGTTTCGTTCCATGAGTATAAGCTACATTAAAAAAATCCTTTATGATGTGATTTCAAGGTACCTGCAGATTACGTCCATTGTATCCAGAACCGTTATATTATAATCAATCATGTTTTAAGGGAATTTTGTCGTAAGGGACCTCTGGACCATGTTCATCATGTGTGAGCTTCCATTGTAGCCAAGTTCTTCATGACAATATTCAGTTTTATGATTGATTGCATACTGATGTATATTAAGTTGAACATTTTGCTGTTTGTGGGTTTGAAGATAGGAAGAAACTGTTATGCAGAATTCTTGTTTCTGAAGGTTCTAATCATATCACTTGATTACATTTGATTTGACATATATTTTTGTTCCATGTACAGATAGAAACACTGGCTTATCATTGGGTGTATTGGGCGTCATTAGTGCTGATTCTATTCTCTACTAGCAGAATTATTGATTTGCGGTCTTGTAGGTCTTTAAGAATATGATATAGATTTTGGTTTTGTGCATCCAAATAATTGTTCATAAATTTCTAATTAGATACTTTTTGAAGCTGCTAGAAACTGCTAGAATACAATTTTAGATTATTTCTTTAATTAAGCCATTCAAGCTTTGTTAGATCAGATTAGATTTTATTAGTGTTTGACTAGCAGTTGTCTAGGCCATGCTATTTTTCTTATAATCTTTTCTTGTTTTCGAATATTTTAGTTATCTCTTATGATTTGCTGAGAAGCATTTGTAGGCATTATGTAAGTTTTCTTCATCTTTACAACAGGTAGAATGGTTGTGAATTATTTTTTCTCATTCTTTGAATGATTAGTAACCTTGTTTGTTTAAATATGATCTGGACACCTACCGGTATTGCATGCAAGCACCGGAAGTCAAGAAGCCGTGAAAACTTGATGAGAATGAACAGCAGAAGCGGGATTTGGTATTTGAGAATGTACAATTGATCCTGTTTATATCTGTCTTAACTAGTCGTTAGGTCTTCTCTTTTTGACCAAATTCTGTTTTTCATCTTGAATGTCGCTTATTATTTGGCATACAAGAACTGTAGATTTTGACCTGTATTTGTGTGAAATTCTGTTCTTGTTGAATAAAGTTATAAAGTACCATATTAAGTACCAGCCTAATTGCTAGTTTGTATCAGTTGTGTTTATTCAAACGGATGAATGTTTATAAAGAAGGGACCAACAACTGTAAGAGATAAAATGTAGTCTATCCTTCTTAACGTAAAAACTTCATGAACAAGGTGAAGACAGCCTGTTGTTACTTATGTATGGTTATTCACATATCTGTGAGTATGTGCTTGTATTTCCAATTGTCTGGCTGTTTGGAAAACAGCTTAGTAGAATTTCAACTTTTTAATGTATCGACTAATAAAACTTTGGATGGTTTATTGTCTTTCGATTTTTATTTTGAAGGTTGAATGTAACTAAATATGAAAGTTCTTTAGTCTGAGTTACATTAATACCAGAGCTATCGGGTATTCACTATTTTAATGTAATTTTTGTCAAACACCCAAGAGAATTGCAAACTGATGAAATCGACAGTTGAAGGTGATGTTGCTAAAAGGTGTCACTTTGTTTAGACATCATCGTCATCAACACTGTGCTGGCACACTCTGACAGCTTCAACAAGGATCTCCATTCAGAGCGGTTGTAAGCATATTTGCTGGCTTCAGTGAAACTTGGGTTCAAGGTTTCACAGTCCGATCTTATGTTGTCAATCCAACGTTTTTTCGGGCGTCCTTTAGGTATTTGCCCGCGGGCATGGCCACATAGGGCCAAATATGGCAGACGGTTGGAATTCATGCGTTGTTTAGTCAAAGATACGATTATGGATGTCTTTGATTAAAAATATAATCACATTTAGAGGTTGTGTTGATAATTGCTGGTGTTAAAATATTGATGTGGTATGTGAATAAGTACAGTATAAATTGTATAATTGGATCGATGTTGAGCATTGTTTTTGCACGGAAGTCAGCACTTGTCCATCTTTCCATCTTATCTATTAGCATTTGATATATTTTGTGCTGTTATGCATGGGTGTCAGGTTTTGAATTGAATACATTTTCGTAGAATTGATTATGTTGAATTATTGTCAATAAAATTTTGCTTCAGTCGTTGCCAAAATGGTTCCAATTTCTTGGTTGACTGCTGTGAGTTACTTTTCTTTTGACTATTAAAACAAAGAGTGCCTTTTTTTAAAACATTGAAGTGTAATATGATTGTCTTACATGGTTTTAAGATATGAGAAAATTTGTGTGCCTGCCTTGCTGTTTCCACTCTGACTGATCTCTAGAATTTTCCAGATCTTTGCCCACTGTTTTTTTGGTACCACTGTTTTTTAGTACCATAGCTTGATACCTTGTGTAGTAGCTTGGACGGCCCCTATTTTGATATTTCTTGACATTGATAATACGACATAGAGTTGGCCACATGAAAAGACTGGTTCAGTTAGTATATTTCAGCATGATCAAATGTTTGCCCTTGTGATTTGTTTTATGGTCGTGGAAAAGGGGAAGTAATTTATTGAAAGCCAGTTTGGAACTGATTGAATAACTGATATCCTGTATGCGTGGAGTGGATGCAAAGGCCGGAAAACGACTGGCGGATAATGGTTTGGGAAAAGGAAAGGGAGGGAGAAGGGGAAGGTTGGTTTGTTTGGCACCAGGCCCGTAAGAAGTGGAGGTGCAGAGGGTGCAGCTGCACCCTCTGGAAATATTAAGGAGTGCTCTGCACTTCTGGAAGATGAGGCTGTTTTTTGGCTTTACATGATTTTTGAAGACACGATAAAGGAAGGGTGATTACCATTTTCTTTTTGCCTGTCAGTTTTTTAAATGATACATGATTTTTAGCTACGCCTCTGAAAAATACACCCTCTGCTAAAATCGTTTCGACGTGCCTGTTTGGCACTGCTATAGAGGGAAAAGTAGGGAGAGGAGAGTGGTAAATAAAAGAGAAAGGAGGGGATGAGAAAGGCACGGATAATAGAGGGGGAGAAGAGGGGACGGAAAAGAGAGGGGCGGAGGAGGGAGGATTAGGGAAATGATGAAATATACACGCACGCAAACTTAGAACGTTATAGACTTATATGTGATATATATATATATATATATATATATATATATATATATATATATATATATATATATATATATATATATTGGGGTGGCTAAACTGCGGCTCGCGAGCCGCATACAGCTCTTCTAGTTGAATCTACGGGTCGCGAACAGTTTAATTTTTTTGGAGCAGATCAAAAGTGGCAATTACCACATTTCTATGTTGACCATTGACTATAACAGTAATAATTTTGACTGCCAATATGCTTAGGCTCCATAAAAAAGGAGAGATTTAATAGAATATTGCAAAAAATTGGATCACACTACCTCGTTTTCGTGTCTAATTGTGGCAATGCGGCTCCAAACCGTTTGAAGAAGTGTTATTTGCGGTTTGCACTTTACGTGGGTTTGGCCACCTCCGATATATATATAGGCCTACATTTTAGCGTAAAAATGATGTCTCGTCCATTATGAAATTTGATGTTGCCTATAGCAACGCGTCGTCCATTGAGAACGCGGTTGTCGAGTAGACCAGTAGACAGAGACACTTGGAAATTTTGACTCGCATTCACTAGGCATTGACGGCTATTAATAGACGTCAATATGGCTGAAGCGCTACCTAGACAGCGAGTTTTTAAAAACGCGCAGCGGCAGAACCGAGTCAGAGTTCAATTATAAGAGATACTTAAGTGGAATCCGAAGTTGAAAGAGAAATTGACAATTGTTGTCAGTCAGTTGATTAGAAGGGAGGAGTCGTATGACAAGTTCTACAAAGAAACTTCCCCAACTGTGAACATGGCATCCACCAGGAAAGCGTAAGTAATCAGTAAGAGTATTCATGACTGATGCACAAGTCTATTACCGGCAACGCTAGAGTTAAATCACGCCCATTTCTGTTTATTTTGTCATAGTTTGCTTTGCTGCTTGCTCACTCATCTCTGGAATAGACCTTGCCCAGCAGACCAATAAACTTCGGCTATAGCTATTTTAATGGATAAGTAGCTACTACGGTGCCTGCTTCAGAAGCGCTATAGAAATTCACGAGATTTTACTTACTTCCTTGCTTACAAGTCGGAAATTTTTAACCTATTGATAGTATACGAGCATGAGCTCGATCAGTCAGTGAACTTCTAAGGCGCCATTACCTTACTGCCTAGGGCATCATCCGATGGCGCACCAAATGCAATCCGAATTAGAGCCAGGTCATGCCGAAAAGGTCAGTCAGATCGGCAAAGGAACAATCTACGGGAGGCTGTAGGCCAAGCCAAACAGATACATTTTAAGGCTGGATGTAAGTTTTAGGGCCAGAAAGACGATGCAGTGTAACAGCATTTACATAGCTTTTTAAGGTTCATGTAGTGCAGTGTCTCGCAAACTTTTTACCTCGCGGCACACTAAACAGAACAAATTTTTTTCACGGCACATTCTTCATAAAATTACAAAACCAACCAACAATTTATTAAATTGAGTGTTCTTTATTAAGGAACTGCCGGGTCTGCTGTCACATATAATGATATGTAGATGTAACAAACGCGAAAGTAACGTTCATAGACTGTAGATTCTCGCCGTTGTTTTCCTTAGTGTCGTTTTCACCTTGCATTTTCTCAGATCTTGCCAAAAATTTATCCATTTCAAATTTCATAGGGCTAAATCTCGGTAAAAGCATCAAATTCAACTGTTACTATACTTATAGTTACCCTACTATTGCAACATCTCAACACATGCAATGTAATAATTTCAAAACGGTAATTGGGTCAAATGTATCCTTGTGCGCTCAGACGCTGTTGTTTTTACATTGTAAAGGTCGCAAGGACGGTGACGTCAACGAAAGACGTTAATTTCTGGCAGTTGTATCGTTGCGCGCGCAACGTTATATAAAAAAATGGATGTCCGATATATTGTATTGTAGGCTGTGCCGCAGGCTGGTGTGAGGTTCTATATATGACGCCATTTTTACACTTGCTCATCCGGCAAAATTTTTAGGAAGGGAACAAAAAAATTAAAATAATAGTAAAATTCTGAAATTCTTTCACGGCACAGCTGGAATCTCTAGCGGCACACTAGTGTGCCGCGGCACACAGTTTGCGAGACACTGATGTAGTGACATAGAAGTGGACCCACAGTGAATGCTGCGAGTTTATAAACGATGTGAATCCTCCAGTTATATAGCACTTTATATTGATGCCCGCATCAACAGCCTAAAACACTGTGCTGATTGGTTGATTCCACTCTAAAGATGAAAGATGCATATAGCAGTACAATGGTAACGTTACTTTCTGGTCTTGGCAATTGTGTGCTGAATCTGGACAAGTGCATTGATCACTAATCATCATTCAGAAGTATGTTTTTCATATTGCAGGTCGACCTTCAGCATGGGCAATCATACCCTGGAGATTCCGATGGAATTGCACCGCCTGAACAGGAAGCGTTTGTGCGAGAGACTTCAGAAGAAAAACATTCCTAAAGGATCACTGGTTCTTCTACAGGGTGGAGACCATTTCCAACGCTACTGTACCGATGTAGACATTGCTGCCTTTAGACAGGTAAGGTTAAATGACTCATGTTTGACTTTTAGGGTGAAAAATGGACAGCTTCTCCTTGATCGAATATATGTGTGTTTAATATATATATATATATATATATATATAATTTTATTTAAATATATATATATATATATATACAATTATACATATAGTTGACCTACTTGTTGTTGTGCAACCGGTTTCTATTAGAACACTTAAGTTAAGCAATGTTAATCGTGGTTTGTGCCGGGATGGGGTACCATCCTGGGATCTAGTCACAGTACCAGCAGCCAACCAAGCAATTCATCACTTAGGTGTCGATAAATTGGTAGCAGCATTAAGCTGCGAAGGTAAAATGCAGGTTTAGAGAAAGCTATGGCATATTACTCTAGATTAACTGCTACATTTCTACTTGCCTAGTACACAGAGATCAGTGCCGGACCCTACGCTCATTCAAGTATGGGACTAACTTTACCTTATACTCTATATATATATATATATATATATATATATATATATATACATAAATATATATATATATTTAATTGGGTTTCCTGTGAAAATGTTAGGAATCATACTTCCATTGGTTGTTTGGTGTCCTGGAACCTGGCTTCTTTGGAGTCTTAGATGTGGACAATGACAAAGCCGTTCTGTTTGCTCCCCGATTACCCGATTCCTACCGCGTTTGGTTTGGCGAGTCAGTAATTTAGTCCGTAAATATGTAAAATTAATATTGATTTCTAAAGTGTGTGTATATATATATTTATCAGTCAATCAGTCATAAAACTTATTTAGCGCCATTATAACAATTGATGTAGCATCAGCCGATGGTCGCTTCAGAGTATGAATCATTATCAGAAATCATTTCCCTGGTAGTTTGTAATTGCAGATCCTTAAGTGAGTCCTAAGGTTCCGGGTTCTGGCTAAGGACAGTATGCAATCAAAAATAGATGCATATTTAGTAGAAACCTGACCCTGGGCTTGGTGAACTATATTGTTATCGACTTTAGATGCATTACCATTCTGTGTTAGGATGTTGAATCTTTTTCTAGTTTTTAAATACAGGATTTGTGCATTGTGAATAGAGCAGTTGTTCTGATTTTCATCTGCGTACATTGCTTGCAGCTTTGTAGATCAATGTTTTGTGTTATGTTCATTTTGACTAGTATTTATCCTCCTGAACATTTTCGTGATAAGTATGAAGCTGATGAGGCCTTCCACGTAGATGAGGTATGGAAATTGTTTAATATGTCAAATAGTTAGTATTCTCCTCGGTGTATATTTCAGAAGCTTTGCTACTTCTCTTTGTACATATGCTGTTGTAGAAAGAGTATAGAAAGTTCTTTTTTGTGCTAATTAAGGTTTAATGCTTATGCTATTTATTATGGGCGATTCATGCTAAATTCAAGTGATCTAACTGCATGACTAGGAGGCAAAAAGATGATTATGATAATGACGATGACAACGATGATGATGAAGGTTGCTTGCTAATTTTTTTTATAGAAAATTGCAGTTTTGTTATGGGATATGCATTTTCTGTTATGGCATTAATGTAGGCTAGATATGAGTACTGTACTAACAGGTAATTGGTTTGTTGAACCAACTGTTGCGCAATGAGAGAAACAGGATTTGAGATTCAAGTAGCCGGTTATAAATAACTACACTTATCTATGACCCTGCTTAAGGAAGAGGGAAGACCTGCTAGTTGCAAATTATGTTTGAAATGTTGAATTCCACCCTTAAGTATGACTATGACTGGCTGGGCATTGTTTTTGTGCACAAAGTCTCCTAAGATCAAACTTTGACCAAGTGCGTTTAGTGTCTGTGCAAGACTAATCGATAAAGCAGTTAATTGCCTGCTTATCTATTAATTGTGTAATAGCAACCAGAGGTGGCTGGCAGTTAATTGGGTTTGTTCAACCAATTGCCGCAAATAAAGTGAAACTCTTTGGTGGAAAGTTTTTGAGTAAATATCATTAATTATTCACGATCACAAGATATTTTTCACAACATCATGTGATGATGAGACAAAGGAATATGGCACCCTGTCCCATCATCATCTGATCTATTCACAGGAAATCGTTGAACTTATTGATGTGCTATATATTTAATGAACTTTTGTCATCCTTTTCTTTGCACCTAAATTATATGATTTTAATTTTGATCTTTTGCTAGTATAATTTAGTTAAGTATTCTTTTTGCATCAGTATGTATCTCAAATTATGATGCTGGTTTTGAGAGATAAATAAATAAATTGATGTTTTTTATGTTTTGTCAATCCGTGTTATATATAGTGATGCTCGATAAAAATAGTACAACGAATTTAGTAATTTCTTTTGGTTGCTGTGTGGAATAAAATCAGAAAGAATGGCACTGGCATGAAAATGTTTGCTATTGTAAAGTGTTGTTAGGATTTAATAGTCATTTTGACCGATGTATATGTGGTTGGCATAGCTTCCTTGGGCTACTGTGTTAGCTGATGTCAGGGACATTGCTATACTGTAATTACTGTGTTTTTATGTGAGTCTAAATCTATTGTTGAGATGATGTATCAATATGTGCAGGATTAGATGCCAGTGAGGCTGGATCAGTTTTATAGTGATTGTTGCCTGGAGTTTGATTTTGAATTTTTTCCGTGCTGAGGAACTGGACTATAAAAACATACCGTACTTGTTGGATGTTGTGGCCAATTCACTAAATTTTGGCAGGACTAGGTAAAACTGAAATTGTGTAAGTGAAATAAACAATTGGTAAGAATTTAGATGCCTAGATGATTAGATGGTAATATTTATGTAAGAATGAAATAAAATCTTATTACAATTTCAGTTGGAGAAAGAACTGGAAAAGCGAAAGCCTGCTCTGATTCTTACTCTGGTTTGTAAATATATCAGGAGAAATTAATATTCAGTCAAATAGAAAATAGGATTTTCTTTACATTAATACAAGTCTATTTTATTTATAGTGCGCGCGCGCACACGCGTGTGTGTATATATATATATATATACCGTATTATCTCGGGTATAATACGCACCCATAGTTTCTAGAGTTATCATAATGTAAAAATGTTAATACCTATGTATAATACGCACCCAAAATTTCCTATGAGAATCTCTATTAATTAGCCTGGGTAACCACAATTGTCTTTAAAACTCTTCTTAAAATTGGAAGAGCAGACAATTTTCCCCGCCAGTGGCCTTCATTATGCCATAAAACAATTAGCCTACATCATTTTTTTAGCTATCAAGGACAGAATGTCTATTGAGTAGCCTAGACAATCACAATTTTCTGGCAAATTCTATTTGAAAATTGATGTGCAAACAAAGTTTTTCTCCGCCACCGACCGCATAGGTAAAATTCTGTATAACGCATGTGTTATATGCATAAAAATACGCTAAATTAAAATTATTGATGTTATGTACATACAATTGTATGTACGTAAAGTTTTATCTCTATGTTTAATACGCACTCACACCTTGTACCGATTTTTTAAGGGAAAAAAGCGCGTCTTTCAGAACATGTGTAGGTAGTTTGAATTTCAGTTGTATATGCAGCAAACCTTTCTGCCATAACATTCACTTGTTTGACATCTGTGCACGTGACACCTGAGACATCAGGTGTTCTCTTTACACTGTATTCTTGTAACTCACAACAAATTAGGAAGTATGTAAACTGAATATCTTCTCACCAGGTAATTGTGCAGGTCATTTAGTTAGTTTTCTTGTTTAGTAGCTTTACTGTATAGGGAAAAGTGTTCATGAAAGAATTCTAATTTTGCATCCAACATATTTACACTATTTTGTCCTCACTATTGGCCTTGTTGAAAGCGTTGCTACTCTTTGCTGTGTGTCTTGAAGACTTCATTTGCCATTTTTTTCAACTTGAAACTGTCATTTGGTTGTTCGAATATGCCTTTTTGGTTAGACTTGTTTTTTTCATAATCTGGTTTTGTCGTGCTGTTGGCTGACACAGTGACACTATTATGAAGTAACACCATTACAAGTTAATGATTACCGGTACTCTTGATTATATTATTTGATAAGTTCATTCTTGGAAGTTGGAGGATTTAGCGTAAATTAATCGTACACAGCTGGTTGAGTCCATATCCGAAGTGAATCATTTTCCTTTTGCAGCTACTTTGAGAAATTATATATATACTTGTAGAAGGGAATCAATACAGACAGTGATTCTGTGACGAAAGAGGCAATTTTCAGTGGAATTGAAAAGTGAGTTTACAGTTTGACAAATTTGTGCCATGTTGGACTGTTTTCTTGTCTTGTCTTTGTAGCAATTTGCAGAAATTTAAAGTGAATTTGCTTTAAAATTTCACTTTACTTATGTTGTTTCTTACACAAAGCTTCTGGTCTTTAGCCAGAGCAAATCTATTCTTTTTTGGAGGGCTGAATGCTTTCTTTTCCCTGAAATTTTTAGCTCAATGGTTTTCATGTGTGTCAGGGTCTGCCTCTACTCCGACTTGCACAAAAACTGTAATGCAGTCATTAAGTCCAATAGATACACTGCTTAGGAAATATGTGGTTACTACTTTTGTCAAGGAGGTTTATGGTGAGATTGCTTGAGGAGAAAAGTTTATACAGTTTTCAGCATGATGAGGGATACCTTCATAATGAAATGATTGTATAATAATTCTTGACTTGCTTTCAGGTTTAAAGTTGACAACTCAATATTACATCCTGAGATAGCAGAACTGTAAGTACCCGTATTTCTATTTTTTCAATATATACATCTACTGTAAATTGTGTATGGATATTGGTTAAGTGTGTGGTTTTCGTGTGTGCTGAAGTATACTAACACACATGAAATCTGTTTTTTTGTGATCTGTCTTTGTTTTCATTGATCTGTGACAATTTGATAAATCCATTCATTTATCCATATCCAATTCAAGACCAGATATATTGTAAATGAATGTCTGCATTAAAATCATTCATTTTCTTTATTTTCCCCCTTTGCTTTTATTCACTGTTTGAACACATTAGAATTACTTGAATGCAGGCATTAGAACAACAGAGAACCCTTTGTTGTTATGCAATTGATGCTATTAGATTAATACTTTTCGATGTATTGCCTGAATCAGTGTTCACAGAATTTATTTTGCATGGAATGTTCTATCTAACTATCTATGCAGGAAGATTTATAGAGCGTCATAAACATGACGAAGGCCAAAGACAAAAGCGCTTGACTTTGTTCTCTGCTTGGACATTTTAGTTTCACAGTCATTTGGCATTGCAATATTGTGTATTATGTTTTGAGTTAAGTTGTCATGCCTGTAACTGTGTATGTATGTGTGTGATATTATTCTAGCCGTGTGTTTAAAACGGACCTAGAGCTGGCTGTGATGCGATACACGAATAAAATCAGCAGTGATGCTCATAAACTGGTAATTATATGAGATTTACTTGTGAATGGGTTTAATAAGACACTTTACAGTTTATTAATTTATTTTGACATATTCTATGGTACTTTTCTGATGACGTACCAGGGTTTTTTCAATTTTTTGAATCCATTATGTTTATTTGACAATTATAATCTTGACCCACCTTAGAAAAAAGACCAATTAGAACTGATTAAATATGAAATTATTATTGAATGTTTCATTACTGCTGTGTGTGTCGTTGGCTTTTCAGGTGATGAAGAAAGTGAAGCCAGGCATGTATGAGTATCAGGCAGAGAGGTTAGAACGCTTCAAGCAAACATTTGTTTATGTGTTAATAAAGTTAGATTATTTTATAAATGAAAAAAGCCCATGTATTATTAACTAGTTCTGGCATTGTGTTTCTCTAACTGCATACTTGCTTGATTGATTAAGTAATTAATTGAATTGATTGATTAATTGATTCTGTGTGTGTGCGTGCGCGTGTGTGCACGTGTGTGTCCATGTGTTAGCATAGTTTTCAATATTCAGAGTACATTTTCAGACCTGTTTTTCTGAAATTACCCTTTGCTTGTTTT
This sequence comes from Metaphire vulgaris, assembly GCA_018105865.1. Lineage (NCBI taxonomy): Eukaryota > Metazoa > Annelida > Clitellata > Crassiclitellata > Megascolecidae > Metaphire > Metaphire vulgaris. The sequence goes on from CM030840.1 coordinate 4,347,075, forward strand.
TTCACTCAAGAATTTGACAAGACATTGTACTTATTTGTTAGCATCTTCATGCAGTATTGCTATGGAGACGGAGGAATGAGACATGTTGGTTACACCTGCATCTGTGCAAGGTTTGAGCAAGTTCATCAAGCCTTTCTTTCGCTATTTTCATTAGTTGAATATTCAACAGGAAATTAATAAGCAAAGATAATTAATTTATTCTTGATATTTTTGAAAATAAACGACTTACGGCCAAGTTAAGTTTGCCTAGATTAGATACCATGAACGACTGCAAATAATGTGATAACGATCTTGATGGTATCACAAAATCAATACTTGTAGCGGTCATAATGGAGCTGTTCTTCATTATGGTCATGCTGGTGCCCCGAACAATCGTCAGCTGAAATCTGGTGACATGTGGTAAGTGCTTGTCAACATTATATAAAGCTTGCATCTCTGAGACTGTACGGCTGATGATATTCCTATCATCATGATTTGTTGTTTTCCCTTTGCATTGCATTGTGCATTGCATTGTGTAACCATGGTTTCTTCTGAATGACATTTGTAATTTTGTACAAGTTTAGCTTTGAATTGTTACATTATGAAATGAAATGGAATATTTTGGTAGCGTCTCTTCTGAGAAATATTTCAGAAGCTGTAGTTACAGCGATGATGAAGAGACATTGTCATGATTAACAGACTGACTGCGACTTATTATAATAAGGCAGTGGAAATACATGGGGTAAAAGTAAGGACAACTAAGTAGTTGAAGTGACTAAATGACTGCTAAGGTAGAAACACAGAAAAGTCGATGATACTTTCCTAAAGGACGGAGTGTTCATTAAAAGTAGAGAAATTTAGCCATGTGTAATACATGTTGGCAGTCTAGAGTTACGATAAGCATGCAGTGACAACATGTTAAAGTGAGCCTATCGCCACTGGCAATAAACATATTGCCAGTGGTGGCTCCACAGGGGCGGTCCAGGGGCAGTGCCACCCCTATTGAGTGCCTGGCCCCCAGTGGCCCCCCCTGTTGGAACCCTATACTTAATACTACATACCTAACAGCAAATGCTTGGCCCCCCATGATTAGAAGTTGCCACCCCAATGGCCCCCCACTTGCCAAATCCTGGAGCCGCCACTGCATATTGCAAACTTATTTTATCTTATGCTATTTTGTCTTACTGTGCCACATGTTCATGACATTTCTACAAGAAAATTGCAGATACTTTGTTGTTCAGAGTTGAATGTTTTGACTTGGAACATTTGCACAAAGCGTCTTGACAAAAAATGATATTATTACTTATTTGTTTTAAATTTGTGTTTGTTGCTTCTTCTTCACACATCATGGTTGAATGTACTTTGTATTTAAAGCGTGATTGTATAACGGCTGCTTGTTTGTTTGCTTTTTTTCCAGTTTGTTTGACATGGGCGGTGAGTATTACTGTTATGTCTCCGACATCACATGTTCGTATCCGCTCAGTGGAAAATTTACTCCCAAACAGCGGATCGTTTACAATGCAGTCCTTAATGCCAATCGAGCAGTTTTTAAAGCTTGCAAGCCAGGTAAATAAGAATGCTAAGTCTCTGTCAAATCTTTATAGTTTATTTTCAGCATGGCTTTAAAAATCATGTGTTGGCAAGTCATTTAAAATCCATCACAGTTAGGATAGTGGCAAGATTGTAATGTGCTTTCTAAACATTAGATTTATTATTATTATTATTATTATTATTATTATTATTATTATTATTATTAACAAGACAACTTCTAAAGTGTTGTGGCTCAGCAATGGTCAGAGTTAACCCTTTTAATCCTAGCCTACATAGTAATTAGGCTATATATGCCTATCTGGCAGGCCGCTAAAGCAGCCTGTCGTGTTCAAAAGGTTAAGGGCGCTTGATTAGATTAGCTATTTCATATTTGGATTTTTGGAAAGGAATTGCTGATCAATGTTCCATAAAGGAACTGGATAAACTGTCAATGTAAACAAGTATGGTATTTGGGTTATGATGGTGTTGCAGTGTTATTACTGCAATAATAAATATAATCATTCTAAATTGTGTTCAGTTGTCGAATTAAAATAACAGTAGTTGAATTGTTCAATATTTTTAGTTTTAATCAGTCAAATTATTAGTCATCATCAGGTTAATGATTTGACTGATAAAACGTTATTATAAGATTAAATATATTTAGGACGTAAATGTAAAAATAATTTTACTTTTCAATAACTTTTGATTTGTATTTGATACATAAAGTATGTATTATATATTATTATGTACTATTATGTATTGTGTTTTGACCTTGAGTTTTGCCAAGGTTGATTTAATAGAATGATCTTTTATTGTATTGTATTGTATTTATGAAGTGGTGTGAAATAGATGAGTTTGAAGAAGTAGATTAGCTAGTGAGAAAAGTTGATTAAAGTTTTGCTTTGTTGCTGCTTTAAAATCTTACAGAGATTCAGCAGATTTTTATTTTATCATGTTCACGATGTGCATTTTGGGGATACATTCACTACGGCCCAAAGAGGTGCGTGCATCATCGAATTTTCATTTTCATGCTCTGTTGTTTTGGCTGAAGGTGTCAGTTGGCCAGACATGCATCGCCTGGCAGAGAGGGTCTTGCTTGAGGACCTGAAGAATGGTGGACTGCTGCAGGGGGAGGTGGATGACATGGTGGCAGCGAACTTGGGTGCTGTGTTTATGCCGCACGGCCTTGGTCATCTGCTGGGTCTTGACGTCCATGATGTTGGTGGATTCCCAGAGGTTAGAAATGGAGATGATCGAATTGTCTTCTAGAGTAACGGTTTTTTCTAATGAAATGATTTCTGTTATTAGTTTTTATTCATAATTTTAATTTGGTTTAGGCATCTTTTTTTATTTATGAAATTTGCATCATGTTTGCTGTACAGTAGAACCTTGTCATGCTTTATGACTTTAATTTGGTTTAGGCCCGCCAAAACAGTCTTGATGATTTTATTTAACCTGAAATGTCTTTATCACGGTCCCTTGAACTTTTAGGTGATGCATATTTAAATGTTTGTTCTTTTAAATATAAATTTAGGTAAACTAATTAGCTTAGTTTTACTGTAAAAATAAATTTAGGTTATTTAATTAGCTTTGATTAAACTTTACTACCATTCATTAATTGATTGTATTCATAATTTTATTTTGAAAATTGTCATGGAGAATTGTTTAATTTTTTTGAGTAATTGATATATTAAGATGACTGTCATTTATGTTGTAATTTAACCATTACTTCTATTACCATCATAAAACTGTCATCTGATTGTCCAGTCTGATATCCTGAATTTGACCTGAACCTTGTGTGATTTTTATTTGGTGTGCCATCGGCTGATGCTTCTATTCATTATGAAGTGGTGCTATAGAAGTTTAAGATCTGATTAGATTAGATTGCACTTGGCAGTTACTGCAGTTGGTTACGTTTTTGACTCATGTGCTGTATTAGGGAGTCAATCGTATTAATGAGCCTGGCTTGAAAAGTCTCAGAACTACTCGTAAATTGGAAGAACGCATGGTTTTGACTATTGAGCCTGGCTGTTATTTCATCAATCCGGTAGGTTTTGTATTTCGAATAGTTCACTTTCAATAAAATTTTACCGTATTGCAAGGGTAACTTTGAAGTATAAATGCAATTTAAAAAATATATTTTCTGATTTTTATTTCACGTTTATAGCATAGGTAGAAATGGTTCTTTATGTTTTGATTAGAGTTGACTTTAAATTAATGTAAGCTTCTGCATGAGTTGCTTGTGGTAAAGTTTCACTAGTGCATTTGCTGCAATATTTGGTGATTTGCATAGTGACATGAAACCGTTTTATATCCAGGTACTTGATGAGGCTCTGAATAATCCTAAACACTCAAAGTTCCTAATTAAAGAGAAGATCGAAGAGTTTCGCGGCTTTGGAGGCGTGAGTACAATTTCTATATTTGATTTAGAGCTGTTGAATTAAAGATTGGTATTGAGGATAGGATAGAATTGTTTGTTGAATTGAAGGGGTCAATGCCTTTTTTATCTTCATTTTGATTTATGTTCTGGATGGTGTAAACTGGGCCTAGAAATTGGGTCCGTTTGGCATCAAAATTTGTCACCCACCAAGTAATCAATCTCAGTGTTCGTGGTCATGTCTTTCCCAGCATTCAACCGGACATTGTCAAAAATATCCAGAGACCCAGCCACTGCCTAGTTTTCAAGCTGTGAATGAAATTTTTGGCTATTTTTTTGCTTTTTGCTAATCATTTTAATTAGCTTTTTTCTGGAACAGTGTGTATCTTAATTTATTTATTCATGTGTTGACCAGGCTGTGCTAATGAATATTCTTACTAAGGTAATTTGTGGCAATTGGTTGTTAATGGCACCTCTGTATATTAGTATTTTTGTGCTAGGTTCCTTATATTTTTAGAGTTTTGTGCATCATTGTGTATAAAATTGTGTCTATGTTATTTATTGACCTGTGGAATTTATTTTACTGTTCTTTTGCAAATTTACTTATATTTCTAATGTATTCTGCCCAACCTAGGTTCGCATTGAAGACAATGTTGCAATTACAAAAGATGGAGCGGAACTGCTGACCTGTGTTCCGCGAACAGTAGAAGAGATTGAAAACTTCATGTCTTCTGCTTAGCATCTTCTAATCCAATTGCTTTTGGCAATACATCTTTTCCTACTGCATTATACAGCGTGAAAATTACTGGTACTTTTATCTGTATAATTATGGAGGTGATTTATATTTTCTTTTAAGAATGAAATGAGAGTTGTACATTTCTCATATGTTAATTATGTGTATTTTGGATTAGTACAGTTTTTATATATCATTAATATTTTTGCCAATAATGTCCATTTTTGGGGTGTGGTTCATGCAATGCATTTGGAAGATGGTGATTCTAATCTGTTGCATAGCGACTTTGGGCAAGTTGTTCATACCTAATTGTCTGCGAGGAAGGCAATGATGAACCACCGCACTCATCTCGTCCCTACTAGCACGTTTATATGAACTATTTTCATGTTATTTGTGAAAACATTTGTGATAAAAATTGACGCTAGACTTTGTGTTTCAAGATTCAAATTGTGAAAACATTATTAATCAGAGCATTTTCGGTAAAATCAGCAGTAATTAACATAATTCTTTTAACTGAGCAGTGTTGTTAAGTCTGACAAGTGGTACCTTAATCCCGTATGATTCATGTTGCATTGTTAATAGTGTCTCTGCAATTCATAGCTTTATTGTTATGTAAATTGGTAGGTAATTGATTAATGTTTTGCTATAAAAACTGCATTTTAAAATTTCAGGTTGCTTTGATTATGCTTTATTTTATTGTTGGTCGATGAAATTTTGAAATACACATTTACAATTGTATTGTGTTTATTTTAATTTGGCAACATCCATTTGATACCATCTGCTGATTATCATGAACTGTTCAGTGAACTCTTTTATCGATTTTCTGAGTTATTGTAAATTTCCACCGGCTCGTCATACAAAATGGACTGGAGTGTTAATAAGGTCCTTATAACCATCAGCAAAGGGGTGGGAAATTTAAAATACAGTGTAAATTCAATTAGTGGCAAGCTACTGTTAACCTGAGAAGCTTCACAAGTGGAGATAACTGTGCTATAAGGGTTCCATGCAAGGACCTGTATCATGTAGTTGCTAAAAAACCAGAGACTTTGACCATGTGGAAAACGGATGAGAGAAACTAACAGTAGGGGGCAAGGACAGGATCTGCCGATCTGGAGACGGTTGGTAAGCATTGGTTACAAGACGGAATGGAATCAAAGCAATTCCAGAGAATTCAGTATGAGACGCTTCAAATTATACTGACGACCATCGGCTATAGTGATTTATGTCGACTTTCAGTCAGTCAGAGAACTTCAGTCATATCTTAGTGTAGCAAACTTTTTACTGTATTAATCTATATTATTTTCGAAAATAGACCAAATATGTTGCGTCAATGGAGGCAAAGCTGGAGCGAGAAAGACAATAACCTTTCTTGCTTGTTAAGGTTTTGGACAAAAAAATTCTGCAAGAATATCAAAGATTGGACCAAAATGGTAAAAATATGTCCAAAAACTACCAAAATGCATACATTTTTATCTTGAGATTTTTGGGTTTTTTGCAGGCAGACCTTGATTTTACACGAGACTTTACTTACTTATGAGCTATGCCTATTAGAACTAAAGGCATCATTGGTGCTTTCGTCTTTCTTTCGGTAATTAAACTCATTTAAATGGAGAAAATGTCGAAAATTTTCGGTAAAAGGAAAGGCAAACAGAAGAACAACGACTTCAGAGTATGCGACGTTTATTTTTTAAAAAGAATTTTAATGTAAATTGATCGATTTTTAATGAAATTGAACGGTTTGAAGCGTTGTTAGGGAAGCGAATTCCGTAGCTACAAGTCGCAACTTGAATGATTTTTGAAAATAACTTGTAATATTATTATGTTTAATAATGTAAAAAGTATAAGGTTTATTTGTAGAATAGCTATGTAAGATGCAAAGTGATCATGTTAGTGGTTTAATAGACCCTACTGCCCCTACATGGTTATGAATAACGAATTGATGCTTTCCAGTGCAATCTGATTTAGATCATTAGATGTCTTCCTTCATCCTTCATAAAAATCAAATATTTTAGGATTGGGCGCCCACATAAATTTCTCCAGGAGGGCAAAACACAGTGGTCACGGTTACCGGTACGCCACATAATTTTTTCCAGGATGGGCAAAACGCATTTTGGCACAATGGTCAAGATTAGTATTTTAGCAGTTTTCAAATTTCAATGTGAAATATTGGCATTTGCATTTTCCAGGGGGCGGGCAAGTGCTCCTCTTGCCCTAATGTGCGGGCGCCCATGATTTTAGGAAATTTGAAGCTCTTCATATTCGTGACATATTGTATTAATTGATTAACATTTTATATTGCGACTGATCTTCAATTGGTATTTGATTAAGTGCAAAATTTAATTAGGACTAGGTGCTATTCTGAAAGATTAAAGTACACTCAGTAGTCATAATTCTGATTTAATGGAAATTATGCCAATTTACTTGGAGAGTTCTCTTGGCAAAAGCAAAAATATTATATAAAATTTTGTTTGTCTCAATTATTTTGTTCACACAAACATTTTGATGATGATCATTGGTCATATTGTTGACTCAACAGCTTCCACATAGCTGAAATCAAGATTGTATTATGATTTTATTTCTCGTGTGCTATTTAACTGCAATTCTGATAAAAATCTCGCATTGAGATGTAACTCTTATGTAGTTGTCTCATTAATTTAGTGCAGCATTCTCTCTGAGTAACATTATGCACACATTGTGAACGGTTTAGGAGAATTTTGCGTCTGCCTCGTTGCCAACGCCAGTAGCGGTTGTGCCGAGGACAGCCATTATTCCCAACATGGGTTTGGGTAGTCTTAGCCAATCACGTCTGTTTCGCTCTCTCCTGCCAAACGACGGTGCCTCAGACGACACTGATTCAAGTCTTGTTGACTATCAACGTGGGAAACACACGACTCCGTGCGTTGCTAGTTGTTATTCATGAGTGTTGAGTGTGTGTGTGTGTCTTTATATGTGTGTGTATGTTTGTGCGGGTGTTGTGTTGTGAATCTTGTGATAATCTGTGTGAGTGATGTGCTCGGAGGGAATTCTGTTGCAAGAAAATGCTCCAGTTTTCTGCTAGTGCTCTTATTGTTAGTAGTTCTTTGTTATCATTATGCTTCAGTGAGGGATTTCCTTGATTATTTTGTGCACTTCTGATCGGGCATTCGTTCTGTAGTTCTTGATTTCTTCACTCTATGTTTTAGTTCCGATTATTACACTGCTAGGGGTTTGCGTTGGACGCGATACAATTCTGTGATTACTTTTGGTTGATTTTATTAATGATACAAATATTTGATTTGTGAAAATTGTGATGACTAGCTACTAATGTTAGTCTCTTGAATTTAGCATTTGGCCCATTTGAAATGACACATGATATTGTCAGTGCTGGTATGAACCAAAGCAAGTGCAGTAGGTGGCAGTTAATAGTGATGTTTAAAAAATCCACTATGATTCACCAATATTAGAGGGTACATTGAATTGTTGCTTTCTTTTTCAGCACATATACTAATTGTTGACTTAGACAAGTTTATACATGTAGATGTACTTATCAAAGTCTTGTAGACAGCTGGCCATCTTTGTTCTCATTGCATGTATGTGAGCAACAAGATAGTAGGGGCACGAATTTCTTGCTTTTGCACATAATTTGTAATGAATGCAGAAGTTTCCAGACATTTCCAGCTTTATGGTCAAACAGTAATTCTGCAAGAGACACCAGGCCATGCTATGACAAATTTCCAGAAAGTTAACTAACAATTTGCACTGGTTTACTCTTTTAATTTCAGCTACACTTTGTAATTCTGTGTTTTTGCTGCATCAGTTCTTGTGTCCTTTCTTATACTCCATGTAATCTTGTTATTATTTGCAGTTTCTCATATCAAAAACATAAAATTTTTACACTTAGAATTAAATTAAATCCACTTGCTTTAGATTCCGTGATCCTACAAAGCGTTGTGGAAATATATTTGGTTGGTGTTAATATGTTAAAGTGAAATTTAGGAAATTAAATTTTTCCTGTCTGTGTTAAATTGTTGCAGTTTTATTTTTCAAGAATATGTACATTTTATCTAAGAAGAAAGAGATTGTCACGTTTTTCACATTTAATTTTTCCTGTTTCAGTCATCAGTTGGTGATTTTCCTTTAATCTTCTGAGTTACTTGAATTCTTCTTTACTATGCTCACTTTGAGATTTTCTGTTTCTGATTTTTATTGGAAGCAGAAATGACTACTATTTCTGTTTTGCTGCTTCTGCAAAGTCTTTGCTTTACTTAGCTGAAGAAGCATGGCTGATCTGTTGAGGTTCGTGAGTTTGACATTTCTAGCTAGATTAGTGGCATAGCCAAGGGGGTTTGGGGAGTTAAAACCCCTCTTGGCTGCCGAGAAAAAATATTTTTAATGAGTTTCCATGCATTTTTAATTTTTTTGACGCAACTTTGGGGGTCAGACCCCTCTTGGGTATAGAAAGTAGAATGTAATGGTGTTTAAGAGGCGGGGACCTTCTTTTTTTTGCTTGTCAGGAAAAAGTGAGAGATGATAACATTTTTTTTCTTGTCAAGATTTGTTGAAAGTTGGTTACAGTCAATAGTGAAAACCAACACCTCCTTCCGGAAATCCTGGCTATGCCACTGAGCTAGATTGTGCATTATGATTTAGATCTCAGCCAGTCTTTCTGTTGTTGTTAACGCAATTAATTTGTTTTTTTTTCTCTGCTTCTGTGTGATTAGTTTTCCTTGTTGATTCTTTCAGTCGTATGTTAACATAACGCAATCGCTGATGCCACCGGCGGTGTTTATCGCCACTCCGCGAATAGCTGGATGCGCCTATGAACCAATAATTTTGAGACCTATTGATTTGTCCGGCTTTGAACATGAGGCCAGTTACGAGGGTGGTTTTGCCGCAGATCTTCAGCGGTCCACCGACACCAACAGTCAACCAGACAATCAGGCTGTATATGATGACGTTGAAAGAGAGTCAGTTGAAAGCGTTTGTGATGAATATGAAATTCCTACTCAGGCACTGTAAGAATCCTATCTTGATAATTATGCTGTCTGTTTTTATCTTTCAATCTGTTCACATTATGCCATTTTTTCTTGGATTTTTTTAAGTTTCTGAAAACATGACCAGCGCCAGGCACCCACAAAGTTCTCAAATGCAGGGGACCCAGCGGTCACAGGGGTCTATTCAGGGGATAAATTATTTTGTGTATTACAGGCCCACGGGGTTAACAGGGGAGATTCGTCCCAAAACCTGTGAGTAGTTAGGGTGAGTACAATCCACCTTGCCTATGGCTATTTCAAGAAAGACTAAGCACATAGGAATGAGCAGCTACTACTGTACTACTTTCCAAAGACTATTTAAATTTAGAAGATTTTACTTACTTACTTACCATCTTTAATTTCAAAATGTTTCCAGAGTTTGCTGATGTGCTGAGATAAATAACTGATACTTGCAATTTTTAAATCTTTGACGGTGAATGTAGCTCCAGATTTTGTCATGAGGCTGCACAGAGATTTCTTGTAGAGTAATGTACAGCTTTCAGTGAAGCCAGCATGATATTTGAAAGTCAGACCAATGGGGTGAGGACATGGGGCAATGGCCACTTACACTTCTCCCTTTAATTCCCTTGCTCTTTAGAAAGTGGACAAGTCAGTAAGATGGTAGGGTATTTCAGGTTTTAGGCATAATAATGCCTTTTTAAAGAATCAATCCCATAACCACACATGTGGAGAGGGTTAATTAGTAATAAATGTACATTATCTTAGATCTGCTCAAAAATCTATCTTAACTACATCAATGAATTTCTACTAGAATTGATATTTATCATTCACTAATTTTTTCACTACCATAGAATAATGCACTTTTGAAGCGCAATAACGGGATGAATGAATGCACTAGTGAATGAATGCACTAATACTCTGGTTTTAAAATACTGTACCCACTCACCGACTAACGTATTTAGTGTGCCGATATTAATTTCAAAATTTCCGGCTTTTCTGATGGTTTCAGATGTAGTGCATGAATAGTAAATGCCGTCTTGTGCTGAAAATGCTTTCTCTCTCTCTCTCTGTCTGTCTGTCTGTCTCTCTGTCTGTCTCTCTCTCTGTCTCTCTCTCTGTCTCTGTCTCTGTCTGTCTCTCTGTCTGTCTGTCTGTCTGTCTGTCTGTCTCTCTCTCTCTCTCTCTCTCTCTCTCTCTCTCTCTCTCTCTCTCTCTCTCTCTCTCTCTCTCTCTGCTTCGGTCTTTTCGTTTTGTGCTGTGTAATGTTGCTGTTGTGTGTGTAATGTTGCTGTTGTGTGTGTAATGTTGCTGTTGTGTGTAATGTTGCTAAATTGTGATTGATGCAGTTTAGAAAGTCAATAATTTTAATGTTACTGACGGACTATTTGAATTTAATTGAATTTAGTATCAGTTACTGCAGGGTTTCCCAAACATTTTGGAACTGCGGCCAACTTTGGCAGCTTTGTAACGTGTCAAGACCCTAATCATAGCATGTAATATAAAAGCATTACGCCATCTGGCGAACGTTTGATGAAAAGAATCTTCTGAGTTTGAACAAATGGCAAAACAAAAGCTCTTATTCAATTTGAATGAAAATATGACAATATATTAGGCAGAATTATTAATATTTTTGCCAAATCAGACAAAATGAAAAATAGATATTGAAATTTCTTGAAAATTATCTTATAAAATTTTGCCATAACATACCTTTGTTAAGCATCTTAAAAATACTGTTAGTTTGGAAAATCGCTTAACCGCTGGATCATTGATACATGTTTGTCAGAGATTGCCTATTGTTAGCGGATTTGCAGAGCAAAATGGTAGATTAACGCTTTTCTTGCGCTATTGTGAAATAATATTAATTTTTTAAAATATTATAGGCCATGGTTTCCCAAACTTTTTGGATTTGAGCAACTCACGTCAACGGCTTTGTAATATGTTGAGACCAGTAAACTTAACTGTCGCCTAAAATTTGATAAAACACTAATCATTTTAACATAAGTCGTGTATGGAGGATTGCAGGCATATAAATTTCTCAAAACCTAAACCTACTTGCAACATTCAAGGCTTATGACATTGTGGTATTACTTAGAAAATGATATTTTGGGATCTAATTTCGCGCTAGTCTGCAACCCACTAGACTGAACCCTGCGACCCACTTTTGGGTTGCGACCCCCACAGTTTGGGAAACACTGAGTTACTGGACATGTAGAGTAAGATGATGGAATTTTGTGGAAAATGTCTTATTTTATTTTGGTAAATTACAGCATTAGCATATAAAATATGTACATTATAAGTATGTACGTGTGCACACGCGTGCGTGTGTGTGTAAGCTTGTGTTGTTGTATGCCTTTATATAACTTAGTAATTTTTTTCCATTGTTTTTATAGATTTGTCTCAAATGCTGTTCGAAATGTTGTTGACCCTCCTGAAGGGTTTGGAGATTTGAACAATGACAGTAAGCTGCTGTTAGAAACTTCTAAGTGTCCGAGTTAGATGGTTAAAGGTTTACTGCCAAACATTGGAAATGCTGTTCACACATCGGTCGCATAGGCACTTTAAAATATGCTGCTCCTGCACATTTCATGGGATTTAATCCTCAATTGGTCCAGGCTGACTCCCAGGAGGAATTGAAAATGTTAAATTTAGAAAATTTTGATTTTAATTTTAGAAAATTTTGAGGTTGTGGCTGTCTGATCCTTTTGAGGTTTTAAAAAAATTGACCAAAACTTGCTTTAGTTATTTAACCTGAGCATAATGATTAAACAACCATGATTAAGCATGATTAACCCCTTAACTGGGGACCCCGGATGTATCCGTCCATTTTACATTGAGTTACCGTTAAATACACAGTTAAGGGGTTAATTAAACAACCAAGTCATCACCATTTAAGTGAAGAGTTAAATTTTGTTAGTATGTGATTTTTATTTTTTCTTCCCAACACTTGTCTATTGTCTTCTGCAATCTGATTATTATGATGCATGAACTCACAACAGATGCATTTTAATTTGTGTTATATGTGTTGTCATACTTCTTGTTGCATTTAATCAGAAAGCATTTTCGTTCACTTTCTCTGTTACTCTTTTGATCACGATGCAATCTTTATATTAATTAATAATAGTATTAATAACTTGATTAAATTAAGTTTTACTACCTCCTTTCTGCCATAGCCGATCGCAGCTTTGCAGATCAGAGTGTCTCTGCATATATGGCCACCGGAACATCTTCGTTTCATCCTGAGGATATGAAGGTTCATGTGCCTGCCTCTGGTCTGATGGCTTCAACAGCTTCAGATCTGAGAAGAAGTAATGGTTCCAATAGATCTCTGAGACACAGTTCGAGAAGCATAGTCAAAGATCCGCACAGCCTTCACTCCACTTTTGAATATCTGAAGAGCACTCCGGATGAAGTAATGAGATTATAATTTCATCGTCATCATCATCATCATCATCAGAGTTGCTTTCTGCCAGCTCATTGCTTAAGACGCACTTTTTCAATCAATCTATCTATCTATCTATCTGTCTGTCTGTCTGTCTATCTATCTGTCTATCTATCTATCTATCTATCTATCTATCTATCTATCTATCTATCTATCTATCTATCTATCTATCTATCTATCTATCTATCTATCTATCTATCTATCTATCTATCTATCTATCTATCTATCTATCTATCTATCTATCTATCTATCTATCTATCATCTATCTATCTATCTATCTATCTATCTATCTATCTATCATCTATCTATCTATCTATCTATATTGCCACCAATAGCTAGACATGAAACTTCTCCATTTATCTTTTTCCGTTGTTAATCTCTTTCCATTGATTATATTACTGATATCTTGTATCTTTCAAAGTCTTCTTTGATGTCATCCATCCACTTTTTCCCGGGCCTTCCTCTACTACTTACCATTCTGATTTTGTTGTTTCTTATGTAGACATCCAGCCCTTTAGAGAACAGTCCAAAATATTTCTTGTTGTTAATTATTGAGGCAAATTTTGAACTTTCATTTATCGTACAATTCATAACATATTAATTCTTTCATATAGCATCTAGATTATGTAACATTTTGTTTTATATATCACTGTGTATATAAAGTACTTTTAGAATTTGCTTACGTCTTTAGTAAAGCAAGTTTACTTTAGTCAGTATGTAGGCATGTTCAATGTGTGATTGTAGTTTTACTATCTTTAAATAATGATAATTTAGCGATATGAATAATAATTTTCATAGGTAAATAAGTTGGCACAAGTAGGGTAATGCACCACACACCAACCAGCATTCTTTACTTGAAGGTTTGGTTCTCTAGCACCAAGAAAACTGTCAGGTGCAGTGAGTTTTCTTCAAATACCAGTACATTAGCTTAATGATGCCATGGAACTTAATGGAATTTATTGGATTAAGACTTGAATAGCAAAATTCTATAGTATAAACAGTGATTGCATTGCATAAGTAAATTGCTGTTGATTTCCAGATTGAGTCACGAGTGGTGCCGACTACCACGACTAAAATGTACAGATCACCGGCCAAACAGTTGAGAAACTCATTCAGTGACCTCCATAAATCGGACCCAACCATGAATCTGCACGTCCATAATTTAGCAGATTCCACCCTGAATCTGCCCGAGACTCGTCAGTTGCAAGCATCGTCCACCGAACTGCGCCTGTCCGCCGAGCATCGTACGAGCGGAAAGAGTTTGAAGTCTTTGAATGGTTAGATTTCCTTATTAGCTATCAAACTGAATTGAATGCTTTGCAGCCATTGGATGAAAAAGTTGCTTACTTATGAGTAGTTAAGTGTTCTTTTAAATTTTTATTGGTGTTAAGCTGAATTTAAATGAGACAACGACAACAATTCAGCACTTCAGCATATTGTTTTTTGTGACACATTCCAGCCCATTCTCAGGAGGAATCTGACAATAGCATAAGTATTGATACAATTATTGATTGATATAGTTAGTATGTCAAGTGATTCTTTTTTCTGGATAGCAAGCATGCATTTTGTTGATATTTCTACATTTATGTAGTGGGATAGTCTGCTAAATACATCTTATGGGATACAATTTTAAGCACTATTCAAGTCTCATAAAGAAATAAAGAATTTTTTTTATGAACTTAGATTTTGGCTACAGATGACTTGCAATATTTTTAAAATTCTATATTCTCCAGCAAAAGAGGATCGCTTGAATTTGGAGCAGCTGGAAAGAATACGCGAGCTTGAGTATGAAAATCAAAGATTGAATGAGTACATTGAAATTCAGAGGCATGAGATTGCAGACTTTGCCAAGATGGGAGACGAAAGTGCCGGTAAGCCAGCGAACTGACTTTCAGATGTTCTCTTATGTCCAATTTCTTGTAATTGTTAAAATTTTGACAGGTTTTTTATACACTGGAATCTTAATTAAAGTGCCTCTTTGCTTTTATTTAAAGCTTTTTTTAGAATTTTGACTGAAATTCATAATTATTTCATACTTACTAATTTCTTAGATTCATCCAGTGTTTCAATAACTGAGGTTTTAAGGCTTGATTGGTTGAGTATAACGCCCCCCCCTTCCCACTGGTGGTCACAATTTTGATTTGGGATTAGAACTTATCAGAAGCTTCATTGCTCTCTTTGACAAATGTCATCCATCTATTGTTTTATATCACATTTTCATTGCTGTATCTTTGATGTTATAAACATATTTGCTAGAATACTGTTCATTGTCACTTGTACTGATATCAGAATAGTGGTTGATTTTTCAAAAAAAATCAGTGGGGGCATTGGACTGCTCCAGCCTCATGGTATTTGAGATCCAATGGAGTTTACCTCAGTCCATGGGGAAAGGGCTAAACCTCTTAATCTTTGGCACATAAGCAATTCTGGGAAAGTGTAGGAGAATGAAAAACATCTCATTTAATGCCTAAAGTTCTTTTCAGGAACCAGCCAGAATCAGACTGATCTAAAAGTATTCAATTCATAAGCACATTTCTGACCAACAATTTCTCCTTCAAGTGACCTTTGACTGCTACACAATGCATGACGGCTCTTTAGAAGTTCCTCCATGATTTGATCTTACAGTTTTCTTTTTGTCTTACCTGGCATTTTATTTTCTCTGCACGTTAGCGGAGACACCTGGTGTCGTCGTCTCGCAGCGAAAGTCTCGAGAGGAGGTCGAGACACTCAAGAATCTGGTCCATCGTCTCAACACTGAGCTCAACGTCTATCACAAAAAGTTTCGAAAGCTGACGTCATCAGACGTATGTGCCTTCCATTTTGCTTTCTCAGCTCGTATTAACTTATTATTTCATTGTCATAATTATTTAAGATGCCTCTGATGAACCGGTCATATAAGTCTACGTATTTCCTTTAGTATCTCCATCTTGCTAATTTTAACTGGAACCTATGTTCTTTTTATAGCAACAAACAGACCGAGCGATTGATTGAGTAAATGAATCTGTTAGAAATTCTGTAATACACTCGGTTTTCACTTATCTTAGTAGTTGGTTGCAGAGATGTAGTACTTGGTACTTGTACTTGTACTCGAGTTGTACTCGAGTACAAATTTTTAGTACTTGTACTTGTACTTGCACTTGGAGTTTTTGGAATGCAAGTACTTGTACTTGTGCTTGTACTTGGAGACCAGGTACCGGTACTTGTACTTGTACTTGGAGGCCAGGTACTTGTACTTGTACTTGTACTCGGAGTTTTTGGAATGCAAGTACTTGTACTTGTACTTGGAGGCCAGGTACCAGGTACTTTTTTGGAATGCAAGTACTTGTACTTGTACTTGGAGGCCAGGTACTTGTACTTGTACTTGAAGCATTGTGTACTTGCTACATCTCTAGTTGGTTGTATATCTTTGATGTTACTTATAGATGGAGGATGTTGCATCCTTTCCAATCAGAGGGCCAAAGCCATCTTGGCTGGTATCTCTAGTTGGTTGTATATCTTTGATGTTAAAATATAGATGGAGGATGTTGCATCCTTTCCAAATCAGAGGGCAAGAGAGAATATCTTGGCTGGTAAGAAAATTGGAGAAATTAACGCAGAAATTATGAACAGGAAAACTGTGGGACTCTTCAAGCACACAAGCAAACATGATATGAGTGAAACAGGGCCAGAGGAAGACCTAGAAGAGACTGGCTTTAACACAGAACCTAAAAAGGATTTTAAACTGCAACTCATGACCGTCAACCTTATAGAAGATTTTGATAAATGTACTCTTGCCACACTAAACATGATAGAGTGATCGCAGCTTTTACACAGAAC
Source organism: Metaphire vulgaris (assembly GCA_018105865.1). Taxonomy (NCBI): domain Eukaryota; kingdom Metazoa; phylum Annelida; class Clitellata; order Crassiclitellata; family Megascolecidae; genus Metaphire; species Metaphire vulgaris. Next base: position 4,363,922 of record CM030840.1, read on the forward strand.
CTAAAACTTATTTGTAAATAAAGTAGTTTAGTTTCCTGGACACTTATTCTGCTTTATTGGAAAAAGTGTCGGCTTTGTTAACATATGAGTTTGTTTATGATCGCAGTCTGCAATTTTTTATTTTTCTTAATGGCAGGAATTGATTCCCTTAAAATTACCGGTAGTTGTAATTGTTTGCCAAAATATTTTGCTAATTTCAAATGGTTAGCAAAGGCAGTATCTCAAATTCACCTTAGAAAGACTTTTAAATTACATTAAGAACAAGCAGCTACTACGCTACCACCTTCTAAGGTACTAGGTGAATTCATGGGACTTTGTTTGCCTTCATACTTACATTTGAATCATATGCCATGAATAATGTTTTCAGGTTAATACAAAATATCTGGCACCGCTACTAGTGGCCTATGATGATCGACTGAAAGAAAAAGAAGCAATCATAGAAACGTATGAGGTGAGTGCAAGATGACGATATAACCTGTACGAAGGTACTCGTTTCTGCTTCATGCTCATTCAGAATGCTTAGCAAATAGCTAAAGGCACTTCCCTTTTTGTTTAATATTTTTTACTGTTTGGTTGCATTTTAAAAATACCCGGTACTTTTTCTCCCTTGCTCAAGGTTTGGAGGTCACAGCCTAGTTTTTGTGGTAGTGTCTTGACCTATGTTTTTAAATATTTGAGTTAGAATGCCAGTAGTTTCCATGCTTTTGATGATTTCAGATTAATGCACCACCATGGCAATTAATCTTTCTATCCCTTTGAGGTGCAAAAACGAGTGCCAATATATGCTGGGAAAATCACTGTGTCTGGTGGAAGAACTGTTACTGCCTCTGCAATTAGACCAGTGGTGGTGTGTTGCCTGCAGAGCTCACCCTGAGGTTCAGGGACCAGAATGTTGTTCCAGTGCCTATTTGCACCTGAATGAATAAGCCTCACAGTTCATGTAGCATTGCCATCGTTTCTGCATCTAATCTAATCTTAAACTTCTATAGCGCCACTTTATAATGCACAGGAGCATTAACCGATGGCACACCAAATCCAAATCATTAAAGATCCAGGTCAAATCCAGGGTATCCGGCCGGACAAATGGACCAATACGTAATATTGTAAAGCGCTCTTGTCTTTGGCCATTTTGCCATGCTTATTGCGCTATAGAAATCGTCTAGCTAATAATAATAATAAATGGGTGACAGTCTATGGTGGACAAGCCAGGTCAAATAGATGGGGTTTTAATACTGTTCTAAAAATCTGTAATGAATTTGCTATGTGATGATCCAGATACACTGTTGATGAAAATTTCACATTCGGTTCTAGTTTGTGATGATCCATTTAGCATAACTCATGTTTAACAATGTCTTGAATATTACAGTTGATTAATCTGCTTAGTTGTACGTGGGGAGCATACTAGATCCCAGCATTACGATTCATTTTGTTGCTATGAAAACTTCTGTAGCACCATTCTAGTGATGCACTTGGCATCGGTCAATAGTTACTATGAAGTAGAATCATAATGCCCCATTATCATATCCAGTAAGTCAGTTTGATGTTCCAGTAATGGAGAATAGGTGATAGAGAAGAGTGTGTTCAAGTACTGAATGTCAGAATCACTGCTGCTGATTTCATGCACTTTGCTGTTTTATGCCATAATAGAATAAACTTGGTCAGTTTCAAGAGAAGGTGGACGAGATCCTCAACGAGAACGCGCGTCTGCATATTCGTCTGGAGCAGACGGACACAGTTGGACCGATCAGCATGACAGAGTGGTCAGTGTTGCTTTTTTACTTTTTTACTTTATGTTCTGTTAAGGGCAGAAACTTGTATTTTCTCGAAATTTTCTTGCACAACTCGAAAACTGTCAAGAACCATTTTAACTTAGGGGAATGAAGTTTAAGCTTTGCAACATCAGCATCTGACTTTGCGCAGATGTCATGTTATTTCGTGTCATGCTGAATGCCACCATCGCTATTTGTAGGAGGCAGTTTCAAGAGCAGTGTAAACTGGTGTTGGAGGAGAATCAGCTGCTGATGGAACAGCTTGAGTTGCAGCAGGACAAAGAGAAGGAAATGCAGAAAACTTTTGTTCAAGAAAGTGAGCACAAACCTTTCCCCTTTTCTTTTGCCATTTTGCCATTTGCAGAGTACTTTTTAGATAAAAATCATATCCAGGTTCATATGCTGAGATGAATGTGATGCAAAGTGAAACTGTTGCCACTTTGGAAGTAATTATTTTGACTGCTTCTGTTGCATCATACATTTGGATCTTTAAACAAATGATTTAAAAATTGCTGAATTCAATTCAGCATTTCATTTATTAGATTATATTTATACATGCTATTGAAATCGACTGAATCACTTGTTTGAAAACTATAATTATCTAAAGTATGTATATTATTACCAGTATTATTTGCTTATTTTTACATCATGTTTGATATATCTTGTGTACTTACAAATGAATTTTTGGTTCAGTTATGTTGAGCATTGGATTTTTATAGCCATCCTCAGCAACAGCTTTGAGGACAAATCATATTTATGGACCCATGCACCACATATACATTACTTTATTAGTGACTTGTCATAATATGCTAGTTTGCCTAATGATATTCATCAGAACTGGACTACAGCTATGACCGATGAACCTCTGAAGTCAACAATTTCAAAGGCCCCATTTTGTAGCCCAGTATGCCACTGGTGCAGTAGCGTGCAGAGGGGGGATGGGGCGGTGGCCCCGGGCATCCACCAGATGGGGGGGACATCCAAATGGATCGGGGACCTTTTGTTTTCACTTTTTTTACATGAAAACCCGTAAAATTATCGATTTGGCCCCTGCATCCACACCAGACAAGGGCATCCAGATTGTCTATGTGACCTTTTTTATTTGCACATTAACTCCTAACACCGAGGTAGCAGGGGCGTCCAAATTTACTTTGGCCCCGGGCAGCCACCACTCTTTGGCATGCTACTGCACTGATGCCCAGTGCAGTGTACGTTATTATCCAAGAGCCTTATAAACCAAAACATTTGCAGATTTTTTCTTGTAAATCGCTAACTAATAGATAGCGAACAATGCATTTTCCAGCTTCTAAGTTGACACAAAAGGTGAATTTAGCGGAAACTGAGAAAGCGCAAGTGCAGCTGGAGGTGAACGAATTACGAGAAAAAGCTCGGAAGCCTCAAGCAGAAATATGAGGATGCGGTCGTTGATAGCCGTTTGAAGATGAACAGAGAGGAGCATATTGATGCACTGTCAGTATTTAAGCAGTGAGTAACTTAACTTGGAACATATCTGCTAGTTTTCAGTAAAAGCTGTAGCAAATTTTAAATCATTTGGTAATATGTTTGGCAACAAACGTGGCTTTTTAAGTAGTTTTCTTAAGTTTTCATTGATTCAGATTTTAAATCTTTGTGCCATTCAAGGTGCACAGAGATGACCTACTTAAATTTTTTATTATTTGCCATCGTTTGAAAGTTTTTGTGGTTTGCTTCTGTGTTTTCTGGATTAGCGATTTATATGAAAAGTAAATTTCAGTTTTGTTTGTCATTGTTGAGCAGAACAGCTCAAGAAGAGACTGCAAGACATGCTAAAGAGCTTGCAGAAATGTCTGCTAAGATGAAGGTTTGTTTAACCCTTTGCATACTGGTCCATTAAGTCCAAAATGCCATAGTACTTGTATTATGTATGAGAAACTTGTCTTATTGGGTAGAAAGTCCATCTTTATTGTTGTAGTTTGTCATTTGACTGTCTTAACTGATGCTATGACACTGTATATCAATGTTTGTGAAATGCTTCTTCATAGGCTCTAAACATCTATTCTGTGATACTTTTATACAGTGTGTGTGTTTGTGTGTGTGTGTTTGTGTGTGTGTGTCTGTGTTTGTGTATATTAATGCTTTTGAACAAGGTTATCTTTAATTGGTTTCCAAAATGTTTCAGTGATGTATCATATATCCAATAGAATTTTAACGATTGTCTTACGTATTTGACACAGACTGCTGAAATCGAGAAAGAAAATGTTGAAAGAGAATTAGAAAGAGTAAAATCAACAGTCAAAGAGTTGGAGGCTGAGGTCAAGAACAAATTGAAAGCCGAAAAGTAAATAAACGCTGCAAACATTTCAGTTGATATCTTGAATGGCCAATTTGTATATTGTGGTACAACTGCAATAATTGTGCTGTTAATATCTTTGCTGAGTCATTTTAAAAGAATTTCCATTCTTGTGTGTAGCTAATCTGATCTTTTATTCAAAAGCAAAGCAGTATTTTAGTATTGCTGCTCGGTTTGCTTTAAAAATACTAGTAATTAAACTGTATTGCTGCCTGGCTGTCAGATTTGCTCAAGTGTACAACCAAATCACTGCTTGCAATATGGTTTTGCTGATTCCTGTATCATAAACACTATTTATATGGACTGGCGCTCAAACTGGCTATAAAACGTGATTTCGATTTGGTGCGCCATCGGATATAATGAGGGCATTATGAGTAGTTAAACTGTATTGCTGATTGATTGATTTGATTGATTAAACTGAATCACTGACTGACTGATTGATTGATTGATTGATTGATTGATTGACTCTGAATATCTATCTTTCATTTAGAAAGTACAAAAAGGAAATAGAATACCTGCAGTTGACAATAAATGACTCAGAAGTACTCACTGCAAAAGTGAGACAGTATTTAGCCAGTGTCCTAAAAACAGTAAGTTGCTACCTCTTCTTACATCTTTGTGTAATTAGAAATTGCCTATTCCATCTATTGGTGGTTTTCACACAGGCTTACTGGCCCCCCTAAACCACTATAAATCACATTATTATTATTATTATTATTATTATTATTATTATTATTATTATAAGTTGCAAAGTCTATTATATGAAAATCCAGCTCTCTGTTGACTATAACAATTTCCTTTATATTGAAATTTTAGTGCAGAGTCTTCTGCTAATAAAATTTTAGTGTCATTGATTGCAGCATTGATTATGGTGAACACAAATTCAATACATTTTGCAAAATTTCTATGTGCTGCACGCTTTATTCAGAAAATTTTTGTAACATTTCTTCGTTGCTTTAATATTGGATGGACTGGCATGATGATGGCTTTGCTGAATTTATGTTTGCTTTGCATCTTAGGCATTGCAATTATTAATTTTTTTTCTTCTGTTCCAGGCAGAAGTCACTGCTAAAGAAAGAGATAATCTTGCTGTTTCAGTGAGTTTTTCTTTTGGCTTGAGTCTTTTGATGCATTCAAAAAGTAAATAACCATGTATTAAATAATTTATATTGCGAGTTTAGTCCACTAGAACACCTTTTTTCTTTTATTGCTTCTAGGTGCAGGAGGAGGAGAAGGCAAAAATGGCCGCTTTGAAAAAGCTCAACCTTGAATCAGTTGACGTGGAAAAAATTAGAGAAAAAATGAAGGTATGACAGCATGTTCAGAGTAATAAAAACATTTGTTGCAACTGATATTAAATATCGATTTTATTGGAGGAAATTGAATAATCTAAATAATATTTCTGTTAAAAATGTTTAGCAAAAATAAGAAAAAGAATTTACATCGCTAAGTCAGCATTTTGCAAGCTTACAAATATTTTGAAAAACAGATGCATAACAATGCCAACCAGAATAGATGTGCTGAAATCTTATGTGTGGCCAATACTGCTATATGGCTGTGAAACATGGACAGTGTTTGAAATTATGGGGGAAAAACTCGTGGCAACTGAAATGTGGTTTCTTGGAAGGATGATGAAAATCGGCTGGAAAGACATAATGAAGATACAAAGTATTAGTCAAAGCAGGAATCCAAAAATTACAACAATAATAACAAGACAAATGGAAATTTTTGGTCATGTACTTGTAATGAGGCAAGATGGAATAGAGAAGCTTGTTACAACAGGAATGATTGAGAGAAAAGGGATAGAGGAAGACAAAGGAGAAAATATCTGGACAGTTAATGCTATCTACTGGGAGGAAACCACAGAGCAATTGACATCATTCATGCAACAGAAGACAGATGGAAATGGAGGTCCATGATCACCTATGCAGTAAGAAGCATAAATTAATCAGGGTTTTAAAAGTGAATCAGACTTTTTTTTAAGGTTTATAAGTATATGAAGTATTCAAATGTTCTGAAAGTTGACATAAATTAAAAACAAATTACTAAATTTATTAAAAAATAATGGAATAATACAATATTATTATTATATAAATGTAATAATAATATTAAATTAATATTAACATCAATATTAATAGTATTTAATTATATATTTGGGAAGGCATAACAACATCTAACAAAAAGAAAAAGGGTGGGAGTTGGAAGAGAATGGCTAATAATAAATATAAGACTTAAAGTTTTGACATGGTTGCATATTTGTTCTTATAATTTGACTTTTTGAAATGTTTGCATAGTCACTTTGCTTATTGGCATTGGCTTATTGGCATTGGCATAGCCATGGGGGCACGAGGGGACTCGGCCTCCCCTATTCTGGTTGCACAAAACCGTTGAGAAATTTGGGAGGTGGGTGGAAGAGCCTCCTTGTTGACTTCTTTTGATCATCAGAGACTTTTTTACCCGGAAATGTCAATGTGTTATGTGCTTTCTGGAACCTTGGCCACGTAGCCACTGTTTATTGGTGACAGATATTGGCATAGATATGCTTTTGTTTGTTGATGTATATGTCTATTTGTGTAGCACAAAATATCTGTATTTCAGGCGATATTAAAGGCACGTAAACTGAAAATGAATTAGTTCAAATGTAGCAAGTGACTCTGAATCGTTTGGATGGGCCGGCTTTTGTTAAAAATATCTCCAAAATATCTCCTTCGGTCTTTCTTTTGCGTTCCATTTAAGCCTGAAAGAGCAGGATAACGAATTCAATCTGCAACGACAGGAATACGAAAGAGAAATCAAACGTCTGAGACAATTAGTCAGGGACAAAGAAGAGATGGTCGACATCATTCGAGGAGAGAAACAGTAAGTATTACAAATCTCCTATGTATAGCCTAAGTCTGCATAGAGTGCTTACATTCAGAAGTTCATCTATTGTAGTTTGTGTATTATATATCTGTTTACACGCTATTGAGATGTTTGGCCAAACCACAATTGATATAAATGTCCTGAAGGAGAATTAACCTTCTTACCGGCCATTTATTTGTAGTGTAATGTAAAATGGATGCATAAATATATATATGTATATATATATATGTATATATATACATACACATATATATATATATGTATATATATGTGTGTATAATTGTATATATATACATTGTGAGTCAGAATAAAACATTGCCTAATTATATAAATAATATTATGTATGGTACCGTTTTATTTTGACACCATGTATATATATATATATACATAATTTTTTGGTACGATGCAACCAACCAATTTAGTGACCTGAAGATTAACATTTAACGGTTGCATTTCAACATTTTAAATGTTATAATAAAAATGCTAACAATGGTGGGTATTTGCACAAGAGTTTTGATGGATGACCTGTGAATGTAATTTGAAGTTGCTGTAGAAACTGTTTGAACAACCATTTTCCACGTAGGTTGGTACACTGTTTTGGACTCAATTTCAGAATTTCATGAATTGTTATTATTTTTAATGCTTCTTGTTCTTTATCACTTGTATTAATCATATGTGTTTGATGTTTGTGGTTAATTTGAAAGAAGATAGGAAGTTTAGCAATTTGCGATTGTTTTTTTTGTGTCTATGCATAGGAGTTGGCATTCTGTCTGTCTGTCTGTCTGTCTCTGTATGTCTCTCTGTCTGTGTTGTTCATGCTCACTGTCTTTTGCAATGTTTTATTTTTGTAATATCTTGGCCCCCTTCCCACCAGACTTTCATTTTCGGCATGAACCATCAATTCCGATGCAGATCTCACCAATAAATTTGGAATCAGACTTGATAGGCCTATTAGACTTTATAACTTTTAAAAATTCTGTAAAAGATTGTAAGTTCTGAATAGTTTCAATCATCGTGGGTTACCGTAAATAGAACTGTGAGTGAGGTATCATTTTCTGAAATTATTCAACCAATTTTAGCAACCTGACGATAACATTTATTGGTTGCATTTCAAAATTTTAAATTTATCATGCAAAATTGTCTAAATAATAATAATAATAATGATAATTCTATATATTAGGAATATGGCCTATAAATCGTAGCATTAAATTAAAATATAGCTGGTATAGTCAAGTCTTTGGTCCTGGTCCTGGCCCTGGCCTTGAGGGTTGAGTCCTTGTTTACATCCCTGATGAGCAATTACCCGGTTAAAAAGTCTTTTACTATACCTCCTATCAGGTATATTTAAGATTTTATTTATGCTGAAAGTGTGGTATCCCTTATGACATGATTACTGTCAAGGATGTCTTTTTTTGTGTTTTATGCATCTTTCAGAAATTAAACTGTAAATTCTAAACTAATAATGCATTTTTATGAGTTTTGTTCTGGTAAATTCGCTCTGTGTTGGTGTTTTATAACCATAACTGTTTATTAACAAGAGTTAAACACTTTATGATAACAATTATATTGGCTGTGTGCATCTGTTCTGCAATTTAATGTAGCACATATATGAATGACATATTTGCTCATCACCATCACAGAGTTTTCTAAAATGTAACTGATTGGTTTGTTTCATTTGTATTTGAATGCATAGCAAGCCATTGTAACTGTTCAGTTCTTAAAATTCAGATTTGTTTAGGAATGTTTATAATTAATTTCCAATAATCTTGATTGAAGCTTTGCCTGAAAATAGATCATTCAACTATATATACACATTAACATTTTAATTTGTGATATAGACATTTACAGGAACAGAAATGTTATGAAACAGCTGCTCTAAATTTCAATTTTTGGATTGTTACAAATTTGAGCATGGAATTTAGAATTTTGCAGCATCTAGTACATAGATATTTTTACACCCCCTCACACCTCCAACACCCCCTCCATCTGAGACCAACACCCCAAACACCCCCAAATCTGAGACTGAGCGCAACATGCAATTATGATGTGGCTAAGATGTTATTGCTCACAGGGGCGGTTCCATGACGTCGGGGATGAGCGTTTCGAGGGATTACCTTTTTGCCTGTCAGACTTTTTCATCAAGGTTTATTTACATTAATCAGTAATCACTGGACACTTTGCAGTGAGCTTTTTTGCTTGCCATGCATTTACATAAATCACTGGACAACGGCCTTTTTCGACAGGGGACCCCAGAACATACCAACACCCCAAATTGATAATCCTAGAAATAACCCTGATTTCTAGTAGACATTGATGAGTGGGATTGTATCGAGTGTAATGTCTTGGTTTTCAAGGATAGTGCTTAGAAGACTTGGAGACAATGTGGCAGGCTGCGTCGAAAGACAACCAACGCATGCAGGAGACGATACGGCAGACAAATCGCAAACTCCAGGAGCACGCGAGCCTGCGTACTCGACTGGACGATGATCCGGAACCTTCGAACATCCTCGATCAGATGCTGAAATATTGCGGCTGCGATGGCGAAAGCTGAACAAGTTTACCGTTGAGTGCTTTATGCGAAAAGTGTCACGATCATATGTCTCGCTGTACACTGTAGGCCTACCATTTATGTTACGAATTTGTAATAATGTAATGTTTGTTAAGCTTGATACAGAGGCATTTTGTCACTGACGATATCTGCTATGGTAAATTTTGTCATATTCTTGCCACGGTTTTTAGCATATAAATTATTGGGTTAAAATACATATTTCATCCTAATGTTGAGGCTTTACACTGCTTTTTATCATATTGTTAATTGATGTCATTTCCATCACTGCATTCCTGTTATTACGTTGGCATCTTTGTTCCACGTTGCATTCTGTTAAACTCATTTGCACAGTTGATGAATGTCATTACAAAATTAACTTGGCATGTTATTACAGTACGAACTATTATTAAGCATCGCATGAAGGAAGTCTTTGAAACAGAATAAAGAAATTAGAAACCTGTATGAATTTTTAACATCTTGGCTGATTGCCTGTAGCTTATTATATCTCTGTGTATTATTTTGTGCAATCATTCAAGACAAGGCAGTGATGAGTTTGTATATTTTGTGTCACTAGATTGAAAGTAAAACTGGTTCAGAATTTAGAAAACTTAGACATTTTTCAGAAATATTCATCTTCTCGTGTCACATTTTCAAGGGGTTGTCCATTAATTACGTCAACAATTTACTAATTTAGTGGGATTGAAAAAGGTTGACAGGGGGAGAGGGGGGTCAAGAGAAGTTGACGTCAACAATTTCACTTTTTACAAATAATCAAAAAATAGGAAATTTCATGGAATACTACTTATTATAATGGAAAACGAAAACAGCATGGCAAAAAAGGTCATCGCCATCATATTTTGACACTCTATGAGCAAAAAAGGGGAAAAATAGTCATCACCACAAAAAATAATAATCTTGTTATTGGGACCTGTCATTGATCTTGGGGAGGGGTCAAAAGTTTTTGACGTAATTATAGGGAGGTCACTAAAAGTTGACAGTTGTTGACAAGGGGGGTCAAAAATTGCCCAAAAATTGTTGACATAATTAATGGACAGCCCCCAAATTGCTACCTAACAATTCTTATGCAGTGCCTGTATTTAGTAGCCTAAGTCAACCTGGCACATCTGGACCTAATCAATGGGTCAGGACGCATGCAACATTTTAACCACATATTTTTTAATTGGCGGAGGTAGGACATCTGGACAAGTTTTGCTTAAAATCTGATTTTAAAATGTTCAGTAGGCCTAATATCAGTGCAGTTGTAAGAAATTTGGGGGCCGTAGGGCTTTTTGAAAAGTAGTGGTAGTGTTGACTTTTTTGTTTATTCTATTTTGAAGGAAAGCATTAATACAAATCAATCAAGATAAAGCAGTGATGACCTTTTTTGACGAAAATTGCAAAATCAACAAACAAATTATTTTACCACTGCTCGCCCGGGGCCCTATAGGCATGTGGCATGTGCCTAACATGCCTATGTCGTAAAACGACCCTTCTTAATAGGGGTTGCTACCTTCGAGGTCCAGTGTTAGATAGTCTGTTTTAATACAACTTATACAAGCAATTAATCGGGTAAGTTATAGGTCTACCAACAATGATCCAAGGTCACTTTGATCAGTTTACGGTGGCCCCGCGTTACCATAAAATACATGTAGGCCTACCTGCTCAGCCCCATAGTTTGTGAGAGTGCCTCCTTAGCTCAGTGTTTCCCAAACTGTGGGTCGCGAGACCCAAAAGTGGGTTGTAGGGCTCAGTCTAGTAGTGGGTCGCGGGCAGCGCTTTAAAATCTTAAAGATTAAAGTGTCATTTTCTAACCAATACCACAATGTCGCAAACCTTGTCAGTTGCAAGTAGACTTAGGTTTTAAGAAATTTATATACCTGCAATCCCCGAACACAGCTTATATTAAAATGATTAGTTTTTTAATGAAACTTTTATCCAATTTTAGTCTGACGATAAAACAAAAGCTGAAAAATGGTCAGGGGTCGCAGCGACGTTATATTAAAATGATTACTTTTATCAATTTTAGCCGCTGACGTGAGTCTCACAGTTCCGAAACGTTTGGGAAACCCTGGCCTATAGTACTTTCGGAAATTAATCTTATTCTCAATAACGCAAAGAATGCGTATTCCGACCATTTTGCTGTGAAACTCCACGAATAATGGAGAATCTGTCTTATGACCGGTGAAAGCCTAGCGGTTAAGCGATTTTGCCATACTCATAGAATTTTTAGAACGCGTAAAAAAGGTCTGTTCCTGGCAAAATTTTAAAAAGATAATTTTCAAGAAATTTCAATCTTTATTTCTCTCCTTTCAACTTGCGAGTATATGGCAAACATATAAAATAAATAAGTCTAATACATTTGCCACATTTTCATTCGAATTAAATCAGAGCTTTTTTTGCTATTTTTCTATTTGTTCAAACCCAGAAGATTCTTTACAAATAACTTTCACCAGATGGCCAAATGCATTTTTGATATTACCTGCTATGATTAGGGTCGCGGCACATTACAAAACCGCTGAATTAAGTTGGGTCGGTTCCAAAGTGTTTGGGAAACCCTGCCTTAGCTTGTCCGCACCACTGGCAACTCCAACCCTATCTGATCCGACTGTGAAGTTTGGGAGAACATCGCAAACTTCCTCAAATGAAGCCCCAACCGAAAAATAGGCTAATGGATTCAAATCTTGAAATGTGTAGGCCCTAGCATATATTCAGACTAGGCCTATATGACAGCATACCGATAACCCCTTCCCTGCTCTGATAAATTTTTCTTATCGGCATTGTGCACATTGGCGGCTCCACATGGGGGTCCGTGCCCCCATATTGAATGCCTGCCCCCAGTGCCCCCCCCGGTTATGACCCTATACTTACTACTGCATACCTATCTACAAATGGTTGGCCTCCATGCTTAGAAGTTGCTACCCCAACGACGACCCCCTCCCGCCCCCACTTGCCAAATCTTAGAGCCGCCACTGATTGTGCAAATCTCGCGACCAGTCTACTCTAGACCCATACGCCTATATGAACATGTCCCCAGTTGCCACTACCCCGTGGCTGCGCCAATTATTTTGGAAGCCTGGTTACGCCCCCATGGCGGCGACTCGAGTGATTAGGCCCAGGCGAGCACTGACTGAGGTCTCGGTGCATGTGGACGGCATTGAAATCCTTGAACTGAAGATAGGCGCATTTAGCGTCGAAATAGTCGCTTCTAAAAGACGAGACGCGTTCCGACGTCAAAGCTAATCAGTCGTAGTCCCAAAGTCCCGGAATGATATATACGAAAGAATTGCACGCAAAGCCAACAGCTTTTGTATTCACATCTTTGTGCAGACTGTGATACTTCGACAGTTTTCGACAGACCTTCTATAGGGTTTTCGGCGCCCGGGGGGCAAGATTGAGATTTTGAGCCCCTAAATTTCGGTGACGACCTTCTTTTGGTCATCACAAAGAGTTTACTTATTACTTATCGCTATAAAAAAAACTCCATTTTGTTATTTTGTTATTTTTTCACGTCCAAAATGCGCCCCATCACCGGTCGGCGCCCGGGGCGGCTTGCCCCACCCCCGCCCCCTAGCTACGGCTCTGCACTTCGAAATTGTAACGTTCCCGAGCGCTAATCACGTGCAATTATTCGCTTCGACGCAGGCCTGAGGAGAGGGGGTGCAGCCGGTACATTGTACCGAGGCCCGTTGAGGTTTTAGGGGCCCGGGGCCGGTGATAATGATGTATTAATATAAGTGAAAAGGTTTTTTTGCTCGTCAGACCATTTTGGAGAGTAGAAAACGTTTTTTTGCTCGTCAGGTTTTTCGGAGACTTGATAAAAAATTTTCAGGGCCCACAAATTTTTTTGTACCGGGGCCCGGAATTTCTCTCAGTCTTAGCGGCCCTGCTTCCACGTCAATTATGAGGTCTCAGTGGCGTACTGACGTAGCAAGGTTTGGAGGGGGCCCAGGGGCAGTATTGGAGTTGCCGGGGGTTGGAGGGGATTGAACCCCCAGCTAACTTTGCAACCCTCACAAAAATCGCATATCGGGTAAATGCAGTCTCTGTCATTCATTGAATTTCAGTCCTCAACCCCCGCCCCCAGCTCAAATTTCACAACTCCAACACTGCCCAGGGGGTTCAGATCAGTCATGGAATTTGAAAGAAAACCAACGACAAATTTGGGACTAGAAATGTCGGTCTGTGGAAGACTCTGTCTGCCCCTCCCCCTTCTCCTGAATCCTGGCTTCTACTACTGTCATAATCAGATTAGAAAAATTGGAAAAAATAATATTCAGTTAATTAGGAGAAGTTAGGAATAGACGAGCTTTTTGTTAGGCTATGTTTTGTTACCACCGAATCAGGGCCGGAGCGACCCACTCCGCGAGCTCCGCGAGGCAGGGGGGCGCACGCTTTTGAGGGGCGCCAAATTTCCGAAGTGATCAATTATTGAGATGACGCTCTGTTAAGTCTTTAGCACAAATGATCAGCTACTTCAACCTACTATACTGTTCTTTACATAGAATTGAACTACAATACATATATTATTTAAACAAGACGAGCAGAAGGCTTACGATTTTTATGAACCGGCGCCTAGTTAGGCTATTTGTCTCACGTGACCTGACTGCTTTTATGAATATTCATTTCTACGCGCGGTAGCACGGGTTAACGAAGTTAGAATATTGTGTTCAAATTCATGTAATCCTTGATTACTTGGTATATTAAATTGAGACGAACACATGGCATTTGTGCTCCTTTTGTTTTGACAGTTTTGTCATCCGGAAACCGCCGTCACGCCGTACCCTGGACGTTTAGGTTAACTTAAACAAAGACGATGGCTAGATTTTGACCGTTCACTCGAATGCAAGATATGATTGGGAGAGAGATATTATCTCAGTAGTAATTACTAATTGCGTGAATTTACTGTGATTAAGTAAACGAATTGAACTACATTATGTAATAAGGTTACATAATTTTTCTAGACATATAAAGAAATATTCAGAGTAGGGGAGGACGGGGTATTTTTGGCCAGCGGAGAATTTCGGCCATGTCCATTCTGCGCCATCAATCGACAAGAGTGCAAAAAATAAATTACTGATACCTCCCTTTAGGCCTATTAGAGTTACTCTAATTATTATTAGTTCTATTGGTTCTATTATTATTATTATTATTATTATTATTATTATTATTATTATTATTATTATTATTATTATTATTATTATTATTATTATTATTATTATTATTATTATTATTATTATTATTATTATTATTATTATTATTATTATTATTATTATTATTATTAGAGTTACTCTAATAGGCCTAAAGGGGAGGTATCAGTAATTTATTCATTTCTAAATTGCGATTATTAATATGGATTCCAAAAAGAAACTCTCCGATGCAGCAAATAGAAAGCGAAAGGCAGCTACTGTTGAAATTGCCTGGATCTGGAGGTCCTTTTAACAGATAATTAAAAAGATGTAACGGGATTAGAATTATTTTCGGAAATCTCATCATTTAGAGTTTTATTTAAATCGGAGTCTAACCAGTTTCTTAATCCACGCGAAACTCTAAAGTTTAGTCATTTAGACCATCTAACTTTCCCCAACATGACCATTGCCTTACGGATCTTGCTTACACTTCCTGTCAGTGTGGTCAGTGGAAAACGATCATTTTCCAGATTAAAATTAATAAGAATCTATTTGAGACAGTGGCGGTTCTAGGATTTGGCAAG